>JAGDYQ010000102.1:0-229818 GCA_021962125.1 Bulinus truncatus
TCCAGGCTTGCGGAGCCGGAGCCGAGGAGCCGGGAGCCGCTACTTTTTGCTGGAGCCGGAGCCGAAAAAATCTGGCGGCTCCACGGCTCCCAAATGCTTTTTTTTTATAACAGAATTTTTTTTATTTTTAGCTTTAAAATTCCAAATTTGTTTGCTTGTTTGCCTCCTACAATTTGAAATGTTTATTTTTATGAACGCAACAACAGTAGCAGCGTTAAAATGATTGTTTGCACGCACATCACCACAAGAAATCTTTAACGGGGAATCGTTGTGTGTTCGTTTTAAATCTTGTTTACCCTCTGAATTTTTTTAATGGCATGTTATTTTGTTATATACAAAGTTAAAACAGTTTTATTTTATAGAATAATTGTATCAATCATTTAAAATACATTTTTGCTAAGACGATAAATAGAACGCGTCATTTCGTATTATTATTTGACCGCGAATCAGGCCCGTAGCGTGTGTGGGGGCCAGGGGGGCTTAGCCCCCCCTTGCGTTTTGTCTGGCCCCCCTCTGCTTATTTGCTCTACTTAGTAAAATGTATTACCTGCCCCCCCTGCTATTGCCTGGCCCCTGTTGTAGAATGCCTGGCCCCTGCTGTAGAATTTTCATGCCAATTTTAATGTTCTATGTGTATTGTATCACGGTTAATGTTCTATGTGTATTGTATCACGGTTAATGTTCTATGTGTATTGTATCACGGTTAATGTTCTGTGTGTATTGTATCACGGTTAATGTTCTATGTGTATTGTATCACGGTTAATGTTCTATGTGTATTGTATCACGGTTAATGTTCTATGTGTATTGTATCACGGTTAATGTTCTATGTGTATTGTATCACGGTTAATGTTCTGTGTGTATTGTATCACGGTTAATGTTCTATGTGTATTGTATCACGGTTAATGTTCTATGTGTATTGTATCACGGTTAATGTTCTATGTGTATTGTATCACGGTTAATGTTCTATGTGTATTGTATCACGGTTAATTTGTTATTTGTAATGTGTCATGCGTGTGAAGTCCCTGTAAATAAGATATGTTTAACTCTTAGATCCTATAAGCCACTAATGGGACAGTAATATGATGCCCTTCTTTCATCCCCACCATAGCCATGGTACTGGCCATGGAGGCACCACGGGAGACATAAGTAACGAACTGGACACATCGGGAGTCGAACCCATAACGCACATCAAGCAGGTCGGGCTGCTACATAAAGACCCGGCTCGTGCTATGTGTCATTTTCATGTGTCAGTTCTTCAAGTCAATTTTATTGATCGATTTTGTTTTTTTTTTACATTGGTAAGCCCAGGCCCGTAGTCAGGTCAAAATCATCAGGGGGGCACCAATACCCATCATGGGGGGGCACCTTTACTTTTTCTTTAATTTTCCTCTTTTCTTCTTTTTTTTCAGCGAGGGGGGGGCACGGCCTCACAGACAGACTATAGATGCTGATACACGGATACAGTCTTGTAGGGCAGACAGACTATAGATGCCGATACACGGATACAGTCTTGTAGGGCAGACAGACTATAGATGCCGATACACGGATACAGTCTTGTAGGGCAGACAGACTATAGATGCCGATACACGGATACAGTCTTGTAGGGCAGACAGACTATAGATGCCGATACACGGATACAGTCTTGTAGGGCAGACAGACTATAGATGCCGATACACGGATACAGTCTTGTAGGGCAGACAGACTATAGATGCCGATACACGGATACAGTCTTGTAGGGCAGACAGACTATAACTCAGATTTTCCTCACCCCCAAATGCTTCTAGTTCACATATATTTATCAGCTGGCCAACGTCAACAGAGAAGTTGAACCGCAGTGATATCCTGACGATTTCAGCCGTTTGATCTGCATGGATGAAAGATGATCTGTGCCTGAAGATGGCTGAGAACGTGTCTCTCCAGATTAAAATCCCATCGGCTTGTTCAGTGCTCAGCTCGAGATGAGTTAGATCTGTCACATTACCTGAAATATTTGGATGGAAAAAAAATAATAAAAAAATGGGCAACATGATTCCGTTTCACCTGGCTCTATTATTTATTCTAGTCAGGCCAATACTGTATATATGAGCAACAAAACTGAATACTAAATTTAGGGGCAACATCATGAATGGTGTATTACTTGGTTCTATATTTAGTACAAGTAGACTGAGTCTTACCTGATCCAATAGTTAAAACAATGAGATCGATAACTGACGACACATTTAATGTGATCAAGACGTTCGAAGATGTGAAATTGGAACACTCTTCGTCGTTCATCGATCGACTCCCATCGACAATCAGGAAATCGCTGCTTGACGTGTCGTTCTCATTGTCTCTATCTACGACACTTTTCAAAACAACGTTTCTACCTGTTTGATATTATAACATGCTTCATATGATCAACATACAAACATTGAGTAAATTTGAATTTTATAACCCTAAAAATACCAAACAGTAGATCTCCACTGACATTCATAATATTGCAGAAAGACGATACGTTTATCAAATGATACAAGTCGCAATATTTCGCTTTTAAACTTTTTTTTTCTTTTAAATGTTTATTATCTTAATGATCTTATTACAACAAATAATAAAATCAATTTCACATGGATTCTGTCACAGATTTCTCCAAACTTACCATATTGACAGGCGTAACCAAAGTAGCCATCTTTACATTTTGCACCACTCCCACACTGACCGTTGTCCGCACACTGGTCATCAACACAGTTGCACAGGAACTTCTCAAAGGGTCCAGTCCATCGTGTAGCAGATCCTGATGCAACAAAATGTGTTAAATGTGTACCCATCTTAAAAAAAATTGCCATAAGTTCAGTTTAAAGGATTTGACTGTTTGAATTTAAATCACATTTATGACAGATACAACAGAAACTGTTATTTATTATTTCCTTTACATGGTTTGATTTGCAATGGTAATAAAAGCAACAAGGATGTCCACAAAGTCACTAAAGGCGAACCCAAGTGTGTCAATGTGAAATATTTTTTATTTTTCAAAAAACATTTTTTATAAACAACTTCTCAATTTATTATTATATATTGTCATTAGTAATATAACCTTAATTTAAATTATATTATAAATATATATTATATTATGTTACATTTATTATATATAGTGTCATTAGTAATATAACCTTAAACTGAATACTAAGAAATTAAAGCTGGGTACCGCAGTCGATTTTAGGTCTCTTTAATGTATACATTGAAACATTCAACTCGATAATTTTATTTTTTATTACGTTCCTAGTAAAAGACTAAAAAGTTAATGACTAATTTATTTTTTAAAATTGAAAATCACAAATTCTTACGTTTTACAGACATGTAGGCCTACACGAATTTAAAAATACCGCTGAATGAAAAAAATATTTAAAAAAAATAAACTTTAGAATACATAGATTGACAAACTATCCCAGTAGTATCTTGTGCTTAATTAGGTACTGGTTATAAGATGTGCGTGAAATAATTATTTGACAAGTTAAAGATATTTTTTATCATAAAATAACTATATAATGCTAACGCAGTTGCTACGGGTACGTAAAAACGTATCCCGTATTTTTTTTGTTCCGGGATACGTAAACAGACTTTGGAATTGAAAACATGACTATAATTTAGAGCATATTTTTTGTTTTATTAAAAGGATACATTATCAGGGTTAGGGAAATGGGGTTAGGGTTAGGGATAGGAGGTTAGGGTTAGGGATAGGGGGTTAGGGTTAGGGATATCATCATATCGCTATCTGAAAAAAAAGGGTTAGGGTTAGGGTTAGCATTATATCGCTAAAAAATACGCACATCTTTTACATACCCCGAAGAAAAAAAATTACGGGATACGTTTTTACGCATCCGTAGCAACTGCTAAATGCTAAAATGTAGACAACATATAAATTGTTTACAATAATTCAACATATTTTGAAATATACTTAAGATACATCCGGTAAAACAAAGTGCACATTTGAACGTCTACTTTTTTCTCTTCACTAATTTACCGTGGTGTGTAACCAAAGATGTGTACTTTCAATAATTGCCGGCTATAATATAACTGTAGCTCAGAAAGGAGCTGAGGGAAGACATAAAGGATATGCACTCACAGACCCCGAAACTATTGTATCAAGACATCGCGAATTCCTGATCTGTTTCGTTGCAATGACATGCGGATATTTACACAGATTTACCAGATGCCTGTGGTCATAATATAGCAGAAGAGCAGATACACAGTGAGGGCAGGGTATGTTAGTGGTCCAGTTCTTGCTGCGTCCAAACAGTGACGGTGGCTTTCTTCAAACTGGCCAGCTGCTCTTTGTGTGTGTATATGTGTGAGTGTGTGTGTTTGTGTGTGTTGTCCTTGTTAGGAAAAGATGAGATATTTCAGAGACTATAAACCCCTCATGTTGAGTGTTTATATGGTGCCTTTCTTTTTGCTTTTATTTCATCCCCATCATAGTCGATAGTGTGATGGTCACCCGACTCCTTTACACGTTATGTGTGTGTGAAGTCATTGTAAGGATGAGATAAAATCTAATAGATCCTATAAACCACTAATGGGATGGATTGTATGGTGCATTTCTTTCAGCCCCACCATAGACGATAGTGCAATGGCCATGGAGGCAACACGGGAGATATAGTGGGGACTTAAGCCGTAATCTGAAATATCCATTGGTCCTCACCGGAGATCGAACCAGTGACCGTCAGGTTGACAGTCGAGCGCTTTTCCACAGGAGCAATTTGGCTCCCCTTGGACAGTTGTTTTGAGCAGTACTGGGTAAACAAGTACTTTATACACAATGAAAATGGCTGCTTATAAACATTGACTTAAATTGTATAGATATTAAGTTTAGTATATATTACTAAAACATTACTTAGGATATATATTACACGATGGAAAACTTGAACTGCATCGAATATACTTTAATGGCTCGGCCAATAGATTATTCATGTCATACCAAGAGTCTGTCTATAATATTAATTCAATGGTTCGGCTAATAGATTATTCATGTCATACCAAGTGTCTGTCTATAATATTAATTCAATGGCTCGGCTAATAGATTATTCATGTCATACCAAGTGTATGTCTATAATATTAATTCAATGGTTCGGCTAATAGATTATTCATGTCATACCAAGTGTCTGTCTATAATATTAATTCAATGGTTCGGCTAATAGATTATTCATGTCATTCCAAGTGTCTGTCTATAATAAATGTGCTCACCACTAATTAAATGCAGGCTTACCGGAAATTTCTTATCTAAAATTATTTAAAAGAAACTTTACTTTATGTCAAAATAGTATTTTCTAAACTTTGATTTATTAGCATTTACATCAACAGCAAGCAAACATTGAGAAATCTAGGTAAATTAGAATACCCGAAAATTATAAAGCGAACGCTAATATCAAACAGCTTAGATTAATTAGAATACCCACAAATTACACAGCAAACGCTAATACTACGAAGCCTATGTACATTAGAAAACGACTAAAGAAATATTTTAATAACCTTCTTTGCGTTTACAATAAGTACAGTCATGTATATGTTTAATTTAATGTAACTGTTTGTTCCGTTAAAATTAAGTTACCCGATATCACCCGAATACCCTTCCTGTACGAAGAAATTAGTTCTAATTATGTTACGGTGGAGTGAAAATGTCAATACAAGGCAAAAATTTATATCAATCTACACATCAAAAACAACTTTTAGGTGCTGATAACCACATTCGTGCTAAGATATACCGACAGACCGACAGATAGATGAATAGTTATTTAGATAGATAGATAGATAGATAGATAGATAGATAGATAGATAGATAGATAGATAGATAGATAGATAGATAGATAGGTAGGTAGGTAGGTAGGTAGGTAGGTATGTAGGTAGATAGATAGATATACAGATAGATATATAGATAGATAGATAGATAGATAGATAGATAGGTAGATAGATAGTAGATAGATAGATAGATAGATAGATAGATAGATAGATAGATAGATAGATAGATAGATAGATAGATAGATAGATAGATAGATAGATAGATAGATAGATAGGTAGATAACCAATGTTTATGTTTATTTAGAATCAAACTGTCAAAGGTAATTATGTCAAAGATTTTTTTCATGGGATTGTTGGTGTATCGGTTGAAATTCACAAATGAACCAGGCAAGTAAGGTCATACATAATTACAACAGAAAATAATTATATTTCTGGTCTTGGCACTTATAACAGAAGCCAATTCAGAGGCCCTGCGCTGAGACTTACAGTGATATCGCGTATGACACCACAACCCCAACCCCTCCTAAGTAATACTAAAACAACATCAAGTAAAGACAATGTTGTATGAAAAGAATTGAAGGAAAATAATGAATTTCGAAATGGGATATTTTAAAAATTTTCTTTTCAATAATTAGCAACATAAAAATGATCAGATTTTCGACTGTATAGATTGTCATTCCGTGTGAAGTTTAATTATTATATTTTTCTAACAGAACTGACTGATACAGATTGATGCATTCTTTATGTGAAAACAAAACCAAATGAACCCATTTAGCAGCATTGATTCAAAGTACCAATTTAAATATTTCAGTTTCTTGCTGACATCAACAGGTCTAACTCTATTGATAATTTATTTATTGCCATTAGTAATAACTTAACACTTCCAGTTTCTTTAGTATCTGCAGAATGTAGGTTTGTTAAACTAAAACTGATTTAAAAAAATAAATACCTGACATTAATAAATCACCAAGAACGTTTGAAAGATTTGAGATTTGAACTTTCACTTTTTTTACAATGACTTTGGGAAAAAAATAAACAAAATAGAGTAAAAGTAGATTCTGATTTGATAATAAATCATAATTTAAAAAATCACTTTATGTATCACTTCAAATCACATTTCGTAAGATCGTACTTTTAAAAATAAATAAATGTTAAACACATAAACAAACAACGAACTGTCAGTGAGGGATACATTTAATAATGTAAACAAAAGCTGGAAATATAATCAGTTTATCTCACCAGTCTATAGATAATCAATTTGTCTCACCAGTCTATAGAAAATCAATTTGTCTCACCAGTCTATAGATAATCCGATTGTCTCACTAGTCTATAGATAATCCGATTGTCTCACCAGTCTGTAGATAATCAATTTGTCTTACCAGTCTATAGATAATCTGTTCGTCTTACCAGTCTATAGATAATCAGTTTGTCTCACCAGTCTATAGATAATCAGTTTGTCTCACCAGTCTATAGATAATTAGTTTGTCTCACCAGTCTATAGATAATCAGTTTGTCTCACCAGTCTATAGAAAATCAATTTGTGTCACCAGTCTATAGATAATCAGTTTGTCTAACCAGTCTATAGATAATCAGTTTGTCTCACCAGTCTATAGATAATCAGTTTGTCTCACCAGTCTATAGATAATCAGTATGTCTCTCCAGTCTATAGATAATCAGTTTGTCTCACCAGTCTATAGATAATTAGTTTGTCTCACCAGTCTATAGATTATCAGTTTGTCTCACCAGTCTATAGATAATCAGTATGTCTCTCCAGTCTATAGATAATCAGTTTGTCTCACCAGTCTATAGATAATCAGTATGTCTCTCCAGTCTATAGATAATCAGTTTGTCTCACCAGTCTATAGATAATTAGTTTGTCTCACCAGTCTATAGATAATCAGTTTGTCTCACCAGTCTATAGATAATCAGTATGTCTCTCCAGTCTATAGATAATCAGTTTGTCTCACCAGTCTATAGATAATTAGTTTGTCTCACCAGTCTATAGATAATCAGTTTGTCTCACCAGTATATAGATAATCAGTTTGTCTCACCAGTCTATAGAAAATCAATTTGTGTCACCAGTCTATAGATAATCAGTTTGTCTAACCAGTCTATAGATAATCAGTTTGTCTCACCAGTCTATAGATAATTAGTTTGTCTCACCAGTCTATAGATAATCAGTTTGTCTCACCAGTCTATAGATAATCAGTATGTCTCTCCAGTCTATAGATAATCAGTTTGTCTCACCAGTCTATAGATAATTAGTTTGTCTCACCAGTCTATAGATAATCAGTTTGTCTCACCAGTCTATAGAAAATCAATTTGTCTCACCCAGTCTATTGGCCTAATTTGTTTTTAATAGATCTGAAAAAATAAGAGAAATCTAATCTAATATTTTGACGTGTAGTTGTATTCAATCTATAAGATAATGTGTTTTACATAGGCTTGGTCTATTTAATAATATGTAGGCCTTTTGCTTCTAACGTAGTCTTTAATTTCAAGTTTAACATGTACATTACCATTATATCTAAATGCGGCTCTTAGAGTCACAAGTAGCCCTTTGATATGTTTTATGCGGCTCCCAATGAGTCATATTTTATTCACTTATTTAATTATCTGGGTTCACTAATTCCTTAGGTTCACTACTTCTTAATACAATGATGCAACTTTGACTTTTTAAAGTATATTTTACTAATTGAAAAATTAAATGGCGAAACTTAACAACCACGCTCGTTGCCACCTCTGATATTATATTTGTACAAGAAATGCTATTTTAAAACATTAGTCATAGACGTCAGACAGTAGAGAACGGTAGGGAGAAGGTGAGGGGGGGGGGATCCAGCAATAAAAGTTAATATCGGGTTCCGTACATCTGAAAGCAGGCCCTGTTTAAAAGTATGAAACATGTTTTTACCAGACTGCGGCTATAATCGACTTTGTGTTATATGTGATCATGACAAGATAAGTCTATAAGTAGAAATTAAATATGAGTCACGTTTTCTGAATTTCCGAATATCTTAAAATGGAAAGTACCTTACTATTTATAGAACCACAAAAAATACATCAGTTCGGAAACATTTATCTTTAGAGTCACACGGCTTTACATATCAATCATATAAAAATGTCCATTTATTTACAGTAGCTAAGGTAAGTTGTGAAACTCTTTAAAATAGTTAAATAACCTACTTGATTCTGAGTGAAATATTTTTATGGCCCTAATAATGGTGTTTTTAAGAGAATTAGCTTACTGTACACAATTGTTAGCTATACAATCCTATATAGTGTTAGTATCTATAATTATGTCAGTTTGATAATTTTATCTCTAACCTGACAAAGAAAAATTCTTATTTTTATATTATTTTTTTAACTCTGCATGCAAGTTGTGATATTTGAATTAAATTAAAGATAAATTTATTAAGTTGAGGGAGAACTGTTTTGACATATCACATATCGATATTTAAGTAACGATATCGATATTAGAAAGTCAATAATTGTATTATAAAATAATGTATTAATCATAATACGACTGTTTGTGCTGGAATTTTTAAATGATCATTAGGCCTATAGAGTAGCTTATCATAAGCGAACACATTCTGCCCATTTTTTTTTAAATAAACTACTAAAGTAATGTAATAAAATGTAAACATAAATAAAATAGACAACTATTTGTATCGATACTGTCTATTTGTTTGTATCAAAAGACGATGGTTGGATGCCTATTTGACTGACTAATCAGTTACTCTTTATTGTTGTTTTTTTTTGGTCTTATAGAAATTAGTATGATATTTGAAATAGAAATCTAGCATTACAAATAGTTTCTTAGTAAAGCTTTGGCAATTCATTTCTTTAAAATATAAAACTAGAAATCACAACACAAAAGCAAAGATAACAAGCCAATTTGACTGTGAAAAACTAATAAAAGAGCCACAAACAAAAGAAAAATATGCACAAGAAATTAAAAGCAAACTAGAAACACTAGATATAGATAATACTGAAAATCTAAATAGCCACTGGGAAAAGATTAAACAAACCATAAAAAACACAGCGGAAAGTGTCATAGGGTACAAGCAAAAGAAGAAAAGAGCTGAATGGTATGACGATGAATGCAAAAAAGAAGTGGAAGAACGAAACAAATTGAGGATAATAATGCTACAAAAAGCATCAAGAAAGTCAACTCACGCATACACTGAGGCTAGAAGGAAGGCCACTAAAATATGCAGAAAGAAAAAAACGTGAATGGGAAAAGGGAAAACTTGTAAAACTAGAGGAATACTCAAAAGAAAAAGAAACAAGAAAAATGTACATGGCCATCAAAGAGGAAAGTAACGGCTTCCAAGCAAGATCTCACATGTGTCTTAACAAATCAGGCGACCTGCTTATAGAAAATGAAATGGTTCTAGAAAGGTGGGCGGAATATTTTGAAGAAATGCTGAACATTAAAACTGACAGCGAAAATGATGTACCAAACATTGCAGAGGACAATGGGGCAGAAATAGAAGAACCAACCATAGAAGAAATAAATAATATTATTAAAAAGACCAAAAACAATAAAGCACCAGGAGAAGATAACATAAATGCTGAGTTACTCAAATATGGAGGACGCACACTACACTTAGAAATACACAGGATGGTCAATAAAATATGGAAAGAAGAGATAATGCCAACAGAATGGGAAACAGCCTTAATAGTTCCGCTACACAAGAAAGGTTCGAAACTTAACTGCAACAACTACAGAGGAATCTCACTTCTCAACACTGTTTATAAAATACTAACAAACAAAAATAATAGCCTGCAGAATAGGGAATTTCAGTGAAACAGTATTAGGTGACTATCAATGTGGTTTCAGGCCTAGCAGAGCAACCACAGACCACATCTTTTCCCTTCGAAACACTCTAGAAAAATGTTATGAGCATAATATAAACCTACATCAGCTGTACATAGATTTCAAGATGACATACGACAGCATCAATAGAAATTATCTTTACAAAACATTGCAGGAGTTGTGTATCCCCAAACAAGCTCATTAGACTAGTACGCATGACATTAAACAACTCAAGAAGCAAAGTGAAAATCCAAGGGGAAAGCTCAAGAGAATTTAAAGTAAACCAAGGACTTAGACAAGGAGACTCCCTTTCGTGCATACTTTTCAACTTAACCCTAGAAAAAGTCAGGTAAGAAACGCACAGTTGGATAAGCGAGGAACTATAACACACTACCTCAGAAGTGAAAAACAAAGTCTATGAAAACAGGAACAATATTTACAGAACCCATCCAATACCTTGCATATGCTGATGACATAACATTGATAGGAAAGCAAAGCAAGGATATAGCAAAAGCATACATAGAATTAGAAACAGCAGCTCAGAAAGCAGGTTTAACAGTAAACGAAACAAAGGCTCAATATATGCTGTTACAAAGAAATGAAAAAGAAGGAAGAGAAATTTTTTTTCAAAATCAGTGATAGAGCATTTGAAAGAGTAGAAAGCTTTAAATACCTGGGATCAACCATAAGTGAGAAAAATGTTATAATGATAGAGATAAAAAACAGAATAGAAGTAGGGAACAGAATATATTATACACTGCATAAAATACTGAAAAACAGACAGATCTCCAGAAAAATTAAAAAAACCATATACAAGACAATGATCCGGCCAGCAGTAACATATGGTAGCGAAACATGGACCATCAGCAAACAAGCAGAAAATATGCTAAACACTTGGGAAAGGAAAATATTTAGGAAAATATATGGGCCAGTAAAGGACAATAACGATTGGAGAAGTATAACCAATTCAGAGCTGTACGAACTGTACGAAGAACCAAATATAACAGCTGAAATTAAAATGAATAGATTAAGGTGGGTAGGGCACATAGAAAGAATGGAAAACAACAGAGGTCCAAAAACGATTTATAAGACAACACATAATGAGAAAAGGCCTAAAGGCAGGCCAAGAAGCAGATGGTTGGAGGAAGTGGAGAAAGACCTTAAAGCCATAGGAGTGAGTGAGTGGAGGAAGAAGACCATGGATCGGGAAAAGTGGAGAAGTGTAGTATGGCAGGCCAGGGCCCTAAATGGGCTGTAGAGCCAAAGGAAGAAGAAGAAGAAGAAATCCTAGAAAAGAAGCTAATTAATCTAGTATAAATAGTTGGTACTAATGGTAGTAATGTTACAATCATCCTGGCCATATTTTACATCTGCAACTAGTAGGCATAGTTAGATTGATTACCAAGTTTTAATTTTTTTGTCTTAATTTAAAGAATCGTTAAGCTTTTAAGATTTATCAGATTTTATAATGATTATGATAATTTAATCTAGCACTGGTTTTTATTCGCTGCTATGATCAGTCTTTAAATGTATTAATAACTTCGGGAAATTAAAATTTCTTATCGACATCGTTGGTTTGAGCATGATTACTTGAGTTTCAGTAATTGTAGTATCAACCAATAAGGAGTTTTTAAATTATACTAATGCGTTATACTAATCAAGGTTATATATTTAATAATTGAATATTGGCCAAATACTTTTTATCAATATTAAAATAATTTTTAAATCTGTTGTGGCTAGTATGAGCTAATCATTTAAAATATTAATAAAATATTTGTTATTAATTTATCGGGGATTGATGCTAGAATAGAAAATCTAAAAATGTCAAAGTACTTTTAAAAACAAATTTATATTTAAGGTGTTATATGATTTATATTTTCTACGCTGTCAAAAAATAAGATTGGTTATCTATTAAATTTACATTTAAATTTTTCTTTAGTTCTGTTAAATTCTTAGAGGTTGATAAATTTATTTTAATTTATTTTTAAATTTTGTTCAATTTCTTTAAAATTGTTTATGGATGTTTGAACTTTAAATTATTATTTTTATGTTTCATTACCTTTTCGTCTACTTTTTTCTATTTTATTATATTTTTTTTTTTATTTTTTTTCAGCCCTAATAGATATTTTGTCATAATTTTATTATATAAAATCTGTTAGTTGTGTCTATTTTACATCAGTTCTCAAACTTTGAAGACCTATTTTGACAACTATTTTTGTTTTACAGCCTATCTTAAAAACTGGTGTTTTTGTTATTCACCTGTATGAAAGAAATCAGCAAGAAGGGAAAAAAAGAAATTTTTTTTTTTTTTTATATAAATGTACATATAAATATGTATATATTTATAAGGTATTTATATGTACAGTGTAACTCTTGAACAAGTATGTTGTCTCCATACTAGGAGAGTAGGAGACAGAATACTTTATGTGCCCTACTCTGTGTTTCCTATTTTAATTTTTATAGTAACAAACATTTTGTTATGTAAAATGAAAAGAAATATACTATTAATTAGAAATGTATATATTATCAATCATTTACTGAAGAATTAAAATTTGCTAAACCTATAAGAAAGTTTGTTAGCCACCCGCAAGTGGGTCATACCACTAATATCATTTACTTTGAGAATCATGTATAGTCTATTCAATAAAGTCAGTGTGTCATAAATGCCATAACTATATAAGTATACATCTATCACTTTTGATACTTTTTTTAATAATTGATTCTCTTGAACTTATGTTTCAATTTTGATACATTTTTAATTGTAATACAAAATTTTAAAAAATGCCAAAATGCTTTTAAAAAGGTGAAAGATGGATTTTGAGAAGCTTGTATAATTATATTCAGTAAAACTGTAGCAAAGAGATAAAAAAAAAATGTACTTTATTAACCTTTGAGTTAATCAAAATACTTCACTATCTTAAATTAAGATATTATTTCTTTAGTTGTCATACATAAAAATGATAAATATATAAAATATATTCATAAGAAGTCTTGTAGTAATAGTGGAGGTTTTTATGTATTATGTAGCTTACTTGGTTTAAAAATTAATCATTTTTAATTTTTGACTTTGACCAATTAGTTAAAAACACTTTAGCTTAATAAAGTAGACATAAATTGGTAATGTAAAAATGTTTTAAATAGCATATATTTTTGTCTTTCTTTAACTATAAATGTCAAATATCCAGTCATTACTCAATAATACTGAAAATTATGAATAAATATATAGGCTATATGATATAAACTAATTTTTAAAGATTTATACAAGTTGCCATAAACCTGATATATTGATATGTTTTATTTTAGATGATTTCTCAAGTTCCTCGATTATACAGTGTTACCATAGCTGACACAATGTAAATATAGTTCTTGAGCTAAAATACATTGTGTAAACAACTATGTGTCATTGGTGTATTATAAAACATAATATCTAAATTTCATTTTTGATTTTTTTAATCTATAAATCTTGATATTTTCTATGTTTTATTTTATACATTTACAAGTGCATAAAAACTCAAAAGCCAGAAGTTGGAAGAATTGGATTACTGAAATAATAAGCTATTATATTTATGGTAAGTGTTTTTATTGCAGGAATTATGTCTTGATTTCTACATTGTTGGAAGAGAAGTTTTTGTTCAGATATTTTATTTTATTTTTTGTTGAAATATATTTCTTTGCGTTAACTAGCCTGAGTTGGATAATTTTCCAGTTGTCAAGTTACTCTATTATTTTTATGAATTATTTGATTTATTTCAGACTAAGAATTGTATTACTGTTAAACTTCTGAAGAGTTAATTTACAAGTTGGACAGTGGAACTCACCCATTGGGAAATAAACTTTTATGGTAAAATCAAACGCAATATATTAATGTTGTTTAGACTTGTAATGTAACAGACATAATATGTGGACTTGATATCTTTGATATTTCAAAGTTAAGAATGATGAATTATTGTATACTTTGCAATTCTACGGTTGATTTGTCTGTTGCAATCAATTTTAAATGGACAGTAATGGTTGATTCTTTAGAAATTAAAAGATAAATATTTACAAAAGGATAAAATTTAATATAACTTTAAAAAACTAAATCGCAGAATAAACAATATTATCATAATTAGTACTAATATATTTAAAATAACAAAGTCTTTATATACTAATATATATATATATATATATATATATATATATATATATATATATATTACTAAGTTAATAAGTAATATGTTTTTGTCTGTTTTATTGAATTCTAATATTTTCAATTGATTTCATTTATGTCCAGATCCAAATCTCTTTAACAAATAAACATGGGGGCACATAATTCTAAAGGTAAAAAAATCTTTATTATGTAATTTAATTTATGATAACAAATGTAAATAGGTAATTCCTTTGTGTTCGTTAGTTTATCATTCTAAATTTACATAACTAACAACCTAATATATTATTGTCTCTTCAGCTAAGTTATCTAGTCACTGTGAACTGGACAAACCAGTGTATCAAATTTATGGTTATATGTTATATTTTCATTTCTATTTAAACAATAATTTTAGCAATAAACTAAAATACTTCATATTTAATTATAAAAGCAATAACCAATGGTCAATTCAGCTATCTAATATAAAACATAATATTTTATTGATTTGTTGTTGTAAAATAATTTATAAATTTATTATAGAAAGAGATGTATTATTTTGTTTTTAGGTGATTATGAAACTCAGGTGTCAGGAGGTGGAGAATCTGATCTACACAAACATCTTAGTGGCTGTAAGAAGAATCCAGGTCATAGACGGTTCATACCTGTTGATACTTTCACCTTAAACCATCTACCTGAAGGTTATATCGTGACAATGATTTGTATGAACTGATCAAAGATACAGCTGACCTGACAGTCAGAGTTGATGTTGAATTGACCAGTACACACAGACCCAATGTTTTGGCCAAAGACAAAAGTTTCATATCCATTTTACAACATGAGAGACAAAATAAACTGGAGAACAGAAAGTGGGATGGTGAGTGGAGTGTACAAGTTTACAGATGAATATAGTGATATAGATGGAGACAAACATTGGAATAACTACACAACATGTTGGTGTACAAATAAATGTAAACATTCAGACACAGCCAGCCACGTGTGGGTGGGGAGTTTTATGTGTACACAGCCACACATGTGGTGTTTGACTAACTTTGTGAGGCCAGCCACACATCCTTTAGATTGTTTTATGACAGAGAAGACAACCCAGTGGTCAGTGTTCATCAGGTCAGTGTTGATAATGTAAACATTGAGAATGACATGTGTCAGTTGAACTGTGTGACATGTGACAAAAATCTGGCAGATAAACTGAACAAGTTATTGGAGACATTATGTTGATGTCTGGTGGAAAGTCAACGACAAATACAGAGCGTCTCGACGTGTGGACAAGTTGAACTTTATAGTGTCACATCCTCATGGATGTAGTAAACAGGTCAGTGTTGGTCACTGGAAGGACAAATACAAGGTGGGTGGTGGATTAAAAAAATTTACCTACACAACATGTACATGTCCAGGTAGTAGTGGAGCCAGAGTTCATTTGTGTGGGGTATGATGATGGTTGTCGGTGGTGGATGTTTCAACTTGTCCACAGTGGAAGTTTTAATTCTAAACTTAATTACAGCGGGGCTGGTTATGTCACGTGAGTTGTTTGTAAACAAACAATATGGCGGTGTTGTATTTTATTTGTATGTCATTCTATTATATTATGACATCAACATAAACATTTATTGTTTGTTTATTATTGTCATTCAATATATTTATTTATTCTAATGTTGTTTGTTTATTATTGTCATCAATATATTTATTTATTCTAATGTTGTTTGTTTATTATTGTCATCAATACATTTATTTATTCTAATGTTGTTTGTATGTTATTGTCATCAATATATTTATTTATTCTAATGTTGTTTGTTTATTATTGTCATCAATATATTTATTTATTCTAATGTTGTTTGTTTATTATTGTCATCAATATATTTATTTATTCTAATATTGTTTGTTTATTATTGTCATCAAATATATTTATTTATTCTAATGTTGTTTATATTCTGTACATTAATGTGTCTGGACTCTAATTCCAGTGGCTGCTAAAAGATATTCTCAATAAATCGTAAGTCCCAGTACTGGATTTACCTAAAATAAAATTTATCACCTGCAAATGTCATTTAAAAGGTAAGATCTCAATCATTTTGCTCACTTTTTGTTGTTTTTTTTTTAAACTCTGTGAGCAGCTCAAGGTTTTGAGGTCATCTCTGTACTGAACATTCTATGCTGGTGGTGGGTGGAAGTAGCAGCTGTAAGGATTTTTTTTTCAAATCACTTTTTGGTTGAACTAAATCCGTATAAAAAGTTGACATGTAACATAGAGAGAGATAATGGAGTCAACGTTGAGTTGAGATGTTCAATCTCCGATTGACATGTAACATGAAGAGATCAGTTTTCTCCCATTGAAAGTAATACTGTCATGTTATTTCATGTGAGTTGGGCTGGTGAGGTGAAAATGATATCAATATGGTTTAGTGGATCATTTCACGTGAGTTGGGCTGGTGAGGTGATAGTGATATCAATAATGTTTAGAGGATCATTTCACGTGAGTTGGGCTGGTGAGGTGGAAATGATATCAATATGGTTTAGTGGATCATTTCACGTGAGTTTGGCTGGAGAGGTGATAGTGATATCAATATGGTTCAGTAGATCATTTCACGTGAGTTGGGCTGGTGAGGTGGAAATGATATCAATATGGTTTAGTGGATCATTTCACGTGAGTTGGGCTGGTGAGGTGATAGTGATATCAATAATGTTTAGAGGATCATTTCACGTGAGTTGGGCTGGTGAGGTGGAAATGATATCAATATGGTTTAGTGGATCATTTCACGTGAGTTTGGCTGGTGAGGTGGTAGTGATATCAATAATGTTTAGAGGATCATTTCACGTAAGTTGGGCTGGTGAGGTGGAAATGATATCAATATGGTTTAGTGGATCATTTCACGTGAGTTTGGCTGGTGAGGTGGTAGTGATATCAATAATGTTTAGAGGATCATTTCACGTGAGTTGGGCTGGTGAGGTGATAGTGATATCAATATGTACGTTATATATTTTGTATGCTATATATTGTATATGTTATACAATATTATGTATGTTATACATTCTGTGTGTTATATATACTGTATGTTATATATTCTTCGTGTTATATATACTGTATGTTATATATTATGTATGCTTAATATTTTATATATGTTATATATTACATGTGTGTTATATATTCTGTATTGTATGTATATTATGTATGTTATATAGTCTGTGTTATATAGTCTGTGTGTTAAATATTCTATGTGTTATATGTTCTGTATGTAATATATTTTGTATGTTATATATTCTGCTTTATATAAATTCTGCATGTTATTTATTCTTCATGTTATTTATTCTTCATGTTATATATCGTACATGTTATATAGCCTGTGGTGTTTGACTTGTTTGTTTCTAGTTTATCTAAATCAGTAGACCCTCATTTTATTTGTATGACTGTCGTCTTGTTATAGTTTCAATGTGCCAATGGCGGTCCTTAGATCGGGCGGTTGATGTCAAGGTCAGGGTCAATGACAGTGTTTGGGAAAGCTTTCTGAGACGCCGGCCACATTGGGCTTTTAAATTTGACAAAAGCGTTTGGAAAAAAAAAAGTAGCGGGTTAGAGTATCGATACGAACAAATAAATATATGCTTAAATGAATGGGTGTAGGGCCACAGTTCTCAATCGGTGGTTCGGGTACCCCTAGAGTTACGGGAAATGTTATGCAACAAATAATGATCGTTCATTCCCAACATAACTGGTAGTGCAATGGCTATATGAAGACATAGCTTGGACCTAAGCCCTAGACCTGAACAATTCCTTGATCCCCCACCGGAGAATCGAACCCGAGGTACGTTCAGGTCGAAAGTCGAGCTCTTTAACACACAGCACAATGTTTTTATAAGCCGTTTACAAATAATTCCAAAGAAAAGCAGTTTCTATTTTAAGACAAGGGCTGGATAATAACTTAGCCCAATAGACAAAGAGTCTACAGTAAGTCTGAGAGAGATTATGCCCTCGTTAACATGACGGGAAGGAAGGATTGGGGATTGGAAAGCTAGAAACTTTTGTTGGGAGGCTTCTCTCTGATTCCTCCTTTCGACGGAGATGGAAATTGAATCCCCCCACACACACCCAACCACCCCGAGTGCCTATAACGACGTCCCTAATCTGGAAATATGGTTTTGTCAGGGGTATAGTACCAAGAAAGAATTTGTTTTAGAACTGTACATGATGACTGTCTGACGTTTCAGCCAACATCACTCATTTAAACTGTACATGATGACTGTCTGACGTTTCAGCCAACATCACTCATTTAAACTGTACATGTCCAGTGGTTGATGTTTCAGCCAACATCACTCATTTAAACTGTACATGCTGACTGTTTGATGTTTCAGCCAATATCACCCACTTAATCTTTACATGCCAAGTGTTTCATGTTTCAGCGAATATCACCCACTTAATATGTACATGCCAAGTGTTTCATGTTTCAGCCAATATCACCCACTTAATCTGTACATGCCAAGTGTTTGATGTTTCACCCAATATCACCCACTTAATCTGTACATGCCAAGTGTTTGTTGTTTCAGCCAATATCACCCACTTAATCTGTACATGCCAAGTGTTTGATGTTTCAGCCAACATCACTCATTTAAACTGTACATGTCCAGTGGTTGATGTTTCAGCCAACATCACTCATTTAAACTCTACATGCTGACTGTTTGATGTTTCAGCCAATATCACCCACTTAATCTGTACATGCCAAGTTTTTGATGTTTCAGCCAATATCACCAACTGAATCTGTACATGCAAAGTGTTTGATGTTTCACCCAATATCACCCACTTAATCTGTACATGCCAAGTGTTTGATGTTTCAGCCAATATCACCCACTTAATCTGTACATGCCAAGTGTTTCATGTTTCAGCCAATATCACCCACTTAATCTGTACATGCCAAGTGTTTGATGTTTCAGCCAATATCAATCATTTAAACTGTACATGCCAAGTGTTTGATGTTTCAGCCAATATAACCAATGTCGAGATAGAATACAACATGCTGAATGACATAAAGTTGTGTACCAATCCAAGTATTTTACCTGTAAATCCCTGGAGACACGTCTACGATGTGGATTGTTTCGTGTTCGGTCCTGTCAGACGCATGACCGTGGCCTGGTATGGACGGGGCTCACTGTGTACATTAAACATCTGTCAGGGTAAGTAGGACGGGGCTCACTGTGTAAACTAAACATCTGTCAGGGTGAGTCGGACGGGGCTCACTGTGTACATTAAACATCTGTCAGGGTGGGTAGGACGGGATTCACTTTGAACACTAAACATCTGTCAGGGTGAGTAGGACGTGGCTCACTGTGTACACTAAACATCTGTCAGGGTGAGTAGGACGGGGCTGACTGTGTACACTAAACATCTGTCAGGGTTAGTAGGACGGGCCTTACTGTGTACACTAAACATCTGTCAGGGTGAGTAGGACGGGGCTCACTGTGTACACTAAACATCTGTCAGGGTGAGTAGGACGTGGCACACTGTGTACACTAAACATCTGTCAGGGTGAGTAGGACGGGGCTCACTGTGTACACTAAACATCTGTCAGGGTGAATAGGACGGGGCTCACTGTGTACACTAAACATCTGTCAGGGTGAGCAGCATTTTATTTTTCGTTATAAAAAAATTGATTTGAGAAATGTACATAAAGATTCGCTTTGTTCAAAAGATTTTTAGCATTAAAAATATGAATTCCTTGAAACGAGTTTTAAAATTAATTGTCAAGTGTCTTGAAATTTACTGTACATGATGTTAACTGCAAAACTTAACACAAATATGAATCAAATATTTAACAGCACACCACAACCCCCCCCCCACTTGTCCCTTTATGAGAGAGACGTTTTAAACCCTTTACAAACAACACCACATTGTTTCTATAAACCCTTTACAAACAACACCACATTGTTTCTATAAACCCTTTACAAACAACGACATATTGTTTCTATAAACTAAAACTTTACAAACAACACTACATTGTTTCTATAAACCCTTTACAAACAACACCAAATTGTTTCTATAAGCCCTTTACAAATAACACCACAATGTTTCTATAAACCCTTTACAAATAACAAGACATTGTTTCTATGAACTCTTTAAAAACAACAACATATTGTTTCTATAAACTAAAACTTTACAAACAACAACACCTTGTTTCTATAAACCCTTACCAAACAACACCACATTGTTTCTATAAACCCTTTACAAACAACAACACATTGTTTCTATGAACACCTTACAAACAACAACACATTGTTTCTATAAACCCTTTACAATCAACAACACATTTTTTATAAATCCTTTACAAACAACAAAACATTGTTTCTCTAAACCCTTTACAAACAACCAGTGGCGCAACCAGCAATAAATGCTGGGGTGGGGGGGCTCACATTATAAAAAAGACAGTTTGACAGTCTTTTTGTAACTTTATAACATTAATTATGTATTGATGATTTGATTTGGCCTGGGGGGTCAAGCCCCCAGACCCCCCCCCCCGGTTTCGCCACTGCAAACAACACCATATTGTTTCTATAAACCCTTTACAAGCAACAACATAATGTTTCTATAAACCCTTTACAAACAACAACACATTGTTTCTATAAACACTTTACAAACAACAACATATTGTTTCTATAAAGCTTACACATAACAACACATTTTATTTCTGATCAAAAGTTCACTTAAAACTGATTGTTTTTCTTTACAAACAAAATTTATTCTTTTATTTAGTTCAGGTCGTAATATGAATAAAATCTCGTCTACATTTGTTAAAGTCAACAACTCTATTGCTTTCCATTCCAACGTTATCAGCTTGGTGATATTAGTAATATCAGCTGTACCAGATTTGATAACAATGGAAAGAAAGAATGTACCTTTCCTTTAACAGAGTTATCATTATTGACGAGGTGACATTGTTTACTATTAGGTTGGCACAATATTTTATTACTCCTGTGCATTACATAATACATTACACAATACGTCACACTGTCCAATACATAATACATTACATAATACAGTCAATAGATAAATGACAACGATGTTTAATAACAGATTATTGTACAAATGACAATATTGTTTTGTAACAGAGTGTGTACAATTAACAACGATGTTTAGTATCAGATGGTATTTCTTGGTTAAGCGAGAGTTTTACCACACGACCATCCGTCCACTTTTAAGTTACGTGAGCGCTTTCCCTTCGGTTTCCTTTGGACGGTTGTGTTTAGCAGTATTTGGTAAACAAGTACTTTATACACAATGAAAATGGCTGTTTATAAACATTGACTTAAATTGTATAAATGTTAAATTTAGTATACTATTCGTATTAAATAAAACTTACATTATTGGTATGTATATATTATAAGTGAAAAACATGAACGGCATCATATATTAAGTTCAATGGCTCGGCTAATAGATTATATATGTCTTACCTTGTGTCGGTCTATAATATTAATTCAATGGCTCGGCTAATAGATTATTTCTGTCTTACCTTGTGTCGGTCTATAATATTAATTCAATGGCTCGGCTAATAGATTATTTCTGTCTTACCTTGTGTCGGTCTGTAATATTAACTCAATGGTTCGGCTAATAGATTATTTATGTCATTCCAAGTGTCTGTCTATAATATTAATTCAATGGCTCGGCTAATAGATTAGTTCTGTCTTACCTTGTGTATGTCTATAATATTAATTCAATAGCTCGGCTAATAGATAATTCATGTCATACCAAGTGTCTGTCTATAATATTAATTCAATGGCTCGGCTAATAGATTATATATGTCTTACCTTGTGTCGGTCTATAATATTAATTCAATGGCTCGGCTAATAGATTATTTCTGTCTTACCTTGTGTCGGTCTATAATATTAATTCAATGGCTCGGCTAATAGATTATTTCTGTCTTACCTTGTGTCGGTCTATAATATGTTAAGATCAATGGTTCAGGCTAATACATTATTTATGTCCTTCAAGTGTCTGTCTATCAATAAGTCAATGGCATGGCTAATAGATTAAGTTCTGTCATACCAAGTGTCTGTCTATAATATTAATTCTATAGCTCGGCTAATAGATTATTCATGTCATACCAAGTGTCTGTCTATAATATTAATTCAATAGCTCGGCTAATAGATTATTCATGTCATACCAAGTGTCTGTCTATAATATTAATTCAATAGCTCGGCTAATAGATAATTCGCTGCGTAATACTGAAGTGTCTGTCTATAATATTAATTCAATAGCTCGGGCTAATAGATTTGTTACCATGTCATACCAAGTGTCTGTCTATAATATTAATTCAATGGCTCGGCTAATAGATTATTCATGTCTTACCTTGTGTCGGTCTATAATATTATTAATTCAATAGCTCGGCTAATAGATTATTCATGCCTTACCTTGTGTCGATCTATAATATTAATTCAATGGCTCGGCTAATAGATTATTCATGTCATACCAAGTGTCTGTCTACAATAAATGTACGCATCACGAACTAAATGCAGGCTTACCGGAAATTCCCTATATGAATTTATTCAAACGTAAGTTTAATTAGGTTGAAATAGTATTTTATAAACTTTGATTTATTTTGCATCTACATCAGCAGCAAGCAAACATTGAGAAATCTAGGTAAATTAGAATACCCGCAAATTGACATCAAACGCTAATACCAAACAGTTTTTAAATAAATTAGAAGACCCACATAGTAGACAACAAACGCTAATACTGCATTAGAAAACGACTAAATAGATTTTAAAAACCTAGTCTGCATTTTCACATAAGTATATTCGTAATTTTGTTTAGGTATATGTTTAATTTAATTAATGTAACTCAATAATTGTTTCGCTGTTTGTTCGGTTATAGTTTAAGAAATCTGATATCACCCGAATACACTTCCTGTACGAAGAAATAAGATGACTATGTTATGATGGAGTGAAAAATGTCAATACAAGGAAAACAATAATATCAATCTACACATCAAAAACCACAACTTTCAGATGCTGATAATTACATTCTTTTTAAGATATACAGACAGAAAGATCGACAGATAGTTAGATAGATTGATATATATATATATATATATATATATATATATATATATATATATATACATATATATAGATAGATAGATAGATAGATAGATAGATAGATAGATAGATAGATAGATAGATAGATGTTTATGTTTATGTTTATGTTTATGTAGACTCACAACAGTCAAATGTCATTATGTCAAAGATTATTTTCATGGGATTGTTGGTGTATCGGGTGAAATTCACAAATGAACCAGGCAAGTAAGGTCATACATATTTACAACATAAAGTAATTATATTTCTGGTCTTGGCACATATAACCGGAGCCAATTCAGAGGCCCTGCGCTGAGACTTACAGTGATATTGTAAGAAGGGGAGGGGATATGGAAAAGCGATATCCGGACAAATCTCCCAGCGGACCAAACCCCTAACGACCAAATCCCCCCAAGCGGACACAAAACCTCAGCTGTCGAAACCCCCAACGAACAAAACCCCCAGCTGACAAAACGCTCAGCGGACATAACCGCCGTGGACAAAACCACCAAAATCTTTCAGGAAGAAAATTAAGATCAAATTTAAGCCGCTAATACTGACAGGACACAGTTTATAAATAAATAAATTATCTGTTAGGTGCTCTAGAGCATCATATTTAATAAATATTGAACTGGATGAGGACTCTTAAGTATTGTGGGGCTCATGCAGCTGCTTTCCAATTCATAAGCATAATAGTCTTTATTACGACTTTTGCGTATACAATAATGAATAACGAGATTTTTCTTCGAGATACAGATTGTACATAGTGTAAAAAGTGTGCAGAGTTTGCATAGTGCAGACAAAAAATACAGTTTTATACATAGAGAAATTTATCAGCTAAATTTCAAGAGTATTTAGAAGAATCCAATGCTACCGTTCTTTATGCAATCTCTCTCTCTATCTCTCTCTCTCTCTCTCTCTCTCATTGAACTATCTCAGTGATAACTGCGGGCTGAAACATAACCTCCTCGAGCCCGTGAGATCAAACTCGCTGTGTTCCTTAACATCCGGGAACTGCCATAAATGTCAATGGCCAGTAAGCTACCGGACTGGTCCACTCTGTGGTCCTCAAGTCTGAGACACTCAAATAACACACGATCCACGGTTTTCTCAACATTTCTGCAGTGTCGGCAAAGGGAATCAACATTGGGGCATCAACCTCACAAAGTACTCACCTATAGGACAATGCCCCATACGGAACTGGACAATTAGTGCCTGCTCGATTCTACATGGTGGGGGGCACCATGGGTCAGTTTTGGACGCGGTCTATCTGGAGTGCGTAACATCTGCCCTTGTCAGCCCATTGTCCCAACTCGAGAGCCACTGAGTTTGTTTTATGGCACTAAGGAATTACGTCCCCTGTTTATGATTAGCGATGTAGCCAATGTAATTGTAATGATAAACTAATGATGGTTTTAATAAGGTGATTATCTAAAGGGAGGGGACAGGTAAATGAGAGGTATGGCAACGTACATGACAGTCAACTTGAAAGTCCCGGGTTCGAAACTAGGTGAAAACCAAGGGGAATTTTTCTAGGTCTTGATTAAAGCAGGTCCCTCAACAGCACTATCCCGTGGTTACAGAAGCAGATGAAATTAACACTTCATTATCCCCGATAACCCTCTAAAAGAACTTACTTTTTTATAATTTTAAATAATATTTTTATATTTATTGTCAAACTTCAACTCAAATATTTTTTTTTTTAAATTGATGTATAAAAACAGGTTTTTTAATTAAATACATTTTGCAAAATTAAGATTACATTTATTTCTGTAATGTTGTTTCAGTAACTCGAAAAACTCAAGCAGCTTGGCACATTAAGAATCAACTGGTTTGTAACATAATGTATAACTGATTTGTTGCATTCATTATAGATGGTTTGTTACATGCAGATTAACTGGCTTGTTACATTCAGAATAACTGGTTAGTTACATTCATTATAGCTGGTTTGTTACATTCAGAATAACTGGCTTCTTTCATTTAGAATAAATAACTGGTTTGTTACATTCAGAGGATGCACTAGCCGAAGTTCCGCAGGATTCTACCGAGCTAACAGATCAAGACGACAAAACGTGTCTTTCAAACAAGGACCAATTTGTAGTGAAAGTTGCTATAGCCCCCGTACAAGCTAGATTTGTCAATGCCGTCTTCAGTCAGAAAGGTAAAAAATTACTAATGGGGTCAATAAGTTGCAGTCACCAAAAAGTGTGAGAATCCCTGTAATATACCAAAAAGTGTGAGAATCCCTGTAATATACCAAAAAGTGTGAGAATCCCTGTAATATACCAAAAAGTGTGAGAATCCCTGTAATATACCAAAAAGTGTGAGAATCCCTGTAATATACCAAAAAGTGTGAGAATCCCTGTAATATACCAAAAAGCCTGCGGTTTCTAAATATGAGATTTATAAAGTGTCTCAAAACAATACTTGACTGCTATACCCCTGTAACAATATAGGAACACTAATATTGCATGTATCAAACTGCCTTTCATGAATATAACAGTTTTTAACGGCTACATATTTAGACACACACACACATACACACAAACAATATTTATCATAAGTCTACACATTTTGACACACACAAACACATACACACAAACAATATTTATCATAAGTCTACACATTTAGACACACACAAACACATACACACAAACAATATTTTTTTATAAATCTACACATTTTGACACACACGCAAGATTTATCATAAAGCTTCGCTTAGTACATCACTGGTCATAGACCGACAATTACAGTAAAATATCTACATATGCCAGGTTGAAAACGATTGGTCACACTGTATATAAGACAGCCCAGGGCGAGAAACGGCCCGTGTGTCACATACAGCCTTGTGCCAAGTCAGGCCCTGCGGACGTTTTATTCCTGCCCGCGGCATGCCACTCGTTACGGAGTTAAGCACAACATTGTTATTGCTTGATATGGACAATTTGGACATACCTTTCATTCATATTACTGAATGTCTTCACACCCACTCACAACTGATCTTGGTTCGGGCCGCCGGTCTAATTGACGATCCCTATGGGGCCCGAGACTCAAAAAGTTTGCTTTCTCCTGATACAAAACGTGGGAATGATTTGAAGTGTAACATCTTGTATGCATGTGGCAACTAAATATAACATTCAAGATAATTTGAATTGGTCGTTTCTACATCGAATCATGAAGACAGAATGTTAAATTAGATAAATGCCATGGGACAACTGCAAATAGAATGGAGCTCTCTTGGGCGGTAAAAGTGAGAACTGTAGAATTTTACCTAAAATTAAATTGATTACAGTAGCAAGCAATAGTGGAATAATGTGGTGGTTTACAGTAGCCAGCAAATGTGGTTATTTGTTTGGTGCTTTTATTCCCTGTAATAGACGGAAGGTCATGTGGTAAACAGCTCGACTGTCGACATGAGGATCACTCGTTTGATCTTCTGTAAGGACCAATGGATATTTCAGGTCATGGCTTAATATTCCGCAGGTCCCCTCACATGTAAAATAGCGAATACATTTCATATTTTTTATAGAGAGTTAAATGCTTCTCAACGTGGCAAATTGGTGACCCTTGTCAAACTCGTGTTTGTTTTAAACGAACGTTATATGTCTTTACATACCCCCTAAAGCACCGTCCCCATACACCTTGGGGTAGGCATACCACCGGTTGAGGATCTCGGATAGAGGGGCTCCGACAGGTACATGTACAATTGGTCCAAGAGACACCAAAAAAAAAAGCTGCTTTGTCTACAT
This sequence comes from Bulinus truncatus, assembly GCA_021962125.1. Classification (NCBI taxonomy): domain Eukaryota; kingdom Metazoa; phylum Mollusca; class Gastropoda; family Planorbidae; genus Bulinus; species Bulinus truncatus. Next base: position 27,533 of record JAGDYQ010000102.1, read on the forward strand.
ATATAAAGTGTAAGCAATAAAAAACAGTTGTTAAATTGTACATCACAAAACATATAGTACCAATTGCTTCAGGTAAGTGTCACTGAGATAAATTTATGTTGTCTAAACTATTAATAAGCCTAAACACTTAAATATACATTGTACTATTATGTTGAAATTGTCTAATGAGTGTGTGTCAGTTTGATTGTTTCTATCAAATATTCCTCGCGGCAGAGTTCTCATTCGGTTCCTAATTAGACGTGAGACACGCCCCATTGATTCAATTGATCTACAGAGTTGTACACACCGGCACTACCACACACACCGTCTCTACCACACACACCGTCTCTACCACTCACACCGTCTCTATCACAAACACCGTCTCTACCACACACAACGTCTCTACCACTCACACCGTCTCTACCACACACACCGTCTCTATCACACACACCGTCTCTACCACTCACACCGTCTCTACCACACACACCGTCTCTACCACACACACCGTCTCTATCACACACACCGTCTCTACCACACACACCGTCTCTACCACACACACCTACTCTACCACACACACACCGTCTCTACCACATACATTGACTCTACCACACACACACCGAATCTACAACATACACCATCTCTACCACACACACCGTCTCTATCACACACACACCGAATCTACAACAAATACCATTTCTACCACACACACCGTCTCTATCACACACACACCGAATCTACAACATACACCATCTCTACCACACACACCGTCTCTATCACACACACCGAATCTACAACATACACCATCTCTACCACACACACCGTCTCTATCAGACACACCGAATCTACAACATACACCATCTCTACCACACACACCGAATCTACAACATACACCATCTCTACCACACACACCGTCTCTATCACACACACCGAATCTACAACATACACCATCTCTACCACACACACCGTCTCTATCACACACACCGAATCTACAACATACACCATCTCTACCACACACACCGTATCTATCACACACACAGCGTCTGTACCACACACACACCGTCTCTACCACAAACACCGTCTCTACACACCGTCTCTACCACACACACCGTCTGTATCAGATCAAGTCTAACAATACCAATATAATCAGTGTAGATAAAGTCTGTTGTATCCCTCTCTCTCTCTCTCTCTCTCTCTCTCTCTCTCTCTATCTATCTATCTCTCTTTCTGTCACTCTTAATGTATGTTTTATTTTGTAGAAATATACATTTTTCGTTACTCGTGACAAACATTCAAAAGTTATTTGTAAACCGAATTGTTGTGAACGTATAGATAAATAGCCAGATATTCAACTGTATTTTTTTTAAATAAATGAAATATGTGTGTCTTTGAGTGTGTGTGTGTGTCATTTGTGTCTGTTTGTGTGGTGTATGTGTATGTGTCTTTGTGGTTTATTTAACATAGATTGTGTTTGTGTGGGTGTGTATGTGTGTGTAGTGTATGTGTCTTTTTGGTTAATGTAACGTAGATGGTGTGTGTGAGTGTGTGTGTGGTGTTAATGTGTTTTTTGTAGTATACGTAACGTAAACTGTAGTGCTGTAAATATTTTGTGCGGGCTGTATCAGCATTAGGAATTGGATATCAGAAGTTGATGTACCGATCGGTGTGCCAAATATAGACTCTGGTGTTTAGTACGTAGATACCAGTAAAACACGTGAAAACGGGACGTCTGATTCTGATGCAGAGAATGCAATTAAATTACAGATTTCGATTAGTTAGTTTTTATGACTACAATGAGCCATTTTCTATTATTTTATTACTTTAGTTCACAGAATATTGTTAAAATGACATAATAATTCAGTTTCGAATGTGGTTGAGTCTACTAAATTTTTTACAGCTGTAAAAAGCATTGTAACATTAACATTTCAACATCTTCTGTCTGAATATGAATATGTTTGTTTTATGATGCTAATGTTGAGTTTAAAATTTGAATATAAACTTTTTTACCATCAAATTTTCACTAAAATGTGTTGGTCTAAAAATTATAATTATTTACAAAAAAATGTGGATGTTGGTGGAGACAAAAAAAGTTCAATTGATTTTTGAAAAATAAAAAAGATAAATGAATGTCTTAATTCAATCTTAATTTTTGAAGTAAAAATAACATCACATTTATTGATATTGAAAACAAAAACAGCATTTATTAAAAAACTTCTGTTAGGTAACAATAAAAATAAATACGTAGACTCCTAGTGATTGACTTCCTTATGTTATAAAGGGGAGGAGGGGCATTTGTATAAAGTCAATTTACGTTCTTGGCTTATGCATCAACTGTAACCAGGCTTGCGGAGCCGCCAATTTTTTCCGGCTCCGGCTCCAGCTCCCCACAAATTTGACGGCTCCGGCTCCCTATTAAGATAGTATCGCTCAAGACAAAAATTTGTGTAATTGCGCCGCTGATAAAAAGTTATGCAAATTTTGTCGCATTCACCCCCAATAGCAGGCCCGTAGCTTGCGGGGGGGGGGGCGGGGCCCCCTGCGTTTTGTCTGGCCCCCTCTGCTTATTTGTTCTACTTAGTAAAATGTATTACCTGCCCCTCCTGCTATTGCCTGGCCCATTTTTTACGCTGTTACTGTTGTGGCGTTCGTAAAAATAACAACATTTCAAATTGTAGGAGGCAAACAATCAAACAAATTTGGAATTTTAAAGCTAAAAAAAAATTCTGCTGTAAAAAAAAAAAAAACATTTGGGAGCCGTGGAGACGCTAGATTTTTTCGGCTCCGGCTCCAGCAAAAAGTAACGGCTCCCGGCTCCTCGGCTCCGGCTCCGCAAACCTGACTGTAACACTCATTCTTAATGTCAGGATTGAATGTCCCATCAACATTGTTGTAACTCTACACCCCATCACATCGTTCAGTGCTTTAGACTTTAGACACAATGTTTCTCCTGACATTCAGACTTCTACCTGGAAGGAATGTTTAAGAATCAGCAATGAATCACTGAGGGATTTACGTTTTTTTTTTTAATAATACAGAACAGATGTATTATCCAGCGTAAGTCGAAAACTTTGTTGTCACGTAACATCCGCTTATAGATGGGAATTTAGGCATATTATATACATTCTCATTAACTGACATATATCACTACATTAATTTACACATATGAAAGATACAGAGGAAATAGACATATATATATATATATATATATATATATATATATATAAATATATATATATATATATATATATATGTGTGTGTGTATAGATAGATATATATATATATATATAAATATATATTATATATTATAATAATATTTTATTATATTAACAAATTAATAATATTATTATATATCAGTTAATGAGAATATATATTAAATATTATAAATTAAATATATAATGAATCTTATTATTATAAGAAGTTTTCATTTATATTTGGTTATTATATCTTATTTCTGTATTATTAAAAAAAACATGTAAATCCCTCAGTATTCATTGCTGAACTATATTCCTTCAGGCAAAGTACAGACTGTCAGGAGAAACGTGTGTCTAAAGTCTGAAGCGCGAGTATGTGATGAAGTGGTAGAAATTGGCAATGTTGATAGGACATTCAATCCTGACATTAAGAATAGTGATTACGGACCGTTTTTTGCTGGAGCAGAGCGAAAACGCTCTATTTAAATGTTTTTTTACAGCAAATTTTTTTAGCTTTAAAATTCCAGATTTGTTTGATTGTTTGCCTCCTACGAGGCGAATGTTGTTATTTTACGAACATCCACAACAGTAACAGCGTAAAGACGAAACGAGGAAGAAACAGGTGTATTTACACAAGTAGAACAAATAAGCAGAGGAGCCGAACAAGCCGCAAGCTACGAATTGCAACAAAGTGAATGCGACAAAATTGCATAGCACACATCAGCGGCAATTACAAATATTTTTTGTGTAGAGCTGGAAAAGACATGGCGGCTCCACAAGCATGGTTACAGTGACAAACATAAATAAGAACGTGAGTGGCTTTATACAAATTACATAACATAAGGAAGTCAGTCACTAGAGTCTACGTATTTATTTTTATTGTTTACTAATAGTTTAATAAATATATTTTTCTTTTTGTCATTAATCGATTATTATACTCAAATTTAATAAGATTGATTAAGATGTTCATTTATTATTTTTTATTTTCAAAAATCAATTAATTTTTTATAAAGCACTCCGCAGCATCCACATTTTTGTAAGATAGCTAGACAACATTTTGAGTTTGTTAATTTTTTTATTGTCATTCAAAATTTTAAACTCAACATTAGCATCATAAAACAAAACATATTCATATTCAGACAGAAGATGTTGAAATGTTAATATTGCAATACTTTTTACAGCTGTAAAAAATTTAGTAGACTCAACCGCATTCAGAAACAATTATTAATATGTCATTTTAACAATATTCTGTGAATAAAGTAATAAAAAATAATGGCGAAAATGGCCGTTGTAGTCATAAAAACTAACTAATCGAAATCTGCTATTTAATTTTTTTATTCTCTACATCCTTCTTTCCCCGTTTTCACGTGTTTCTGGATTTTCCGATTTTTATTTTTCCAGAGTCTATATTTGGCACACCGATCGGTGAGCGCCGCTTCTGATATCAATTCCTAACGACAGCCATAAACTTACGGCGCGGTTTACGTCCGACGTACTACAAAAAAACACATTAACCTCCACACACACACTCACACACACCATCTACGTTACATTAACCAAAAGACACATACACTACACACATGCACACCACACAAACACAATCTAACCACAAAATTTGCTACACATACCACACAAACAGACACAAAATGACACTCAAAGACACATATTTATTTATTTAAAAAAATACAGTTGATATATCTGGCTGGCCTATCTATACGTTCACAACAATTCGGTGATACAAATAACTTTTGAATGTTTGTCACAGTAACGAAAAATGCATATTTCTACAAAATAAAGCTGCGATAGAAGTAAAGAAAAAAATAGATAGAGAGGAGAGAGAAGAGAGAGAGAAGAAGAAGAAGAGGATACATCTACACTGTTATATTGGTATTGTTAGACTTGATCTATTTAGACATTGTATGGCAAAACGATGATAACTAAGACGTGGCCAAATGTGTGAAAACCATTGTGGCAGACATTTATGATAACAATGGAAAATACAGTGATGTGTGTAGAAAATGATGTATGTGTAGATTCGATATTAGTAGTATTAATAATAGAAAAGAATGGTAAAAATAATTCAGTAATATGTAGTAGAAAATGGTATATTAGATTCGACACATGGTATACCATGATTAACAAATTCGAGTGAGTATTTAGAACGTGTGTAATGGTAGAAAAGATAATTATATTATCGTTCAATTATATATTAATGATGAAGATGAATATTAATAGTAAGAAGATGAATTGTATGAGTAGATTCTATTAATGTGATAAGACGATAGTAATATTAGTAAAAAAATAGTATTTGTATTTTAAATTCGAGTAATGACAATGTGACCAAAACAAATTGTATGACTAACAAATTCAGTATTAATGTGTGGCTAAATCAATAATATGAAGTAGAACGATGTGTAAAATCTTTAAAACAGTGGTAATATTGATATATTTTCGCTTTATTATAATATATTAAAAAATTTTGAATGTATGTAGTAGAAAAGATAATGGTAAAATATGTGTGATATATGTTAGAGATTAGTTATATGAGTCGACTAGGATATATGATGTGGTAAAGTTCCAGTTATTTAACTACTTGATCGAACAGTGTGAGTGAATTAGAAAACAGTATTAGTGAATAATAGAAGACATTGTATATGTCAATTATACCAGTGTGTGCTATAACTCTGTAGATCAATTGAATCAATAGGGATTGTCGACATCTAATTAGGAACCGAATGAGAACTCTGCCGCGAGGAATATTTGATAGAAACAATCAAACTGACACACACTCATTAGACAATTTCAACATAATAGTACAATGTATATTTAAGTGTTTAGGCTTATTAATAGTTTAGACAACATAAATTTATCTCAGTGACACTTACCTGAAACTTAATTGGTTACTTATATCAACTATGATGTACAATTTGACTAACTGTTTTTTATTGCTTACACTTTATATATGTAGACAAAGCAGCTTTTTTTTGGTGTCTCTTGGACCAATTGTACACATGTACCTGAATCGGAACCTCTATCCGAGATCCTCAACCGGTGGTATGCCTACCCCAAGGTGTATGGGGACGGTGCTTTAGGGGAGTATGTAAAGACATATAACGTTCGTTTAAAACAAACACGAGTTTGACAAGGGTCACCAATTTGCCACGTTGAGAAGCATTTAACTCTCTATAAAAAATATGAAATGTATTCGCTATTTTACATGTGAGGGGACCTGCGGAATATTAAGCCATGACCTGAAATATCCATTGGTCCTTACAGAAGATCAAACGAGTGATCCTCATGTCGACAGTCGAGCTGTTTACCATGACCTTCCGTCTATTACAGGGAATAAAAGCACCAAACAAATAACCACATTTGCTGGCTTCTGTAAACCACCCATTATTCCACCTCATGCTTGCTACTGTAATCGGGCGAATTTAATTTTAGGTAAAATTCTACAGTTCTCACTTTTGCCGCCCAAGAGAGCTCCATTCTATTTGCGGTTGTCCCATAAGCATTTATCTAATTTAACATTCTGTCTTCATGATTCGATGTAGAAACGACCAATTCAAATTATCTTGAATGTTATATTTAGTTGCCACATGCATACAAGATGTTCACTTCAAATCATTCCCACGTTTAGCGTATCAGGAGAAAGCAAACTTTTTGAGTCTCGGGCTATCATAGGGAGTCGTCAATTAAGACCGGCGGCTCGAACCAAGATCAGTTGTGAGTGGATAGTCAATGACATTCAGTAAATATGAATGAAAGGTATGTCCAAATTATCCATATCAACTGCAATAACAATATTTGTGGCTTAACTCCGTAACGAGTGGCGAAGTGTGGGCAGGGAATTAACAATCCGCAAGGCCCTGTTTGACTTGGCATAAGGCTGCATTTGACACACGGGCTGTATCTCGCCCTGGGCTGTCTTGCATATACTGGTGTGACCATTGGCGTTTTCAACCCTGGCATATGTCGATCTCTCACTGTAATTGTCGGTCTATTACCAGTGATTTACTAAGCGAGGGAGCTTTGTTCAGAGTAAATCTTGCGTGTGTGTCAAAATGTGTAAATTTATATATAAAAAAATATTGTTTGTGTGTCTGTGTTTGTGTGTGTCTAAATGTGAGACTTATGATATGTATTGTTTGTGTGTATGTGTTTGTGTGTGTCAAATGTGTGGACTTATGTTAAATATTGTTTGTGTGTATGTGTGTGTGTGTCTAAGTATGTAGCCGTTAAAAAACTGTTATATTCATGAAAGACTGAGTTTGATACATGCAATATTAGTGTTCCTATATTGTTACAGGGGTATAGCAGTCAAGTATTGTTTTGAGACACTTTATAAATCTCATATTTAGAAACCGCAGGCTTTTTGGTATATTACAGGGATTCTCACACTTTTTGGTATATTACAGGGATTCTCACACTTTTTGGTATATTACAGGGATTCTCACACTTTTTGGTATATTACAGGGATTCTCACACTTTTTGGTATATTACAGGGATTCTCACACTTTTTGGTATATTACAGGGATTCTCACACTTTTTGGTGACTGCAACTTATTGACCCCATTAGTAATTTTTTACCTTTCTGACTGAAGACGGCATTGACAAATCTAGCTTGTACGGGGGCTATAGCAACTTTCACTACAAATTGGTCCTTGTTTGAAAGACACGTTTTGTCGTCTTGATCTGTTAGCTCGGTAGAATCCTGCGGAACTTCGGCTAGTGCATCCTCTGAATGTAACAAACCAGTTATTTATTCTAAATGAAAGAAGCCAGTTATTCTGAATGTAACAAACCAGCTATAATGAATGTAACTAACCAGTTATTCTGAATGTAACAAGCCAGTTAATCTGCATGTAACAAACCATCTATAATGAATGCAACAAATCAGTTATACATTATGTTACAAACCAGTTATTCTTAATGTGCCAAACAAGTTTTTCGAGTTACTGAAACAACATTACAGAAATAAATGTAATCTTAATTTCGCAAAATGTATTTAATTAAAAAACCTGTTTTTGTATACATCAATTTAAAAAAAAAAATATTTGAGTTGAAGTTTGACAATAAATATAAAAATATTATTTAAAATTATAAAAAAGTAAGTTCTTTTAGAGGGTTATCGGGGATAATGAAGTGTTAATTTCATCTGCTTCTGTAACCACGGGATAGTGCTGTTGAGGGACCTGCTTTAATCAAGACCTAGAAAAATTCCCTTGGTTTTCACCTAGTTTCGAACCCGGGACTTTCAAGTTGACTGTCATGCGTGCCATACCTCTCATTTACCTGTCCCTCCCTTTAGATAATACCTTATTAAAACCATCATTAGTTTATCATTACAATTACATTGGCTACATCGTAATCATAAACAGGGGACGTAATTCGCTAGTGCATAAAACAAACTCAGTGGCTCTCGAGTTGGGACAATGGGCTGACAGGCAGATGTGTCCGCACTCAGATGGACCGCGTCCAAAACTGACCCATGGTGCCCCCCACCATGTAGAATCGAGCAGGCACTAATTGTCCAGTTCCGTATGGGGCATTGTCCTATAGGTGAGTACTTTGTGAGGTTGATGCCCCAATGTTGATTCCCTTTGCCGACACTGCAGAAATGTTGAGAAAACCGTGGATCGTGTGTTATTTGAGTGTCTCAGACTTGAGGACCACAGAGTGGACCAGTCAAGTAGCTTACTGGCCATTGACATTTATGGCAGTTCCCGGATGTTAAGGAACACAGCGAGTTTGATCTCACGGGCTCGAGGAGGTTATGTTTCAGCCCGCAGTTATCACTGAGATAGTTCAATGAGAGAGAGAGAGAGAGAGAGAGATAGAGAGAGAGATTGCATAAAGAACGAAATGGATTCTTCTAAATACTCTTGAAATTTAGCTGATAAATTTCATGTATAAAACTGTATTTTTTGTCTGCCATGCAAACTCTGCACACTTTTTACACTATGTACAATCTGTATCTCGAAGAAAAATCTCGTTATTCATTATTGTATACGCAAAAGTCGTAATAAAGACTATTATGCTTATGAATTGGAAAGCAGCTGCATGAGCCCCACAATACTTAAGAGTCCTCATCCAGTTCAATATTTATTAAATATGATGCTCTAGAGCACCTAACAGATAATTTATTTATTTATAAACTGTGTCCTGTCAGTATTAGCGGCTTAAATTTGATCTTAATTTTCTTCCTGAAAGATTTTGGTGGTTTTGTCCACGGCGGTTATGTCCGCTGAGCGTTTTGTCAGCTGGGGGTTTTGTTCGTTGGGGGTTTCGACAGCTGAGGTTTTGTGTCCGCTTGGGGGGATTTGGTCGTTAGGGGTTTGGTCCGCTGGGAGATTTGTCCGGATATCCTTTTCCATATCCCCTCCCCTTCTTACAATATCACTGTAAGTCTCAGCGCAGGGCCTCTGAATTGGCTCCGGTTATATGTGCCAAGACCAGAAATATAATTACTTTATGTTGTAAATATGTATGACCTTACTTGCCTGGTTCATTTGTGAATTTCACCCGATACACCAACAATCCCATGAAAATAATCTTTGACATAATGACATTTGACTGTTGTGAGTCTACATAAACATAAACATAAACATAAACATCTATCTATCTATCTATCTATCTATCTATCTATCTATCTATCTATCTATCTATCTATATATATGTATATATATATATATATATATATATATATATATATATATATATATATCAATCTATCTAACTATCTGTCGATCTTTCTGTCTGTATATCTTAAAAAGAATGTAATTATCAGCATCTGAAAGTTGTGGTTTTTGATGTGTAGATTGATATTATTGTTTTCCTTGTATTGACATTTTCACTCCATCATAACATAATTAAATCTTATTTCTTCGTACAGGAAGTGTATTCGGGTGATATCAGATTTCTTAAACTATAACCGAACAAACAGCGAAACAATTATTGAGTTACATTAATTAAATTAAACATATACCTAAACAAAATTACGAATATACTTATGTGAAAATGCAGACTAGGTTTTTAAAATCTATTTAGTCGTTTTCTAATGTAGTATTAGCGTTTGTTGTATACTATGTGGGTCTTCTAATTTATTTAAACTGTTTGGTATTAGCGTTTGATGTCAATTTGCGGGTATTCTAATTTACCTAGATTTCTCAATGTTTGCTTGCTGCTGATGTAGATGCAAATAAATCAAAGTTTATAAAATACTATTTCAACCTAATTAAACTTACGTTTGAATAAATTCATATAGGGAATTTCCGGTAAGCCTGCATTTAGTTCGTGATGCGTACATTTATTGTAGACAGACACTTGGTATGACATGAATAATCTATTAGCCGAGCCATTGAATTAATATTATAGATCGACACAAGGTAAGACATGAATAATCTATTAGCCGAGCTATTGAATTAATATTATAGACCGACACAAGGTAAGACATGAATAATCTATTAGCCGAGCCATTGAATTAATATTATAGACAGACACTTGGTATGACATGAATAATCTATTAGCCGAGCTATTGAATTAATATTATAGACAGACACTTGGTATGACATGAATTATCTATTAGCCGAGCTATTGAATTAATATTATAGACAGACACTTGGTATGACATGAATAATCTATTAGCCGAGCTATTGAATTAATATTATAGACAGACACTTGGTATGACATGAATAATCTATTAGCCGAGCTATAGAATTAATATTATAGACAGACACTTGGTATGACAGAACTAATCTATTAGCCGAGCCATTGAATTAATATTATAGACAGACACTTGGAAGGACATAAATAATCTATTAGCCGAACCATTGAGTTAATATTATAGACCGACACAAGGTAAGACAGAAATAATCTATTAGCCGAGCCATTGAATTAATATTATAGACCGACACAAGGTAAGACAGAAATAATCTATTAGCCGAGCCATTGAATTAATATTATAGACCGACACAAGGTAAGACATATATAATCTATTAGCCGAGCCATTGAATTAATATTATAGACAGACACTTGGTATGACATGAATTATCTATTAGCCGAGCTATTGAATTAATATTATAGACATACACAAGGTAAGACAGAACTAATCTATTAGCCGAGCCATTGAATTAATATTATAGACAGACACTTGGAATGACATAAATAATCTATTAGCCGAACCATTGAGTTAATATTACAGACCGACACAAGGTAAGACAGAAATAATCTATTAGCCGAGCCATTGAATTAATATTATAGACCGACACAAGGTAAGACAGAAATAATCTATTAGCCGAGCCATTGAATTAATATTATAGACCGACACAAGGTAAGACATATATAATCTATTAGCCGAGCCATTGAACTTAATATATGATGCCGTTCATGTTTTTCACTTATAATATATATACCAATAATGTTTTTACTACGAATGTATACTAAATTTAACATTTATACAATTTAAGTCAATGTTTATAAACAGCCATTTTCATTGTGTATAAAGTACTTGTTTACCAAATACTGCTAAACACAACCGTCCAAAGGAAACCGAAGGGAAAGCGCTCACGTAACTTAAAAGTGGACGGATGGTCGTGTGGTAAAACTCTCGTTTTTATTTGTACATACTCTGTTACTAAACATCGTTGTTAATTGTACACACTCTGTTACAAAACAATATTGTCATTTGTACACAATCTGTTATTAAACATCGTTGTCATTTATCTATTGACTGTATTATGTAATGTATTATGTATTGTATTGTGTGACGTATTGTGTAATGTATTATGTAATGCACAGAGTAATAAAATATTGTGCCAACCTAATAGTAAACAATGTCACCTCGTCAATAATGATAACTCTGTTAAAGGAAAGGTACAATACTCTCTTTCCATTGTTATCAAATCTGGTACAGCTGATATTACTAATATCACCGTTTGATAACGCTGGAATGGAAACAACAGAGTTGTTGACTTTAACAAATGTAGACGAGATTTTATTCATATTACGACCTGAACTAAATAAAAGAATAAATTTTGTTTGTAAAGAAAAACAATCAGTTTTAAGTGAACTTTGATCAGAAATAAAATGTGTTGTTATGTGTAAAGCTTTTATAGAAACAATATGTTGTTGTTTGTAAAGTGTTTATAGAAACAATGTGTTGTTGTTTGTAAAGGGTTTATAGAAACATTATGTTGTTGCTTGTAAAGGGTTTATAGAAACAATATGGTGTTGTTTGCAGTGGCGAAACCGGGGGGGGGGGTCTGGGGGCTTGACCCCCCCCCAGGCCAAATCAAATCATCAATACATAATTAATGTTATAAAGTTACAAAAAAGACTGTCAAACTGTCTTTTTTATAATGTGAGCCCCCCCCCCACCCCAGCATTTATTGCTGGTTGCGCCACTGGTTGTTTGTAAAGGGTTTAGAGAAACAATGTTTTGTTGTTTGTAAAGGATTTATAAAAAATGTGTTGTTGATTGTAAAGGGTTTATAGAAACAATGTGTTGTTGTTTGTAAGGTGTTCATAGAAACAATGTGTTGTTGTTTGTAAAGGGTTTATAGAAACAATGTGGTGTTGTTTGGTAAGGGTTTATAGAAACAAGGTGTTGTTGTTTGTAAAGTTTTAGTTTATAGAAACAATATGTTGTTGTTTTTAAAGAGTTCATAGAAACAATGTCTTGTTATTTGTAAAGGGTTTATAGAAACATTGTGGTGTTATTTGTAAAGGGCTTATAGAAACAATTTGGTGTTGTTTGTAAAGGGTTTATAGAAACAATGTAGTGTTGTTTGTAAAGTTTTAGTTTATAGAAACAATATGTCGTTGTTTGTAAAGGGTTTATAGAAACAATGTGGTGTTGTTTGTAAGGGGTTTATAGAAACAATGTGGTGTTGTTTGTAAAGGGTTTAAAACGTCTCTCTCATAAAGGGACAAGTGGGGGGGGGGTTGTGGTGTGCTGTTAAATATTTGATTCATATTTGTGTTAAGTTTTGCAGTTAACATCATGTACAGTAAATTTCAAGACACTTGACAATTAATTTTAAAACTCGTTTCAAGGAATTCATATTTTTAATGCTAAAAATCTTTTGGGCAAAGCGAATCTTTATGTACATTTCTCAAATCAATTTTTTTATAACGAAAAAATAAAATGCTGCTCACCCTGACAGATGTTTAGTGTACACAGTGAGCCCCGTCCTATTCACCCTGACAGATGTTTAATTGTACATAGTGAGCCCCGTCCTACTCACCCTGACAGATGTTTAGTGTACACAGTGTGCCACGTCCTACTCACCCTGACAGATGTTTAGTGTACACAGTGAGCCCCGTCCTACTCACCCTGACAGATGTTTAGTGTACACAGTAAGGCCCGTCCTACTAACCCTGACAGATGTTTAGTGTACACAGTCAGACCCGTCCTACTCACCCTGACAGATGTTTAGTGTACACAGTGAGCCACGTCCTACTCACCCTGACAGATGTTTAGTGTTCAAAGTGAATCCCGTCCTACCCACCCTGACAGATGTTTAATGTACACAGTGAGCCCCGTCCGACTCACCCTGACAGATGTTTAGTTTACACAGTGAGCCCCGTCCTACTTACCCTGACAGATGTTTAATGTACACAGTGAGCCCCGTCCATACCAGGCCACGGTCATGCGTCTGACAGGATAGAACACGAAACAATCCACATCGTAGACGTGTCTCAGGGATTTACAGGTGAAAATGCTTGGATTGGTACACAACTTTATGTCATTCAGCATGTTGTATTCTATCTCGACATTAGTTATATTGGCTGAAACATCAAACACTTGGCATGTACAGTTTAAATGATTGATATTGGCTGAAACATCAAACACTTAGCATGTACAGATTAAGTGGGTGATATTGGCTGAAACATGAAACACTTGGCATGTACAGATTAAGTGGGTGATATTGGCTGAAACATCAAACACTTGGCATGTACAGATTAAGTGGGTGATATTGGGTGAAACATCAAACACTTTGCATGTACAGATTCAGTTGGTGATATTGGCTGAAACATCAAAAACTTGGCATGTACAGATTAAGTGGGTGATATTGGCTGAAACATCAAACAGTCAGCATGTAGAGTTTAAATGAGTGATGTTGGCTGAAACATCAACCACTGGACATGTACAGTTTAAATGAGTGATGTTGGCTGAAACATCAAACACTTGGCATGTACAGATTAAGTGGGTGATATTGGCTGAAACAACAAACACTTGGCATGTACAGATTAAGTGGGTGATATTGGGTGAAACATCAAACACTTGGCATGTACAGATTAAGTGGGTGATATTGGCTGAAACATGAAACACTTGGCATGTACATATTAAGTGGGTGATATTCGCTGAAACATGAAACACTTGGCATGTAAAGATTAAGTGGGTGATATTGGCTGAAACATCAAACAGTCAGCATGTACAGTTTAAATGAGTGATGTTGGCTGAAACATCAACCACTGGACATGTACAGTTTAAATGAGTGATGTTGGCTGAAACGTCAGACAGTCATCATGTACAGTTTAAATGAGTGATGTTGGCTGAAACGTCAGACAGTCATCATGTACAGTTCTAAAACAAATTCTTTCTTGGTACTATACCCCTGACAAAACCATATTTCCAGATTAGGGACGTCGTTATAGGCACTCGGGGTGGTTGGGTGTGTGTGGGGGGGGATTCAATTTCCATCTCCGTCGAAAGGGAGGAATCAGAGAGAAGCCTCCCAACAAAAGTTTCTAGCTTTCCAATCCCCAATCCTTCCTTCCCGTCATGTTAACGAGGGCATACTCTCTCAGACTTACTGTAGACTCTTGTCTATTGGGCTTGTTATTATCCAGCCCTTGTCTTAAAATAGAAACTGCTTTTCTTGGAATTATTTGTAAACGGCTTATAAAAACATTGTGCTGTGTGTTAAAGAGCTCGACTTTCGACCTGAACGTACCGGGTTCGATTCTCCGGTGGGGGATCAAGGAATTGTTCAGGTCTAGGCTTAGGTCCAAGCTATGTCTTCATAGCCATTGCACTACCAGTTATGTTGGGAATGAACGATCATTATTTGTTGCATAACATTTCCCGTAACTCTAGGGGTACCCGAACCACCGATTGAGAACTGTGGCCCTACACCCATTCATTTAAGCATATATTTATTTGTTCGTATCGATACTCTAACCCGCTACTTTTTTTTTTCCAAACGCTTTTGTCAAATTTAAAAGCCCAATGTGGCCGGCGTCTCAGAAAGCTTTCCCAAACACTGTCATTGACCCTGACCTTGACATCAACCGCCCGATCTAAGGACCGCCATTGGCACATTGAAACTATAACAAGACGACAGTCATACAAATAAAATGAGGGTCTACTGATTTAGATAAACTAGAAACAAACAAGTCAAACACCACAGGCTATATAACATGTACGATATATAACATGAAGAATAAATAACATGAAGAATAAATAACATGCAGAATTTATATAAAGCAGAATATATAACATACAAAATATATTACATACAGAACATATAACACATAGAATATTTAACACACAGACTATATAACACAGACTATATAACATACATAATATACATACAATACAGAATATATAACACACATGTAATATATAACATATATAAAATATTAAGCATACATAATATATAACATACAGTATATATAACACGAAGAATATATAACATACAGTATATATAACACACAGAATGTATAACATACATAATATTGTATAACATATACAATATATAGCATACAAAATATATAGCAGTACATATTGATATCACTATCACCTCACCAGCCCAACTCACGTGAAATGATCCTCTAAACATTATTGATATCACTACCACCTCACCAGCCAAACTCACGTGAAATGATCCACTAAACCATATTGATATCATTTCCACCTCACCAGCCCAACTTACGTGAAATGATCCTCTAAACATTATTGATATCACTACCACCTCATAGCTAAACTCACGTGAAATGATCCACTAAACCATATTGATATCATTTCCACCTCACCAGCCCAACTCCACGTGAAATGATCCTCTAAACATTATTGATATCACTATCACCTCACCAGCCCAACTCACGTGAAATGATCCACTAAACCATATTGATATCATTTCCACCTCACCAGCCCAACTCACGTGAAATGATCTACTGAACCATATTGATATCACTATCACCTCTCCAGCCAAACTCACGTGAAATGATCCACTAAACCATATTGATATCATTTCCACCTCACCAGCCCAACTCACGTGAAATGATCCTCTAAACATTATTGATATCACTATCACCTCACCAGCCCAACTCACGTGAAATGATCCACTAAACCATATTGATATCATTTTCACCTCACCAGCCCAACTCACATGAAATAACATGACAGTATTACTTTCAATGGGAGAAAACTGATCTCTTCATGTTACATGTCAATCGGAGATTGAACATCTCAACTCAACGTTGACTCCATTATCTCTCTATGTTACATGTCAACTTTTTATATGGATTTAGTTCAACCAAAAAGTGATTTGAAAAAAAAAAAAAACTTACAGCTGCTACTTCCACCCACCACCAGCATAGAATGTTCAGTACAGAGATGACCAAAACCTTGAGCTGCTCACAGAGTTTAAAAAAAAACAACAAAAGTGAGCAAACATTAATCTACCTTTAAATGACATTTGCAGGTGATAAATTTTATTTTAGGTAAATCCAGTACTGGACTTACGACATTGAGAATATCTTTTTAGCAGCCACTGGAATTAGAGTCCAGACACATTAATGTACAGAATATAAACAACATTAGAATAAATAAATATATTTGATGACAATAATAAACAAACAATATTAGAATAAATAAATATATTGATGACAATAATAAACAAACAACATTAGAATAAATAAATATATTGATGACAATAATAAACAAACAACATTAGAATAAATAAATATATTGATGACAATAACATACAAACAACATTAGAATAAATAAATGTATTGATGACAATAATAAACAAACAACATTAGAATAAATAAATATATTGATGACAATAATAAACAAACAACATTAGAATAAATAAATATATTGATGACAATAATAAACAAACAACAAATGTTTATGTTGATGTCATAATATAATAGAATGACATACAAATAAAATACAACACCGCCATATTGTTTGTTTACAAACAACTCACGTGACATAACCAGCCCCGCTGTAATTAAGTTTAGAATTAAAACTTCCACTGTGGACAAGTTGAAACATCCACCACCGACAACCATCATCATACCCCACACAATGAACTCTGGCTCCACTACTACCTGGACATGTACATGTTGTGTAGGTAAATTTTTTTAATCCACCACCCACCTTGTATTTGTCCTTCCAGTGACCAACACTGACCTGTTTACTACATCCATGAGGATGTGACACTATAAAGTTCAACTTGTCCACACGTCGAGATGCTCTGTATTTGTCGTTGACTTTCCACCAGACATCAACATAATGTCTCCACAACTTGTTCAGTTTATCTGCCAGATTTTTGTCACATGTCACACAGTTCAACTGACACATGTCATTCTCAATGTTTACATTATCAACACTGACCTGATGAACACTGACCACTGGGTTGTCTTCTCTGTCATAAAACAATCTAAAGGATGTGTGGCTGGCCTCAATGTTATCAAACACCACATGTGTGGCTGTGTACACATAAAACTCCCACCACACGTGGCTGGCTGTGTCTGAATGTTTACATTTTGTACACCAACATGTTGTGTAGTTATTCCAATGTTTGTCTCCATCTATATCACTATATTCATCTGTAAACTTGTACACTCCACTCACCATCCCACTTCCTGTTCTCCAGTTTATTTTGTCTCTCATGTTGTAAAATGGATATGAAACTTTTGTCTTTGGCCAAAACATTGGTCTGTGTGTACTGGTCAATTTAACATCAACTCTGACTGTCAGGTCAGCTGTATCTTTGATCAGTTCATACAAATCATTGTCACGATAACCTTCAGGTAGATGGTTTAAGGTGAAAGTATCAACAGGTATAAACTGTCTATGACCTGGATTCTTCTTACAGCCACTAAGATGTTTGTGTAGATCAGATTCTCCACCTCCTGACACCTGAGTTTCATAATCACCTAAAAACAAAATAATACATCTCTTTCTATAATAAATTTATAAATTATTTTACAACAACAAATCAATAAAATATTATGTTTTATATTAGATAGCTGAATTGACCATTGGTTATTGCTTTTATAATTAAATATGAAGTATTTTAGTTTATTGCTAAAATTATTGTTTAAATAGAAATGAAAATATAACATATAACCATAAATTTGATACACTGGTTTGTCCAGTTCACAGTGACTAGATAACTTAGCTGAAGAGACAATAATATATTAGGTTGTTAGTTATGTAAATTTCTTTATGATAAACTAACGAACACAAAGGAATTACCTATTTACATTTGTTATCATAAATTAAATTACATAATAAAGATTTTTTTACCTTTAGAATTATGTGCCCCCATGTTTATTTGTTAAAGAGATTTGGATCTGGACATAAATGAAATCAATTGAAAATATTAGAATTCAATAAAACAGACAAAAACATATTACTTATTAACTTAGTAATATATATATATATATATATATATATATATATATATATATATATTAGTATATAAAGACTTTGTTATTTTAAATATATTAGTACTAATTATGATAATATTGTTTATTCTGCGATTTAGTTTTTAAAGTTATATTAAATTTTATCCTTTTGTAAATATTTATCTTTTAATTTCTAAAGAATCAACCATTACTGTCCATTTAAAATTGATTGCAACAGACAAATCAACTTAGAATTGTAAAGTATACAATAATTCATCATTCTTAACTTTGAAATATCAAAGATATCAAGTCCACATATTATGTCTGTTACATTACAAGTCTAAACAACATTAATATATTGCGTTTGATTTTACCATAAAGTTTATTTCCCAATGGGTGAGTTCCACTGTCCACCAATTGACTTTAGATGCCAACAGTAATACAATTTTTAGTCTGAAATAAATCAAATAATTCATAAAAATAATATATAACTTTACAACTGAAAATTATCCAACTCAGGCTAGTTAACGTAAAGAAATATATTTCAACAAAAAAATAAATAAAATATTTGAATAAAAACTTCTCTTCCAACAATGTAGAAATCAAGACATAATTCCTGCAATAAAAACACTTACCATAAATATAATAGTTTATTATTTCAGTAATCCAATTCTTCCAACTTCTGGCTTTTGAGTTTTTTATGCACTTGTAAATGTATAAAATAAAACATAGAAAATATCAAGATTTATAGATTAAAAAAATCAAAAATGAAATTTAGATATTATGTTTTATAATACACCAATGACACATAGTTGTTTACACAATGTATTTTAGCTCAAGAAGTATATTTACATTGTGTCAGCTATGGTACACTGTATACCGAGGAACTTGAGAAATCATCTAAAATAAAACATATCAATATATCAGGTTTATGGCAACTTGTATAAATCTTTAAAAAATTAGTTTATATCATATAGCCTATATATTTATTCATAATTTTCAGTATTATTGAGTAATGACTGGATATTTGACATTTATAGTTAAAGAAAGACAAAAATATATGCTATTTAAAACATTTTTACATTACCAATTTATGTCTACTTTATTAAGCTAAAAGTGTTTCAAACTACTTGGTCAAAGTGAAAAATTAAAAATGATTTTTTTTTAAGCCAAGTAAGCTACATAATACATAAAAACCTCCACTATTACTACAAGACTTCTTATGAATATATTTTATATATTTATCATTTTTATGTATGACAACTAAAGAAATAATATCTTAATTTAAGATAGTGAAGTATTTTGATTAACTCAAAGGTTAATAAAGTACATTTTTTTTTTATCTCTTTGCTACAGCTTTACTGAATATAATTATACAAGCTTCTCAAAATCCATCTTTCACCTTTTAAAAGCATTTTGGCATTTTTTAAAATTTTGTATTACAATTAAAAATGTATCAAAATTGAAACATAAGTTCAAGAGAATCAATTATTAAAAAAAGTATCAAAAGTGATAGATGTATACTTATATAGTTATGGCATTTATGACACACTGACTTTATTGAATAGACTATACATGATTCTCAAAGTAAATGATATTAGTGGTATGACCCACTTGCGGGTGGCTAACAAACTTTCTTATAGGTTTAGCAAATTTTAATTCTTCAGTAAATGATTGATAATATATACATTTCTAATTAATAGTATATTTCTTTTCATTTTACATAACAAAATGTTTGTTACTATAAAAATTAAAATAGGAAACACAGAGTAGGGCACATAAAAGTATTCTGTCTCCTACTCTCCTAGTATGGAGACAACATACTTGTTCAAGAGTTACACTGTACATATAAATACCTTATAAATATATACATATTTATATGTACATTTATATAAAAAAAAAAAAAATTTCTTTTTTTCCCTTCTTGCTGATTTCTTTCATACAGGTGAATAACAAAAACACCAGTTTTTAAGATAGGCTGTAAAACAAAAATAGTTGTCAAAATAGGTCTTCAAGTTTGAGAACTGATGTAATAGACACAACTAACAGATTTTATATAATAAAATTATGACAAAATATCTATTAGGGCTGAAAAAAAATAAAAAAAAAAAATATAATAAAATAGAAAAAAGTAGACGAAAAGGTAATGAAACATAAAAATAATAATTTAAAGTTCAAACATCCATAAACAATTTTAAAGAAATTGAACAAAATTTAAAAATAAATTAAAATAAATTTATCAACCTCTAAGAATTTAACAGAACTAAAGAAAAATTTAAATGTAAATTTAATAGATAACCAATCTTATTTTTTGACAGCGTAGAAAATATAAATCATATAACACCTTAAATATAAATTTGTTTTTAAAAGTACTTTGACATTTTTAGATTTTCTATTCTAGCATCAATCCCCGATAAATTAATAACAAATATTTTATTAATATTTTAAATGATTAGCTCATACTAGCCACAACAGATTTAAAAATTATTTTAATATTGATAAAAAGTATTTGGCCAATATTCAATTATTAAATATATAACCTTGATTAGTATAACGCATTAGTATAATTTAAAAACTCCTTATTGGTTGATACTACAATTACTGAAACTCAAGTAATCATGCTCAAACCAACGATGTCGATAAGAAATTTTAATTTCCCGAAGTTATTAATACATTTAAAGACTGATCATAGCAGCGAATAAAAACCAGTGCTAGATTAAATTATCATAATCATTATAAAATCTGATAAATCTTAAAAGCTTAACGATTCTTTAAATTAAGACAAAAAAATTAAAACTGGTAATCAATCTAACTATGCCTGCGGATTTACTAGATGCAAAAATATGGCCAGGATGATTGTAACATTACTACCATTAGTACCAACTATTTATACTAGATTAATTAGCTTCTTTTCTAGGATTTCTTCTTCTTCTTCTTCCTTTGGCTCTACAGCCCATTTAGGGCCCTGGCCTGCCATACTACACTTCTCCACTTTTCCCGATCCATGGTCTTCTTCCTCCACTCACTCACTCCTATGGCTTTAAGGTCTTTCTCCCACTTCCTCCAACCATCTGCTTCTTGGCCTGCCTTTATGACCTTTCTCAGTTGTGTGTTGTCTTTGAGTAAATCGTTTTTGGACCTCTCTGTTGTTTTTTCCATTCTTTCTATGTGCCCTACCCACCTTAATCTATTCATTTCTAATTTCAGCTGTTATATTTAGTTCTTCGTTACAGTTCGTACAGCTCTGAATTGGTTATACTTCTCCAATCGTTATTGTCCTTTACTGGCCCATATATTTTCCTAAATATTTTCCTTTCCCAAGTGTTTAGCATATTTTCTGCTTGTTTGCTGATGGTCCATGTTTCGCTACCACATATGTTACTGCTGGCCGGATCATTGTCTTGTATATGGTTTTTTTTTTGGGCTTTTCTGGAGATCTGTCTGTTTTTCAGTATTTTATGCAGTGTATAATATATTCTGTTCCCTACTTCTATTCTGTTTTTTATCTCTATCATTATAACATTTTCTCACTGCTGGATTTGATCCCAGGTATTTAAAGCTTTCTACTCTTTCAAATGCTCTATCACTGATTTTGAAAAAAAATTTCTCTTCCTTCTTTTTCATTTCTTTGTAACAGCATATATTGAGCCTTTGTTTCGTTTACTGTTAAACCTGCTTTCTGAGCTGCTGTTTCTAATTCTATGTATGCTTTTGCTATATCCTTGCTTTGCTTTCCTATCAATGTTATGTCATCAGCATATGCAAGGTATTGGATGGGTTACATAAATATTAAAAAAATTATAATAGACTTTGTTTTTCCCTTCTTAGGCAGTGTGTTATAGTTACCTGGCTTATCCAACTGTACGGTTCTTATGATGATTTTTTCTAGGGAGAATGAAGTCACAGGAATTTTATTTATGGCATAAATCGAGATTACTTTAATATAGTAAAATACTAAAATAAAAAAATTAATTACAATTAAACTACCCATCGAGATGAAACGAAACCTGTCCCATAACCTTCCCCATGTAATTATGTGTATGTGTAACAAATTTCACTTTTGGTTTTCTGGATCTTGAGTTATAAGGGAACAGACAGACAGACAGACAAAAAATGCGTCTTATAAGTATACTAGTTGCAAGTGCCCGGCTTTGCCCGGGTTTAAAATAAGGCTTTCTGTTTACCTTCTGTTTTCTCCCCTACCCCCTCTCTCCCTTCTCTCTCTCTCCCTCCCTCCCTCCCCCTCTCTCCCTTTCCCCTCCCTCTCCCTCCCTCTCTCTTCCATTTCTCTCCCTCCCACCCTCCCTCTGCCATCTCCCTCTCCCCCTCCTTCTCTCCCCCTGTCCATCCCCCTCCCTCCTTCTCTCCCCCTTCCTCCTTCCTCTCTCCCTCCCTGCCCCCTCTCTCTCTTTATCTCTTCCTCCCATTTCTCCCCATCCTCTCTCTCCCTCTCTCCTTCCCTCCCTCTCTCCCTCCCTAACCCCCTATCTCCCTCCCCTTCTTTCTCCATCCCTCCCCTCCTCCACCTCTCTCCCTCTTCCCTCCCTCCCTCATTCCCTCTCCCTCCCTGCCCCCCTCACTCTTCATCTCTCTCTCTCTCCCTCTCTCCTCCCTCCCCTCTCCCTCCCTCCTCTCTCCCTCCCAACCTATCTCTCCCCCTCCCTACCCTCTCTCTCCCTCCCTTCCCTTTCTCTTTCCTTCCCTCCCTTTCTCTCTCCCTCCTCCCCATCTCCCGTTCTCTCTCCCTCCCTCTCCCATCTCCCCCTCTCCCCTCCTTCTCTCCCCCTGTCCATCCCCCTCCCTCTCTCCCCCTCCCTCCCCCTCCCTCCCTCCCTCCCTCTACCCTCCTTTCCTCTCTCTCTCCCCTGCCCCCTCTCTCTCTTTATCTCTCCCTCCCTCCCTCCCTCTCTTTCTCTCTCTCTCTCTCTCTCTCTCTCTCTCTATATATATATATATATATATATATATATATATATGTATGTATGCTTATTATTATGGCTTCACACTTCTTCTAAAATCCTTCTTCATTCCTTTACCTTCCTCAAACTGTACAAATCAGAGAGCATGAAAAAACATCAACAATTCTTTGCCATCATAAAGGCACAATACAGCACCAGCGCGCAAGTTCTATTCAATCATCGGGAAATGACGTCACAGAGGAATTTTATTTATGGCGCCGTCGAGATTACTTTAATATAGTAAAATACTAAAAAAAAAAAAATTAATTACAACTAAACTACCCATCGAGATGAAACGAAACATGTCCTATAACCTTCCCGTAGCAATTATGTATGTGTAACAAATTTCACGTTATTTGGTTGTCTGGATCTTGAGTTATAAGGGAACAGACAGACAGACAGACAACAAATGCGTCTTATAAGTATAGAGATATACTAGCTGCAAGTACCCGGCTTTGCCCGGAGTTTTAAAAATAAGTTTTTCAGTTTACCTTCCTTTTCTCCCTACCCCCTCTCCCTTCCTCTCTCTCTCTCCCTCCCCCTCTCACTCATTCCCTACCCCTTCTCTCCTTTCTCTTTTCCTCCTCCCTTTCTTCCTCCCTCCCTCTTCCTTCCTCTCTCTAACTCTCACATCTCCCTCCCTTCCTTTCTTTTTTTCTTCCCTCCCTTTCCCTCTCCCTCTCTCCCTCCTTCTCTCATCTCCCTCTCTCTCCCCTCCTCCCTTCTCTCTCCCCTCTCCCTCTCTCCCCCCCTCCCTCCCTCCCTCCCTCCCTCCAAACATCTGTCCTCTCTCCCCCTACCCCCTCTCTCGCTTTGTATCTCTCTCTCCTCCCTCCTCTCTCTCTCTCTCTCTATATATATATATATATATATATATATATATATATATAATTCAATTATTGCCTCCGAGTACTATTTTGTGATCAAGTGCCAAAGATTCTAGTGCATTTGCTACATTTGTAACACATGTTTATGTCGTCTGGTGGCTCACTTGCAGAGTTATGATACCATGGAATGATCTACAGCTCTACAAGCGACTTTTGGATTACAACGATGTCAACGAGACATATCCAAATCAACAATCCGTGCCCTGAATAGGCATCTGTGGTACATCACTGCTGAAGTAGTCCCACTTGCTCTGTTCAGCAATGAAGTACCTGTGTTGGAAAAGCGAGCTCTAGCAGATTCTCTGTTAAGGCTTCGACCAGTGGTTGCCCTCCAAACTTCATAGAATCGATCTGGAAATGGTTGGGGAAAACCACGATTCAATCAATTGATTCTAAAACTCGGTTGTGTGATCTGGCTGGAGTTGACTCGTGGTTTACTATATACAGACTTCAACTGGACACAGGATTCCTCTAACTGTCTGATGATTGGTGCCAAACAGCTTCTTACATTGCCAGTACAGAAAATGTTGCTGCTATTAACGTTGTTAACGATTGTGCCGAGAGAGGTTGTTGAAGCAGCGCGAACGGATGAACATTTTCAAAATATTCTTCAATTGGTAGAAATGGACCGCCAAAAACATCTCAAATGTGCGTAAACCTTACAAACAAAGTGACACTGAATTAACTGCAACAGTAATAAATAATTTAATACTTTAATGTAATTTTTATGAGCTAGACGACTTTTTTTTCTTTGCGTGTTTTGTGATTTCTTGTGCGGGGGGGGAGGGGGGGGACCTCTAAATCAACTCTGATTTGAAAATATTTTACACAAGTTATTGTATTAATGATATCAGAACAAATTAGAAACATAGACAGCTCAAAAACAAACAATCAATTTTTCCTCTATTGTGGTGATGCACTAATATATATATATATATATATATATATATATATATATATATATATATATATATATATATATATATATACATATTATAATAGTTTCACACTTCTTCTAAAATCCTTCTTCATTCATTTACCTCCCTTAAACTGTACAAATCGAGAAGCATGAACAAACATTAACAATTCTTTGCGGCACAAAAGGCACAATACAACACCAGCGCGCAAGTTCTATTCGATCATCGGGAAATGACGTGCAAAAGAGTTTATTTATGGCGCCGTCAGAGATTACTTTTAATATAGTAAAATACTAAAATAAAAATAATTAATTACAATTAAACTACCCATCGAGATGAAACGAAACATGTCCTACTAACTACATATAATTATGTGTACATGTTTTCAAATTTCACTTTATTTGGTTGTGTCTGGATCTTGAGTTATAAGGGAACAGACAGACATACAGACAGACAGACAGCAAATGCTATAAGTATAGATATATACTAGTTGCAAGAACCCGGCTTTGCCCGGAGTTTTAAAATAAATTTTTTATTTACCTTTGTTTCTCCCTACCCCCCCTCTTCCTTCCTCTCTCTCCCTCCCCTCTTTCCTTCCTACTCCATCTCTCCCTTTCTCTTTCCCTCCCTTTATCCCTCCCTCCCTCTACTTCCCTCCCTAACTCTCCCATCTCCCTCTCTCTCCCTACCTCCCTCCCTCCTTCTCTCACCCCCGTCCCCCCTCTCTCCACCTTCCTCCATTTCCTCCACTACCTCCTCTCCCTCCTGCCCCCTCTATCTCTTTATCTCTCACTCCCTCCCATTTCTTCCATCTTCTCTCTCCCTCTCTCCTTCCCTCCCTTTTCTCTCCTCCCTACCCCCTCTCTCCCTCCCTCCTTTCTCTCTCCCTCTCCCGTCTCCCTCTCTTTCCCTCTTCCTCTCTCTCCCTCCCCCTCCCTCATTTCCTCTCTCTCCCTCTCCTTCCACCTCTCTCTCTATCTCTCTCCCTCCCTCTTTCTTTATCCCTCTCTCCCTCCCTCCCCCTCTATCTCCCTCCCTACTCCCCCTTCCTTTCTCTTTCCTTCCCTCCCTTTCTCCCTCCCTCTCTCTCCAACCCTCCCTTTCCATCCCTCCTTCTCTCCCCCTCCCTGCCCTCTCCTTTTCCCTTCTCACTCCACATCCCCCCTTTTTCTCTTTATCTCTCTCCCCCTCCCTCTCTCTGTACAATCAAAACGTCAATTACACTTCTTAAATAAGCAGAAAACCGTATTTTAATCCATGCAAAGCCGGGCCCACTTTTTTGGCATGAAAAAAATAAAGAACAATATTTTTTTCGTCCTAACCCCTTTCTTCTCCGTCCGTTCAATTACACATTCACTTGGTGCGCGAATACAGGGGATTCCCTCATTGAATAGTAAGAAATACTAAAAATATTAATTACAATTAAACTACCCATTGGGATTGTATTAATAATGTTAATAATGTCACAGAAACATTTCAATTAACGTATTTCGAGTTCACTAAAGTGCACCTTTAATATTAATCTTCTGAATACATAAAACGATAGGTAAATAAGATATGACTATTGATTTCACCATGTTTACAATTGGAGTTTCCGGAAGTAACCCCTCTTTTAAAAATGTATCATCGGGAAATGACGTCACATAGAAATTTTAATTTATGGCGCCGTCAAAGTTACTTTTAATATAGTAAAATACTAAAATAAAAATAATTAATTACAATTAAACTACCCATCGAGATGAAACGAAACATGTCCTATAACCTTCCCCATATAATTATGTGTATGTGTAACAAATTTCACGTATTTGGTTTTCTGGATCTTGAGTTATGGGGAACAGACAGACAGACAACAAATGCGTTTATAAAGTATATATATATATATATATATATATATATATATATATATATATATATATATATATATAGTTGCAGAGTACCCGGCTTTGCCCGGGTTTAAAATAAGTTTTTTTGTTTACCTTTTGTTTTCTCCCTACCCCTCTCCCCTTCCTCTCTCTCTCCCTCCCTCTCCTCTCTCTCCCTTCCTACCCCCTCTCTCCCTTTCTCTTTCCCTCTCTCCCTTTATCCCTCCTTCCCTCTACTTCCCCTCCCAAACTCTCCCATCTCCCTCTCTCTCCCATCTCCCTCTCTCTCCCTATCTCCCTCCCTCCTTCTCTCACCCCCGTCCCCCCCTCTCTCCACCTTCCTCCATTCCTCCTCCCCCTCTCTCCCTCCCTTTCACCCCCCTCTAGTTCTTTATCTCTCACTCCCTCCCATTTCTTCCATCCTCTCTCTCCCTCTCTCTTCCTCTCATTTCTCTCCCTCTACCCCCTCCCTCCCTCCTTTCTCTCTCCCTCTCCCGTCTCCCTCTCTCCCCCTCTTCCTCTCTCCTTCTCCCCCCGATCTCACATTTCCTCTCTCTCCCTCCCTCCCCCTCTATCTCCCTCCCTACTCCCCTTCCTTTCTCTTTCCTTCCCTCCTTTCTCTCCCTCCCCTCTCTCGCTCCAACCCTCCTCCTCCCCATTTATCTCCCTCCCTACCACCTCCCTCCCTTTCCCTCCCTTCTTCTCTCCCCCGTCCCCTTACCCCCTCCTTCCTTTCCTCCTGCCCCCTCTCTCTTTATCTCACTCCCCCCTCCCTCTCTCTGCTTCAATTAAACGTCAAATTACGCTTCTTAAATAAACAGAAAACCGTATTTTAATCCCGGCCAAAGCCAGGCGCACAGCATGAAAAAAAAAAAAAACATTTTTTTTCCGTCCCTAACCTTTCTTCTCCGTCCGTTCAATTACACATTCACTTGGTGCGCGAATACAGGGGATTCCTTTGCATTGAATAGTAAAATACTAAAAATATTAATTACAATTAAACTACCCATTGAGATAGTATTAATAATGTTAATAATGTCACAGAAACATTTTAATTAACGTATTTCGGTTCATTAAAGTGCACCTTTAATTTTAATCTTCTGAATACATAAAACGATAGGTAAATAGATATGACTATTGATTTCACCATGTTTACAATAGGAGTTTCCGGAAAATGACGTCACAGAGGAATTTTATTTATGGCGCCGTCGAGATTACTTTAATATAGTAAAATACTAAAATAAAAATAATTAATTACAATTAAACTACCCATCGAGATGAAACGAAACATGTCCTATAACCTTCCCCATGTAATTATGTGTATGTGTAACAAATTTCACGTTATTAGGTTTTCTGGATCTTGAGTTATAAGGGAATAGACAGACAGACAGACAACAAATGCGTCTTATAAGTATAGAGATATACCTTATATAAATGTATATATATGTATGTATATACCCTATATAAATGTACATATGTATCTATATATATATATATATATTAGGGCTGTACCGGATTGTAATTTTAGATCTGCAGGAATCGGAACCGGAATCAGATTTAATATTTGAATCCTGCCGAAATCGGAACAGGAACCGGATTTACCAAATTAAATAGTAGCAACTCTTCCGAACAGAAGTAGTAAGTTCTCGCCTAAAATGAAAAAAGATATAAGAATGAAAAATAGAATAAAAATTTAGTTTTAAGGTCTAGATAGCAACAATTTTGCCATTTAGATCATGAAGAATGCAGCTAAAACCCTTTACAATCTTGAGTTAAGAAAGATAACTCTGTCAAAATAACAGGTTCATTGTTTTAAAATTTAATTTAATAAAGCTGTACCTAATTTAACTTGATTTCATACAATCAAACAAAGACATGGCTAACACATATTTAAGAAAGTATAATAAACATTTTATTGATACATGAATCCAAAAAATAAATAGATACTGTGGCACCACTTGATAGTTCATTTCTTTAGTTTTCCATAGTGACGTTACCAAACCTTATTTCATTCATACTTTCCTTTAAATCATTATCTGAATATTTCCCATAAAACGCAAAATAAAATGGATTTCAGATCTAAATCAATATCACTTTAATGTTCAATTAAAGTAATCTTCAAAGTTATTTATCTAAATATGTGAGAATTTTATCCAAATCGTGACAACCACTAAATTAAACAAGCAATTAAGCCTGTTCCATTCTGGACACAGGACGTGTTAGCGCATTTTCATGTTATGTATCAGTACGTTTGTTAGCTTTCAGTAAATATTTGTAAATTTTGGAAATGTTTATAAATTCAATTTATTAATGCATATATCTGTAAAAGAATACTTATAAAGACGTTTCTTTATATTTGAAAAAAAAATATTTTCTCTTAAATCTAACTACAAGTGGTTTGTGGTTACTGAAATAGGACTCATAATTGAAAACATTCGAAATTGTAGTCATTTATTCGTCCGAAAACTCCGTCGAATTGTTGCATAGCTCTGATACTTTCAATTAAACTCAGACCACAAGCTTACTATTTCATTTGATGAGTTTCTTAATAAATCTTGAAATTTGAGCTTAAAGTGCTGCAGTATTTCACAAATGAACTGGAGCTATTGAACGTACAAGGTGTAGAATGGGGCCATATATATAATATATAAGCCCCTTAGGAGCCCTGAAGCCCGGCCCTCAGAGGTCCTATCATGAAAATTAACTTTTGATATGTACACATGGCGAGCCAGACCACACAAAATGATGTATACATCATGGGTCTAGGACTTATGGTTGCTGAGATATAGGGCGCTCCATTATTAATATAGATTATATAACGGTAATTTATAACGGTACTTTATAAGCCTCCTTTTTACGGCCCTGAGAGGTCAGATCGCAAAATGGAAAAAAAGTCTCTTTTCTTAGCAGGCCAAGACCTACAAAATGATATATACATCATGGGTCTAGGACGTATGGTTGTTGAGATCTAGGGTGATGACAGACAGACAGACAGACAGACAAAACGGGGACAATAGAGCATTTTTTTCGAAGATGCTCTAAAAATAAACAGAGAAAAATAAATTATTTGAACTATTTTTAGACTGTAGACGCCCAAAAATAGATCGTTGTCTGCTCTTTAAAGAATTTAAACTTTGATAGCTAAATATAGTTTATAGAAAACACAGAATCAATAGTAGCAGAAGGCAAGGTGCATATCTATGCTAAGGTGCCGTATTAGACTTTATACGATTAAAATCTTCCGTTTTAATATATTTTTACTTACATATAGAACTAAAAGCGATCGATGTTATTGTAGCTTTAAAAAAGCAAAGAAGAAGTTATTGTTTTAATTCAATTGTATAGCGCTAAATATTTCAAAATTATGTTGCGCTAAAAAAATTTCTTACAAATTTCAAACAACAAAGAAATCCGGCTTAAATCCGGCACATTTAACCGGAACCGGAATCGGAACCGGATTTGATACAAAACTGCCGGAATCCAGCAGCAGGAACAGGATCTGGATGGTAGCCTAATATATATACACGCCCATATATATATATATATATATATATATATAAGACGCATTTGTTGTCTAATACTGTCTATCTGTCTGTTCCCTTATAACCAAGATCCAGACAAACAAATAACGTGAAATTTGTTACACATACATAATTACATGGGGAAGGTTATAGGATAGGTTTCGTTTCATCTCGATGGGTAGTTTAATTGTAATTAATTTTTTTTTATTTTACTATTTTACTACATTAAAGTAATCTCGACGGCGCCATAAATAAAATTCCTCTGTGACGTCATTTCCATATGATCGAATAGAACTTGCGCGCTGGTGCTGTTGTGCCTTTGTGATGCAAAGAATTGTTGTTTTTCATGCTCTCTGATTTGTACAGTTTGAAAGGTAAAGGAATGAAGAAGGATTTTAGAAGAAGTGTGAAGCCATAATAATAAGTATATATATATATATATATATATATATATATATATATATAGAGAGAGAGAGAGAGAGGGGGGGAAGGGAGAAAGAGAAGATAAAGAGAGAGATAAGAGAGAGAGGGAGCAGGGGAAAGGAGAATTGGGAGAGGGAGAGAGGAGAGAGGAAGGAGGGGGATGGACAGGGGGAGAAGGAGGGGAGAGGGAGATGGGGAGAAGGAGCAGAGGAGAGGGAGTAAGGGAGAGGAAGAGAAAGGAAGGGAGGGAGAGAGGGTAGGGAGAGGGAGAGAAAAGGGGTAGGGGAGGGAGAGAGGAGGAGGAGAGAGGGTGGGAGAGAGGAGAAAAGGAGAGGGGTTAGGGGAGGGAGAGGAAGGAAGGAGAGGAAGGGAGAGGATGGGAAGAAAATGGGAGGAAGAGATAGAGAAAGAGAGGAGGCATGGAGAGAGAGAGGAAGGAAAGGAGGGAGGAGGATGGACGAAGGAGAGAGGAACACATATATGTATATATATATATATATATACCCTATATAAATGTACATATGTAAGTATATATATATATACCCTCTATATATAAATGTACACATGTATGTATATATATATATATATATATATATATATATATATATATATATATATATACTAGGAATTGGTCCAAGAAAGCCATCAACCTGCAAACGGGAAAGGCACCAGTAGCGATGGAATCCCACCCAGAAGTTCTGAAAGGCAGAAAACCAACACTGCTAAAGCCATTGCACGACCTCTTAAGTCGATGCTGGGAACAGGAGCTATATCCCCCAAGACATGGCGAGGGATGCCAAAATTATCACACTATACAAGAACAAAAGGGGACCGGAGCGACTGTAATAACTACCAGAGACATCTCCCTCCTCAACATCGTCAACCAAAGCTTTTCGCCCGCGTCGCTCTAAACCGCCTGCAGGCCCTCGCCTCCCGAGTCTACCCAGAGTCACCGTGTGGCTTCAGGGCTGGCCGATCAACAGTGGACATGATCTTCTCACTACGTCAACTTCAAGAGAAGTGTCAGGAACAGCAGAGTGCCACTCCACATCGCTTTCGTCGACCTTCTCACAAAGGCGTTTGATCTATTAAGTCGAAGTGGACTCTTCCAGCTTGCTGCAAAAAGATTAGCTGCCCCACCTGCTTGCAGTGGTCATCCTTCCACGACAACATGCATAGCACGGTTTTGCTACAACGGCGCAATCTCCGGGGCCTTCCCCAGTCAGCGGCGGAAGTAAACAGGGCTGCGTCTTGCACTACACTCTTCGGCATTTTCTTTCCATGCTCCTCAATGCGCCGCCAAGGATTGCAGCGAGGGTGTTTGCATCCATACAAGGTCCGATGGCAAGCTCTATAACATAGCCCGCCTCCCGTGCAAAGACCAAAGTCACAAAAGGTCCTAATTCGCAGGCTGCTCTTTGCTGATGACGCAGCCTTGACATCACACACTGAACGGACTGCAGCAGCTTGTACCACCCTCTCCCATACATGCAGAGAGTTTGGACTGACTATCAGCCTGAAAAAGACGAATGTCATGACACAGGAGTACAGATACACCCCCAAGCATTGACATCGATGGGCACACCCTAGGAGTCGTCGAGAACTTCACTTACCTCAGGTCCACCATCTCCAGCTCGCTATCCATAGACCCGGAGATCGATTGCGAATGTTCAGGGCAGCAACAGTCATGGCGAGACTAAAACAGCGTGTGTGGGGAAACCCCAGCCTCACCGAAAATACCAGATTGCGCGTCTACCAGGCCTGCATACTTAGTACCCTCCTCTGGATGCGAGACGTGGACCACTTACGCGAGCACGAAAGAAAGCTAAACAATTTCCACATGGGAGTGCCTGCGACATTATGCAAATAAAGTGGCAAGACAAGATCCCCAACACCGGGGAGATTTAGAGGCCAACACCAGACAGCTTGTTTGCAGTTCTCAGCGGAGACGCCTCAGATGGCTCGGTCATGTCAAAAGAATGGACGCGAGCCGCATCCCGAGCCTATATGGCGAGTTAAGATTTACCGGCCAGAGGAAAACAGGGCGACCTAAAATGCGCTACAAAGACACCTGCAAAAAGGATATGAAAGAGTGCTCCATTAACCCCAACTCCTGGGAGAGCCAAGCAGCCGACCGCCACTCGTAGGCTCGCTGTCCGGCGGGGTTCATTGCGCGCAGAGGCTGAGCGACGGGATAATGCTGCCCTGAAAAGAACAAGACGGAAGCGGAAAAAGAACAGCTACAACAACTACAACAACAACCAACTATCTTCAAGTGTGAAGAAGCAAGTGCGTAGGGATTGCCACTCCCAAGTCGGACTGCACAGCCATTCCCGGCGGTGTTGTAGACTCATGCCAACTACACCATCGTCTCTCGAGACGGACGGATTGCCGACGATGCCCACGGTCCAAGAAAAAAAATGTATTTGAGATTGCATACCCTGTCATTTGTTTACTCCCTTTATAAAATTAAACTTGCATTAAAATGTAATTGAATTCAGACAATAATTACAGGTTGCTCATTAACTATTTATTTTTGCATGCTATGTTGCAATTAATCAGTTACAACACAGGTCAATGTACTAATTGGCTGTTCATTAATCATTAGGCTACAACAATACTAACCGTAGTAGTCGAAATAATCTGTACATTTGCAATGAAACATATTGTCAAGTCTGATTCACTGTTGTTGGCATTATTGCAAATACCATCTTGTTGACAATCACTTCATATGCATTTTGGCATAAGCCAGGCTGGCTTTTGAAAGTCAGGGAATGCGCTCACGTTGTCTTTGACCGCCTGTCAGTTTTTGCATTTCAATGTCAGATTTGGTTATTGACTGACTGAATGTTGTCATCAATGCAATAGAACGTTCTGCTGTGTCGTTAAGGCTTTTAGTTTTACAACATTGGCTGCTTGTTGAAATGTGAATATGTTCACCAGAATCAATGCCATTTGAAATGCAACATCCAGTCCAATTGAAAGCAGTGCAGCAGTTGTGGTGGATGATATTAGTTCATGTAGTAGTATTTGTTTCAGTTGCTCAACATTGATGGGAGGAAAATTAAGTCCTCTGACATTGACATCAGAACCAGCTGCAATCGTACCTCCACCATCAATTTCTTTTCAGTGTTTACTACCTTGTTGAGAATAATGCCAGTCAGACCAATTCTGGGCCGAGATGCCACAAATGACTTTGTAGTTTTTGTGGCAACAGTTGCTATTTTTTTTTGTTGATTTCAGAGTACTGATCAATCCTTGTTCAGCAGTTGTATATCATTAATTGGTGCATTACCGGCATAGGGCCTTAAATCCGTACGGGACACATAATATTAGTGGCAAATACACACATTCTGTCAAATTCTTAGTTTCAGATACAGTCAGTTTAAATTAGTCTCTGAACAGAAAAATTTTCCAACAGTATATAACTTTGGCCATCCATCTGGCCATATGGTAGGCCTCTGGAATACGAAAGCAGTACTAACTATCAGCTTGGTCATTCACTGGACAGCCAAGACCTGAAAAATGTCCGTGGTCCTCACTGGAGATTGAACCAGCCTTTAACTGTAAGACAGATTTCTATCATTTCTTTGTAGTCTTCTCATGGTATGTGTATGATCTTTCGGCGGACAGAAAGCTTTTTAAAAATGGCACATCAGATCAAACATCTGTAGCATACAGTATGACTTAAGCTGGTATCATCAAGTGGTTTGTAGTTTGCAGGATTTAATTTTGGCCAATATGTTCTGAATCGTTCAAACATTGCAATGTTAGGGCTGGCTGTATATAATGACAGCATGCACATAACATGATTTCTGTGAAGCATTTTCTCGAGCAAGGCACATGCTCCACTTTGTACCTGTGTTTGCAGCAGTAGTATCAAAACACATGACTATAATGTCTTCAGTTAGTTCCCACAGATTGAACGCTGTTATATTGCATTGGCCTGTGCTTGACCTGTGCCTGCTGCAATTTTAGTGATACCCAATATTTTCTCGGTGTTACAGCCTGTGACATCAACAGCAGCTCTGTCTGTATTTGAGGGTGGATCAAATGAGCGGACAGCGGACGCGTCCGCTGCGGACGCAGATCCGCAGACTTTTCGAATCCGCGGACTGACAGCGGACGCATTGTATGGTTAAGTTGCGGACTCGCGGACTGACGCGGATCTTCTTTAGCGTTACCATAAAAAAAAAAATTTCAAGTCATTTAAACAGCTAAATTTCAGCTATGCGGACGCGCGGACTGGTCCGCAGACCAATGTTGTAAGATTCTGCGGACGCGGATCATTGATAAATTTCGAATCCGCACACCTCTGGTGTGGATCAGTACTCTTTGCTGTATCGTCATGATTTTGCTGTCCCAATGAACCAGTAATGGTGTCTTATCACGAGCCAAGAACTGTTCCCGTACGTGACTTTCAATGACTGATTGATGTGTTAATCATTTGCGATGTACAGTGGAAGGAGACAGTGCTGCATTATCAAGACTCTGGCCGCTGGCTTTGCGCTCTGGCGTGGCTACTAATGTATTGGCTTCCTGTCTGATAGGTTTATTCTGTCAAGGTGCTGGTGTATCCGGAGATGACAACATATCCTGAAGAACTCTAGGTTTTTGGTTGCAATGTCTAATTCTGAAGACTCTTCTACATTGTAAAGTCACACAATTGCTTTTTATAGTATAGTGGAATTTCAATTTCATAATCTTTGTCTTTGTGCTGTTGTTGTTCTTCGTTTTCTTCACTTTCACCGTTACTGCATCGGTGGCATTGTTGTTATTGATGACTGGGCACTTGCTTTCTTTGATGCTCTTTTCGCATTTTTCTGTCTTCATCTTTTTGTTTTACTTTCTTCAGCACGAACTTCCTTCTTTGACAGCTGTTTATCAATGCCACTCATTTTCATTTTACTAGTGCTCCTCTGGTCCTCCAAAAATACACTGTTCTCATGAATTTTGATTCTGCTTCTTCAGCTTCTTGGTGAGCAATATCAAATGGTTTACATTTTGTTTCAATTTTTTCTCCTGAGTCGTTGTGCAACACTTGCTTTTCCCTTATTTTTCTTAATAATGCGTGTCTTCAAAAACAGATTTTAGTTTTTCATTAACATGTGTATCATATGTTGTTGAAGATTTTCAACCTTATTCCATAGTCTCAATATCTGATATGAAGTTAGTTTGGCACTTTCCAGAAACTGTTTTCTTTCTGTATGATATTGATAGCAAAACACTTTCAGCACATCACCAGTTGTAGGCCAAGACAATTTAACAATTGTGCACATCTTGTAAATGTCAATAAGCCATACTTCAGTTTTACTGTGAGTTAAACTAGCTTCAACTTTTGGTTTTGCCATGAGTCTCTAATTCTGTACTGTGTAGTCAGCATCAGAGAAACCTTACATGATTAACAGATTTTATTTGTCAAAATGACAGGCAATATTATCAAAATAACAGCAAATTGTTCAACAAACAACATGGCATCTGTGAACATAAACTATAAAACGTTGCTATAGAATATTTATTACTACAATTAAATACTCATTAGACAATTATTCAGCACATTATGAGCAGATATGAGTAAATGAATAAATGGCGCAATAACAAAACCAATAGTATATACTGTGCATTAGAAGACTGGGGTCTTGAGCAACCTCTAAATGTTGATATATTTGGCCAATTTTTGTTATGCAAGTTCTTAAGGACCAAAACAAACGTTTTCAGATGGTGTGCTATTAAATCTGAGAGAATTTTTTAATTCCTTCATGGACCACCCTAATATATACCCTATATAAATGTGCTTGTATATATATATATATATATATATATATATGTATATATATATATATATATATATGTATATATATAATATATACCCTATATAAATGTACATATATATATATATAATATACCATATAGGAATGTAATGTATATATAATATACCATATAAAATATAGATTACATACATGTATTTATATAACAATAAGAAAACCCTTCCTGTTGGTAAAATTGATGTAAAAAGAAGTTTATGAACTATACGTTTTATCCTTTTATTACCTATTTTCGTGAAGAAATATTTGTTATAAAACATTTTCTTACTTTGTGTTAAGTGGTGCATAGTCGATACTAGCCTTGTCTCCGATTAAAGCAACATAAATCAGACCTGTGGTATTAACAGCTGACGGAGCTGGTATAGAATTTTCATGCCATATAACATTTCTTTTACATCGGATATACAGTAATAGAAACTGTTATATACATGGAATCATTACAAGAATGTATTGGATATAACGTTGCATACTTTAAATTACGTTTAAACTGCTGGTAACTGGACCATTTTCCCTGTTCAATGGCAGCTACAGAACAGAGAAGAACCAATTGACCAGGTCAGCACAGCGTGGCTACAAACCATAGAGGCAGAAACAGATTGACCAGGTCACCCATATGTACTGCCACAAACTGTGTATGATCATCAAGACGCTGGTAGGTTGATGTTGTGACGGCCGTTGTAATGAGAGATATATAGAGTCCTAATACTGTGGTTGTGAGTCTGTGGGTACTATGGCTATTGAGTTGTGTTTCGAGTATCGTCCCAGTAACTCGAGCCCGACTCCTATTAATTCTTTTCTGTACCAAGAACTCAGGAATCACGACTATACGAAGCAAAACACATGACAGCTCGTCAATTAACAGCTTAGACACAAGAATGAACTCCACGACTTGACTGTTCATGATCGAAGGGCTAACTCTTAGGCCCAGACAAGAGCGGTATGGTTTGGATCGCAAAACCACACAACTAATGTGAAGTGAAGTGTGGCTACTAGCCACACTCAGGCTTTCTTCAGCCTCTAGGCTCCCACTTCTATAGCTTTCCCGCCAGTCTTTTCCCGCCATCATAGAACAACCCCCTCTAGGTAATTAAAATTCACCGCATTGAAAGATATAATGATCTGCCATGATTTTGGGGAGCAAGTTAATTTAAATATAGCTGCGAAAATATATAAATACAAGTCTGTCAATCGTTTGTAGACAATATTTGTAGAAGAGGGAATGGGTGAGAGGCAGAGATAAATTGTCTTAACTCAACCGTAGCAGTCAACATACAAACCAAAGAGAAACGAATCTACAGATTACCCATTTATACAGCTGAAAACCACATTTGGGCATCTCTACACATTTGGGCAGGGGGGACGGATGGTCTGAAATCGACGCTCGACTGTCTGTCGACCTGAAGAAGTAGTTCGATCTCTAGTGAAGACCACTGACATTTTTCAGGTCTTGGCTACAGTTCCCTTTATGTCTGCCGTGGTGCATCTATGGCCATTACACTCCCGGCTTTGTGGTGGGGGGTGAAAGGTACTAGAAACCTTAAAATTGTCCATTTCGGTGGGGGGGGAACAGATGGTTGTGTGATAAAACACTCAACTGTCCACCTGACGGTTCCTGATTTGATCACGGTGATGACCAATGGATATTTCAGGTCATGGTAAAGTCCCCGCTAGATCTCTCGTGGTGCTTCCAAGGATATGGTGGGGATGAAAAAGAGCCTATAAAAACCGTCACATTAGTTGTTATGGATCTAGAAGTTTCTCTCTGTGCTACACACACATTTGGGCATCTCTACACATTTTGGCATCACTACACATTTAGGCATCACTACATTTGGCATCACTACACATTTGGGAATCTTTACATATTTTGGCATCACTACACATTTCGGCATCGCTACACATTTGGGCATCTACATTTCGGCATCACTACACATTTCGGCATCACCACATTTTGGCATGCACTTTCAGCATCTACACATTTCAGCATCTCTACACATTTCGGCATCACTACACATTTCGGCATCACTACACATTTGGCATCACTACACATTTGGGCATCTTTACACATTTAGGCATCACTACACATGTGGGTATTGCCAAGACATCATCGATCAAGTACAACATTTTCTCGTGTGACTATCAGAAATTAACATGTGTTCTTACTTGACAGTAGTTTACTTTCTTGCATAAGAGCTGATCATCATAAAACAGCATGACATTTTACTTGTTATTTCATGTGTATCAATTTATAGCTATTGTACATAATAATTCTGATGATAAGTTCACTAAAATTATATTAAAATGGGACTTCAAAAACATTGTATTCTTTAATGTGCATCATGAATTTAATTCATCATTAGTGATTAAAGAATAACATAATTGACGTACACCTGGATACATCAACCTGAAACTAAGTGACGTACACTAGATACATCGACCTGAAACTAAGTGACGTACACTGGATACATCGACCTGAAACTAAGTGACGTACACTGGATACATCGACCTGAAACTATAAGTGTCGTACACTGGATACATCGACCTAAAACTAAGTGACGTACACTGGATACATCGACCTGAAACTAAGTGACGTACACTGGATACATCGACCTGAAACTAAGTGACGTACACTGGATACATCGACCTGAAACTAAGTGACGTACACTGGATACATCGACCTGAAACTAAGTGACGTACACTGGATACATCGACCTGAAACTAAGTGTCGTACACTGGATACATCGACCTAAAACTAAGTGACATTACACTGGATACATCGACCTGAAACTAAGTGACGTACACTGGATACATCGACCTAAAACTAAGTGACGTACACTGGATACATCGATCTGAAACTAAGTGACGTACACTGGATACATCGACCTGAAACTAAGTGACGTACACTGGATACATCGACCTGAAACTAAGAGCAGAGGTGGAGGGTGGTCTTATGTCTGTTGTTGTTTTATTCAAATATTAACTACCAATAAAATAAACATTCCTGAGTTGCAGTTGAATCGGAAACGGGCGGTCTCATCGTATTTCACGAATTATTAAAATTGATTTCATTAAACTTATTGATGTTTTTAATTGAAACTTATTGAACACCAATCCATCGGATTTTTCTGAATTAAAAAACACAAACAATGGCTTTTCTTTCAGTCCCATTAAAATACATTTTTTCATAATTC
The DNA here is from genome assembly GCA_021962125.1 of Bulinus truncatus. NCBI lineage: Eukaryota > Metazoa > Mollusca > Gastropoda > Planorbidae > Bulinus > Bulinus truncatus. Next base: position 67,935 of record JAGDYQ010000102.1, read on the forward strand.
AAAGGGATTGTATATATCTAAATAAAATATTGTATAAAAAAGACATTCTCCTGTGTTATTTAAGAAATCCTACTGCAAATCAAAAATCAGATATTAAACAGATTGCGTAAACCTGGTTTGAAGCAATGTTTTCATCGCCGCCATTTATGATATTTACTCTCATCAGTCCATTCATTGATGAATAGAAATGTGTATTGTCTCTCTAAGCCCCTAGAAACCCATGAAGTCATGAATTAAATAATATATTATCGCTTTTAAATATTTACAAAGCAAATTGAAAGCTTTATTCACTATTTCATGTCTTGAAAGAACAACACAGAGGTGTAAATAGCGTCATTGAAACCATTGATAACAACAATGGCGCGTGATTTTTATACAAAACCCGATGACATTTTATATAACAGTATATCAATATATTATAATTACAACTGCTGCAAAATTAGCTTTCATATTTATTGAAATTAAGACTTTCTAGTATTAAAACAAGTTCTGGTAGGACCACGTTGTAGGACCATGTGTTTCCTAGGACCACGCTGTAGGACCACGCTGTAAGACCAAGCTGTTTGCCTATGACCACGCTGTTTGCCTAGGACCACCTGTTTGCATAGAACCACGCTGTAAGACCAAGGTGTTTGCCTAGGACCACGCTGTAAGACCAATGTATTTGCCTAGGACCACGCTGTAAGACCAAGCTTGGGTGGCCCAAAATCATATGGTAAAAAATAAAGTTTCTCACATCTAACGGGGCACCCTCTTGGTGAGTTCCATTTGTCTTACTTAGTAACTGACAACAATTTCAGCTCCCTACTGCTATTGGAAGGGAATGCTCAAGAGTTACAAATTTTGCTATATTAATTAAAAAAAACAAACGCATTTTCGTTGAATTTTTTTTATTACATTTTCAAATCATGCCATTACTGTAATGTAACTGTTAAGTAACGAAAATGTCAACATAAATGTAAATTTGTAGAGTACTGAAGAGTCGAGTACATTGTCTAAACATTGTCTACACCGAAACAGCACAGATGGCAGACTTCTTAATAGTTTGTGTAGGGATAACTTTTCTGTTGGCTTCAACAACTTGAAAAATAAATTGCTTTTTCTTCCTCTTTTTTTTGTCAGCAGTCTATTATATTCCTCAAAAGTTTAACTCCACGTTCTGCAGTATCGTTGACCACACGCAAGTCATTAATGCGCTGCTTGTCCTTCTGGTATTCATCATTATAATTCAACTGTTCTGGAGGAAGAACTAGAAAGGAGTTGCCTATGTGTAGCTTTGTAAGCAGGTTCTGCGAACACCTTGTGGAAAAAGTGACCCAAGCTGACGCCTTCATTTGGAACGACAGTGAATCATCTCGAACATGTTGCTCACTAGGTTCTATTCCAAAACCTGTTATTTTTTCTGTTTCTCAATTGGGTGAAACTTCATCGGAAAACAATGCCAGGCTGACAGTCTCATCAGACAGATACCACATGTGTGATTCTGGAGAATTTTTGTGCTGCAATACTGATGTCGTGATCCCAACAGACTGATATTGCTGCAGGTCCTTCCAGAGCAAAAGATCTCCTCAGGTGCAGCTACTGCAGGTACTTGAATCCAAGACTTTTGTGTACAGCTGAGGTTCCCAAACTGTACACATCGTTTGTGTTGTCTCTTCCTTGGATGTAAGGCTGAAAATTTCTCTCTGGTGACGAAAGATTTAAACTTTGATGGCTTAGATCAGCTTAGCCGTCCACCTAACATGATGTACAGGGCCTGGTGCTCTCAGTGAATGGTTTGGTGGATCTCTAAGATGATCATTGTTAGTTCAATAAGTTCTTCATAATCATCTCTGACCTGTGACTTCAAGTCAACAGAAATTTATGAAGCTCACCGTGTTTTCTTGGAAAACACTCATTAGTTGAAAGCAGTTCCAACTTACTATAGTTGTCAAGCTTTAAGCGTCCACAAACTTCTTTAAATGTTTTGAAGATAGGTACGTTTGGTGAAGTTAGAGGGACCGCAACACAAACTGAAAGCCTTTGCCAATACCAGTTCAAGAAAATGATGACGACGTGCCAGCCACAATAGTTCTCGACCAATACGATTCTCAAGCAGTACACAAGCTCCATTGAAACGACATTGACAGAAGTGGTGTCGAAGCTCATAGCCTGGATGCTTTCTACCAGTGCCCACTGTTCTAGCTGATCATAAATAGCATCAGCAGTATTCTGTCTGCCCTAATTGTGTTCAGTTTAGGGACCTATTTTCACTTTCGCCATCACCAGAAACCAGCACTGGCAAGCAGTAAACTTCTCCAAGACCTAGAATTTCAGGTAAGATTTTCCATCTCAGTGTAGAACTAGAAGATAGTCAGGCTTGAAGGGAAACCTTTATATCTGCTGCTTGTTTACATATGGCTTTTTTCTGGCTCTTTGTATGGTGCTTCGTGAAACTGTCAGATGAAGGATCATGTCCCAGCGCTGCATCAATAGGAATCATCAATCGCAAAGCTTCACTATCAGACGTAAGAAATATTTGTTGATTTTCCGTCTGCACAATGTTCATATAAATAACAGAAAGATAATGTCTAAAATGAGAACTAGGTCAACATGGAATAGGTTATAGTGAAAAAAGTTGCTGTTCCACCAGTCAACAAAATCGAGTAAATTGCCGTAAGGTAAAAACAACAGAGACCTGTGAGCATCCTTCTACTTGGAATTTACTTATAAGAATTTTAACAGTATACTACCTAAGGCAAAAGGAACTTAAAAGGATGCCCCGGTATGTTGCACGAAGTTGGATTTTTTGGGCCACCTAACCAAGCTGTTTGCCTAGGACCACCCTGTTTGCTAGAACCACGCTGTAAGACCAAGCTATTTGCCTAGGACCCGCTGTTTTGCCCCTGCCTTAATGACCACGCTGTAAGACCAAGCTGTTTGCCTAGGACCATGCTGTTGCCTAGGACCACGCTGTAAGACCAAGCTATTTGACTAGGACCACCCTGTTGCCTAGGACCACGCTGTAAGACCAAACGGTTTACCTAGGACCATGCTGTTTGCCTAGGACCACGCTGTAAGACCAAGCTGTTTGACTAGGACCACCCTGTTTGCCTAGGACCACGCTGTAAGACCAAACAGTTTGCCTAGGATCACGCTGTTTGCCTAGGACCCCGCTGTAAGACCAAGCTGTTTGACTAGGACCACCCTGTTTGCCCTAGGACCACGCTGTAAGACCAAACTGTTTGCCTAGGACCACGCTGTTTGCCTAGGACCACCTGTTTGACTAGGACCACCCTGTTTGACTAGGACCACGCTGTTTGCCTAGGGCCACGCTGTTAGCCTAGGACCACGCTGTAAGACCAAACTGTTTGCCTAGGACCACGCTGTTTTGCCTAGGACCACTTCACACAAGACCAAACTGTTTGCCTAGGACCACGCTGTTTGCCTAGAACCACCCTGTAAGACTAGGACCACGCTTCACAAAGGCCAAAGCTGTTTGCCTAGGACCACGCTGTTTGCCTTGGACCACGCTGTAAGACCAAGCTGTTTGCCTAGGACCACGCTGTTTTGCCTAGGACCACGCTGGCGCCCTGAGACCACCCTGTGCCTAAGGAGCCCACGCACTTCTCGGACCACGGCTTGTCCATGGGTCAAATTTTTCTGTCCCATCATATCCTATCCCATATTGAATATAATCTGTCTCATCCCATGGGATTCCCTTGAAATCCCAATAAATCGCCAAAGACACCAATCATCAACTACAACAATGGCTGACAGTCTGATTACTGACGTAACGGTTGTGCCTCCGCTTTACGCAAACCTGGATAATGCATAAATCCCTCATCTACGCAAATCAGGCCATACTATTGGTGTGAATAGCTTGCGCTCCATCTAGTGTTTCTACCACATCCAGTGGCTAATTTAGACTGAGCGCTCTAGGCACGCGCCTAGCGCCCCAGATGGTTATGGGCCCCAAAACCTGGTTTATAAAGAAATAAAAATAAAAATCTGGTTGCTGTGAGGTTTTGGGAATTCCACAAATCTATAGTCTTTCAACCCGGTAAACAATGCGAGTTGTTGAACGTGGTGCGACTAATGTCTGCTTTGCTACTGACGTATTAATAAAGTTGCCGCTAGTGTTCGAAGTGACAAGTAACGTACGGTACGTACCAGTAGTTGGCGCACCTTACGTCTGAATTTCGTTAATAATTCTAATTCAAATTTAATTTTTTTGCAAATTGCAATAACTAATTGTTAATTGCCAGTTTATTACACTATTTTGATAATTTTGTTCTTGCTACCCACTACGCTTTGTGTGGATGAATGATCATTGATCATTTTTTCCTTTACTGTTGTAGCTGATTGCGACACAATCGTTTCATTGAAGCTATGTCTATGAGACTATATCCCTCAGGTGCAAAAAAGCGTGATATCAAAGAAAAGAAAAAGCAGAAAAAGTTAAGTTAACGAAGGCGCCTTGTTGACATTTTTAGCGAAACGACCAGCAATCCCACCGCAAGAAACTTCTCAAACAGAAATAGCAGCTAATGATCCAAGTCCAGTCGTCTCGGCAACAGTGGTATGGATTCTGAGCCCGAGCCAACAGACTTGCTGAACCTGAACAACCGGCTGAAGGTCCTATACCGCTTTAGAGGTCGTGAGTAGTGGCTGTTGATGATAACAACTGTGGTGAAATTTTGACAGATGTGGCCAGCGGGTGACAGAAACCATATCAATTATGTTTTGGATTTCAAACCAAAATATTGGCAACCATTCACGCGCTGGCATGTTGATGACAGATCGTGGCAGAAAATATTTTCGTCATTTGTCTGAACATAACTTTTACTTAACCAAGGCGAATGGCCAAAAGAAGACGTGAATGGTTGGTGTTCAGTGAAACTAGTGGAAGCGTGTATTGTTATGTATGTAAACTGTTTCCAAATAAAGCCTAGTCAATTTTCAACAAACGGGTGTTCTGATTGGAAAAATATTGCCGCCAAAATTTCTGAACATGAGGAATTCGTATGGCTACATTTAAGCAATGTGCCACTTTCGCTAAACGCTTGAACGCAAAAGGTACGTATTGACAAACAGATGGCCAAACAGTTAAGATGATGAAAGACGTACTGGAGAGAAGTTCTACGAAGGATTGTAGCAACTGACACTGTACAGTTCTTTCCTCTGAAGGCTTGGCCTTTCGTGGTCATGCCAACAATGACGGTAATTTTACCAGTTGCTTGAATTACTTGTTAAAATTTGACCCTTTCTTAGCAAAATCACTTGTGCACTGTACGGTAACAAGGAAGTGGTTATGTCAGTTATTGGTCACATGCTACTTGTGACAGATTTATTAAAATAATGGGCAAAGCTGTCAGAGATCAGTTTAAAAAAGAAGTAAAGAAATCGATATATTTCTCTTTGATTGTTGATTCAACACCTGATGTTAGCCACGTGGACCAGCTTACTGTAGTACTCAGATATGTTCTCATAGATTAAAGAACGATTTTAACTTTTGTTGGCATCATACTCCACCATCGCTCAATCTGAACAGAAGTGATACTGAACAATTTTTGAAACAACTGGGATTAGATATCCAAAAAATGCAGGGGACAGAGCTACGACAATGCTTCTAACATGTCTGGCAGATACTCAGGCTTGCAGGCTCAAATCAAGGCACCTAGTCTAATGCAGTTTACCTTCCCTGCCCCAGCCATAGCTTGAATCCAGTTGGTAATGCGGCTTCAAGAATCGTCGCTTTCAGCAGTATCATACTTTGACTTTATTCAACATGTTTATGTTTGATTCTCAAGCATCCACACACAGGGCAGAACATCTTAAAAGTCATCTAGTCAAAAATGGATGCACCATAAAGAAACTGTCGGACATAAGATGGTCAGCTAGAGCGGATGCAGTGTTTGCATTGCATCAGAACTACATTGGTATTCAGGAAGCTCTTCTTTAAGCAGCCGAAGATCGTGATCAGAAGGCAGCTGTAAGAAATGAGGCTAACGCTCTTATAAAATGGATCTTTTTGAAACTGCATTGATGATTGGGATACAATTTTACAGCGGATGAATGCAACCAGCAAATCCCTGCAAAATTCAAATTTCATCTTGAAGCTGGTGTAAATCTTCTAGAATCACTGAAGCTATTTATTAACAACGAAGTCCGAAACGATTTCACTTGCATTGAAGAGCAAGCAGCATTGCTTATGAACGAGGATCTCAAAGACTGTAAATGTCAAGATGATGTGAGCCGCAAGAAGAAGCGAAAACCGTTTTCTGATGAAAGCAATGAACCTGAAGTTATTTTAACTAGTCGTGATAATTTTATTGTTCTTAACACAGTAAACGCCATTTTTGATAAATTGATCACGGAACTTGATCACAGAATCGAAGCATACAAAGGTATACATGATTTGTTCAGTCTATTTTTCAAGGACAAGGTAGATGGCTTGAACACAAAGATCTCGGCCTTGATCGAAGAATACAAAGACGATGTTAATTCTGATACCACTGCCGATGAAATCAAACGGTTTTGCATTTCGCTAAAAAAGAAGGCGCTAAATCCGGTAGAGATGTACCAGCTTATAGCAGTGGGTGGACTACAATGTACATTTCCCAATGTGGAAACCCTTTTAAGAATCTTTCTCACCATTCCTATATCAAACGCAACTGGAGAACGGTCATTTTCTGTGTTAAAAAGGATCAAGAATTACTTGCGGAATTCCATCAGCCAATGTAGGCTGGAGATTTGTCTATTTTATGCATTGAATCAAAGGAGACATTGCAGTTAGAATTTCAATGCGCACATTGACACGTTCGCGAAATTGAAGAGCAGAAAAAAGTTATTTAACTGTAATAAACTGACAATTGTAAGTTCTAGCTAGTATGCATAACTATGTAGTATGCATGTTAAATAATACATGAGTGTTCTGACTATTGTTGTATTCACGATCATTTTTAAATGCCTTATAGGCGAGGGGCCCCAAATTGGTCGTGCGCCCAGAATACAGTTTTGGTAAATACGCCTCTGACCACATCTTTGGGCGTGACGCACCAAAATGCTAACGAACCATCTTAAATGATAAAAGATTATGTGTATTTATTTTTATTATCTGCTATCCTGGTGTCCCACCACGATATAAAGAACAGATTACGCAATACATATTTAAATGAAAAAAGAAGGTTTAAATCTTTAAAAATTAACAAATTTAAGGTTATCAGATTGCACATCAAGTTGCCATGAACAGAATACGATATGAACAGAAATAACAAAGAAATGTGAGAAATACTGTAATAGAAAATAACATTTGGCTTTTATTGTCATGTATATACTTAAATACAACATTCACAACACGATATGAAAACTACCTGAGAGACTGCTGCATAGGCTAGACGATTATGTATTTAAGGATATCTTACACAAAATGGTGAAGAATGGTGGGTATCTACGTAGGTTCCCTCTAGCTGAAAATTGATCTGACCTATAACCTAGACTACTACATCCTTGATTACAAGTGAAACATTCACCGTTCTCAAATTTAACCTGTGACGTAAACACGTTATTTAGAACACACAAAATAAAATAGACAAAGTCAAGTTTCGTTTTGGTTCGTATTATTGGTCCCAATGTAGCTTTTAAATGTGAACTTAAAGTCTAAATACCACATCTTTCTTTTACATAACTAAATACACAGATAACATCGTAAGATATAAAGATCGAACCTTTTTACTATGGTGATACTATTACTATGCAATTCTACTTAATATGGTGAATACTTACAAAACTATCACAAGGATATGCTGTAAAAGTTGCAAGATGTGTCAATGGACTCAAGAAATATATCGTGAGCCCTACTATGGCTGCAGGCCACATGTTCCCAGTGAAGTAGAGTTACCTGCAATATATGTTAAAAAAAAGTTATTTCTGTCTTCAAGTTTGTTTATTTTAATCAAGTACGAGGTTTGATTTTGCTATTCTCGATCAAATCAACTAATTCGTAAAAAAAATGTCAAAAAGTTTATGTCACTCATTAACATACATCACAGATACAAATATTTTTGTTTATATACATCGCAGATACCACATATTTTGTTTATATACATCACAGATACCACATATTTTGTTAATATACATCACAGATACCACATATTTTGTTTATATACATCACAGATACCACATATTTTTGTTTATAACCACATCACAGTACACACATATTTTGTTTATACATCATATACTACATAATTTGTTTATATACATCACAGAAACCAAATGTTTTGTTTTACAAAATCACAGATAGAATATGCTATTTCGTATCATGCTTTCAGTTAGTTCTATAACACAAACACGCACAAAGAGAGACGCGCCATTTTCATTTTACTTATTTTCAGAACATTCCCGTTGTTCTACTACCAAGCAGCATTTCAGAAATAGTGCATTCAGAGAAAGTCAGTGCCCTCAAAGACAGCCAGTGCTTCCAGAGACAGTCAGTGCTTCCAGAGACAGTCAGTGATTGCAGAGACAACAGTGCTTCCTGAGACAGTCAGTGCTTCCAAGAGACAGTCAGTGCCTTTGAGACAATCAGTGCTTGCAGAGATAACAGTGCTTCCTGAGACAGTCAGTGTTTCCATGGACAACAGTGCTTCCAGAGACAGTCAGTGCTTCCATGTAGACAGCAGTGCTTTCCAGAGACAGTCAGATGCTTCAGAGACAGTCAGTGCTTCCATGGACAACAGTGCTTCCAGAGACAGTCAGTGCTTCCATGGACAACAGTGCTTTCAGAGACAACAGTGCTTCCGAGACAGTCAGTGCTTCCAGAGACAATCAGTGATTCCAGATACAGTCAGCGCTTCCAAAGACAACAGTTACTCAAGATACAGTCAGTGCTTCCAAACAGTGCTTCCAATGTCTGTAAAGTGTGTAGAACAAAATTACCCTAGAACCAGGCTTGCGGAGCCGAGCCGGAGCCGTGGAACCGCTACTTTTGCTGGAGCCGGAGCCAGAGCCGAAAACATCTGGCGGCTCCAACCTTTTACAGCAGAATTTATTTTTAGCTTTAAAATTCCAAATTTGTTTGATTGTTCGCCTCTTACAGTTTGAAATGTTGTCATGTTTTACGAATGACGTGCACGCACATCACACCACAAAAAATCTTTAATGGGGATATTTTATATTCCTTTTAAATCTTGTTTACCCGCCGAAATTTTTTTTAATGGCATATAATTTTGTTAAATATAAAGTTAAAACATTTTTATTTCATAGAATAATTGTATCAATCATTTAAAATATATTTTACTACCACGATAAATAGAACGCGTCATTTCGTATATTATTTCACCGCGAATTTGTAATAGACTAAAAACAAAATGGTCGCTTTCTGTATTTAACAATTTTATTATAAACAGAATAGCTGAAATAGAGTAGATAAATTTATGAGGCTGTGGCTATTCGGACCCGGGTCCCAATAAAGTCAAATTGTTATTCGGATTAGTGACAAATATGCACTTAGCTTAGCTATACATAAACTTTATTATTTTTTTTTATTTAATGATAATTGTTTAAATTGTCTGGCAGTGGCTAAAATTCCGACTAAAAGGACTCGTTCCGTCTATAGATGTGCGCATGCATTTATCCCCCGTCGCGGTAAATTCTGTTTAACCGCATAAATGAGGGAATATTGTTCATAAAATAACATTATAATGTCAACTGATTATTGTAAATAAAAAAACACATTTAATAATACAACTATGTGTAAAGAAAAAAGTAATATTGAAATATTTCCGATTTGAGAATTAAAAAAAAATATGTATTAATGTCACGGAATTTCCCTATGACGGTACACCTAAATGAATGTTTATGTTGGGCAATAAGTAGTAAAGGTGCGACGAAGTGACGGTTATTTTGTTGTTGTTGAAGGAGAGAATACATTGATTGACTAACCTCGAAACATTGTTTGTATTCATTTAGGAGTATATTATGACATCTGGGGCTCGTCAAACTGGGCTGTGTATGAAGGTCAGCACAGGTACGTCACACGTGTACTTTATTTATTAACATGGATCCCAAATCTCAAGATGATTTGTTTGAATTGTACCGTCAAAAGGGGTCTCATTAGAACTACAAGGTGAGAAGTTAAGTGGATTTATTGAAAATTCAATGGCGCAGAGATGAAAAGAGCAGAAGAACTGAAGGAAGCGAGTAAGAATGATTGAAATTGAACTAGAAAAAGAAAAACTGTGAGGAGGTAGAGAAGATATCAAGAGCGAACAGAAGACAATATATACCCAGACACGTGGAGGCCGAAACTTCAGAATTTTAATGATCAGGTGGACCTGATGGATGCATACCTGCAACGATTCAGAATTCATGCAGAAAGCGCTGGTTGGCCAAAGAAAGAATGGGAAAAATTTATATATAATTTACTCTCAGGAAAGGCCCTTCAAGCATGCATGTCTTTCACCATGTCTGACTTGGAGGACTATGATAGGATGTGCGAAGATCTGCCTGCAGGTTCGGACTGACGGAAGAGGGCTACCGCAGGAAGAGTTCCATGAAGCTACACCTCAACCAGGGGACGCGTTCCACCCAGTATATGGACCAAGTACAGTTGTATTTTGACAGGTGGGTGCATCTATCTGGGGCCGAGCTAACTATACAGCTCTTCGAGATCTTGTGCTACGAGACAAGATTTTACCAGTCATGTGATTCTGTGCTTGTGGCGTTTCTCAAGAACGTAAGCCGACCAGTTTGGCCGTCTTGGTGGGAACTTTGTCAGCAATATGCAACGGCTCACCCAGAGAGGAGCATGGGGAGTTGAAAGTGTTGCCGAATCATCTTTCCTTTACGAACAGTTAGCAGGTGTCCAGGAATAAAGTTGGCAACCAGTGGTCGAGAGACCGTGATCTGTTTTTAATTGTGGGAAGGCTGGTCACATGAGAGCCAGCTGCAACCTGGAACAAAAGGATTCTAAATGCAGTTACTGCCGTAGATGGGGTCATAGTGCACGGCAGTGTAGGACTACTAATCAAGCCGCAGTGGGTATGGAGGTGAGTGCCGGAGGAGACAGGATGTCGTAGAAGCATATCAGCCGAGTCAGAACGTTCCGCGGACCACCGCATGGACTATGCAGGGTCACTGAAATGTCGTCGGGGAAAATTAGAGTTTTTTCCTGGACTAGTCGGCGATCAGAAGGTTAAGGAGTTCTACGGGACACAGGCTGCACCACAGCAGGCGTAAGACGTTGCTTTGTGTACCGCTAGCAATAACAGGAAGGACCCTATCATGTATGACCCTTGGGGGAACATTGAAACGTACCCAACTGCCGTCATACAAGTTACGACCCCATTCTTCTCTGGAGAATTAGAGGCCTGTGTGTTGGAGAATGCAACCGCTGATTTGATAATAGGGAACATAAGAGGTGTGCAACAACCCCTTTAGCTGGTTTACAGTTGTGGCAACAACATCATGCAGTTGATAGCCAGGCAGGGGCAGCGGTGACTTGAGCTCAAAGGAAACGAGAAGAGAAATGCAGTAGGAAACAACCGAGACATTATGAAGGCGATGTCATGTCAAACAAAAGTCAGGCATGGGAGGAGATGTCATGTCAGACAGAGGTCAGGGAGATGAAGGAGGCGGCATGTCAGACAGAGGGTATACAGATGACGAATGAGGAATGGCGAGGAGGTCAGGCAGAATGTTGAGGCGACCTGTCAAACGGATTATACGACAGAGTAAGGCAGTACAACAGAAGGTGGAGAAAATACAGAAGGTGAAGGATGATAAAGATTGTTGTCATGACGACACCGTAAAGATCAAGAAACATTCCGTTGACTACAAAACGCAAGAGAACGTTGATACAACGTTGAACGTTGAACTAAGCAGAACGTTGAGGCAGCAGGCCAGATTTCCGTGCAGGTACTCCAGGGCTGGCAGTGCAAATGATTCCAGAACCTGTGTGTTACAAAACAGCGGGATATCCACATCACGGGAAAGAAGTACTGGGCCTGTAGTACCTAGGCGACCCTTTCTTCTGGCTGAAGTTCATGAAGCGTAAAATATGTCTGGCCATCTTCATTGGTTTCATCGTAAAATATTTCACATTCAACAGGCTATCCAGCTCGGGAAAAACTATTTCTCGGCCAGCGAAGAGTGGAGAGAATACTTCGACCTCGGCAATGCTGAACAACATACCAAACCACATCACCTACATGAGCTGCACTTTGGCTGTGGTTTCATTTATCAAAATACTCTATCAGACCTTTACTCTGGCCTACAGGCACCTGGGGGTCATCACCATGGTCGCCTGTGAATCGTTCGACTGCTTCATACTTCAGAGAGGTCATGCACCCTTGAACTTCCTGAACAACTCGATCCATCAACGCCAGAGTAACCGATGGGTGTTGCTACCACCAGACTTCACAGTTATTGTGGAGGTGCTACCTGGGACCAGGTGGTGGAAACGTTATCTAAACAACCGAGAGATGACAGAACCGGCATCAAGGACACATGTGTTTGGAAGGCAGACGACAGCAGCCTAAAGACACCTACTTAGTAGTGAGTTGACATAACTATCGTTATGTTATTTGAATTTAATGTAAATTTTTCGTTATAATATATATGTATTCGATGTCATGTTACCATAATTGCCATTATTTGGTCATTTTATTTAGTAATGAATACTAATTAGGACATTCAGTTGGATAGGATACATTTAAGTTATTTGTTTATTGAAGGAAGGTAATACTCAAGAACTATTATGTTATTATTTGGCATTTTTGTTAATACGTATATTCAATATATTATATTTCTTGTTAACATTGTATATGGAAGTTATTATTCTCAAGTGCACTAATGGAGGTTTACTGTTGTGATGGTGGTTTGTTGGATTTTGCAGCCACATCGGGATTGGGTACTTGGGGTTATTTTGTTCTTGATGATGTTATTGATTGTATTTGGTTATCCTTTTTATAAGTAAAAAAAAAAAACAATTAGCATTGTTTCTGTAAAGGTGGAGGTATGTCACAGGGTATTCCCTATGACAGTGCACTAAATGAATGTTTATGTTGAACGGAAGTAGTAAAAGGTGCGACGAAGTGACGGTTGTTGTTGTTGAAGGAGAGAATACATTGTTTTGACTAACCTCAGTATTGTTGTTTGTATTCATTTATAAGTATATGTATTAATTAATATAGATTACACAAAATGGTAACTGTTTCAGAATATGACACTTGGGAGACAGGAGGCCTGGATCACAGCAAGTGTGTTGTTTAAAGTAGTTCAAGATGGATTAACCGTCTTTCTCTCTCTCTCTCTCTCTCTCTCTCTCTCTCTCTCTCTCTCTCTCTCTCTCTCTCTCTCTCTCTCTCTCTTTCTCTCTCTTTCTCTCTCTCTCTCTTTGAACTCTCTCAGTAATCTGCGGGCTGGGACATAGTGTCTATAGCGTGAGATCAGGCTTGCTGTGTCTTACCATCTGGAGACACCATAGAGCCCGATGGCCAGCAAGCTTCGGACTGGTCTACCCTGTGGTCTGCCAGTCCGGGGCATTCAAGCAAATGATCTACGGTTTCCTTCATCTCCCTGCAGTGTCTGCAAGGATGTCGACATTGGCCTCAACCTCCCAAAGTACGCGCCAATAGGAAAGTGCCCAGTACGGAACTGGGCAATTGGCACGCCTGCTCGACTCTCCTAAGCTTCCACCACGGTCACAAATCCTCTGGGATGCACTTTGTATAATCATGTTCAGGATTATCTTCATTTCATAGCATTACCATCAACCTGTGGTTTCGAACTCACTGTCACCAAGGTGCCAAGCAATCGAGATTCAGAATGAATACCATAGATGTCCGGCAATTTTTTGATGCAGCATATCACCAATATCAGGATATTTGTGTTTTTCCAGCACATTGCCACTGAAGGTATAGCCCCTCCCTCACCCAGTGCTCCATACAATGATTTTCTTCTCCTCAATGAATTCCTCAACTATTCAACCATAAATGAGGTGATTTGGCATTGTTTCGAGATAAACGCTTGTACAATTTGTTTCTGCAAAGTCAAAGTTACTGTTTCAAATCCTAAAGTTGCCAGATACATTTCTAACAACAGATCCAGATTGCTGGCATTTTCAGGAGGGAGTTTCAGCAGGCTATGGAAACCGTTCTCGCTCTTAAGGTCGTTAATGATCATGCCAAACGCGGAGTTGCCCTTTTCAGGAATTCACAAGGTTGTTACATGATGAGTCACAACTTCAGTTTCTACTACAGGTTGTCCAGAATCAACGAGATATGTAGCCTAATAGCAAGAAGGAGACACTTGCAGCTTTAGCGGTATCATAATTTAGCAGATAATAACATTTTTCTTCAAACTTCTTTTAAAACTCATTTTACTAAATTTTTACATTAACATTTCATTTCATTTACTCATTTACCAAGCAGTGTTAGTGTGTGACTTGTATTATTGCATTAAGTTAATCAATGATCAAATAATAATAAAAAGTCTGTGTTCGTTTTCCCAATAACTGGACTTTCATATCCGCCATCGATACAGACACTCTAATGATAAGATAAAGGTCAAGTTTTATAATGTTTTTACGATAGAAACTACCAGAAGGTTCAGACGGAAAAATTCAATAATTTTTATTTTTAAGCTCCATCATAGTGTCAGTGAAAGACTGGCAAGACATTTTTGTTGGTCTTCTACTTCACGTTGACTTTCGTGTCGAATAGCGTCATCATGTCTGAGCATGTAGTCTAGCAGTTTTCATTGCTGCTTTTCGAGCCTGAAAATTTTAACAATCTGTTCTCTTTCTCGTTTTTATTGTGCGTCTAGCTCTAGACGCCATGCATTTTCATCAGGTGCCCCTCGTGCTTTTCGTACCGCTTGGCGCTCTCCTTGTTGCTTTCTACGTTGCTACTCGGTAATGAGGACGCTTACTGGCTGTTTGGGTTCTGATTGTTTAATGACCGTGGTTGCTCCTGTTCTACTCTGTAAGACATGGTGGTCAACAACTTCTGTTTCACGCACCTGTCGATGATATTGAGTCCAAGCTTGGTCTCTCAGATTTTATTTCAGCTTCTTGTGCCGCCATTTTACTTGACGCCGCTTTCTTGCTTTGACAGACGGTTTTTCCAGTCGCCATGCACATTCCTATGGGATGTCTCGAGCTCATAGTGTAGCTTGACGCTCTCGATGTTGCTGTGGTGAGTTGTTTCTATGATGCCGCTCTCTGGTTGATCTGCCATTGGGTTCTAACACACCACCTGGCTTGTCTACGTCCAACATGCCTATATATTTATATATCTCAGGATACCAAATAGACAGTATAAAGATTTTAAACGAAAATTTACTTCATAATTTACTTCAGAAAGATAGAATAGAAAGAAATTTAAAAAAAGATTAATGGGTTACACATTACAATATATCTTCTGAAATAAAAAAAATCTTTATTATATAGAATGTATGTCAGAATACGATGTATTTACTAATAATCTATAAACTAGCTGTACCTTGCAAAACCTTTGCCTTGAGTTATATCCCCTTAGACTTGATCTGTAGGCTCGGTTATTTTTGGTTTCGGGCAGATGATTTTTTTCATGACTGTATTTTAAACTGGAATACTGTTGTATTAATTTCTTTACTTTCGATTTAACGCACACTGGAAATGATTATTATTATATATATAATAGCGGTCTGGATTCTGCGTTAAATCGAAAGTGAAGAAAAACAAATTCAAAATGCATTACGCTTTATATCTATTTAAAGACTAAGGATATAAAGTTAGTTGCTACCAATAAAAGCGTTAAATTTGTTTAATTTGTTTCAATTTGTGACGTGGTCTTAATCTTGCCAGCAAAATATGGTAGTAGCCATATTTGCCTTTTAGACCACATGCTAAAGAAATATGTTCTATTTATTTCATGCCCCTGTATGATTTATTATTGTTACTAGTCATACCCGCGGCTTAGCATATGCCGCCCTATCAATATTATTATTGTAATTTTTTTTAAGATATGTAATCAAACAAAACTATATTTTATCATTCATTTTTGATTCCTCATTAAACAATCTTTTTTCTGGCAAGGTTCACAAAGTTTAATATACAGTTCAACAGGGTTGTTAACAATACTAAAAACAAAAATTATTGGCAATACCAATACCAATACAATTTTAAAACCAGTATTGCAATACCAATACCAATATTTATTTATTATTGCCAATACCAATACCAATATTTGGGTCATTCGAAAGATAAAAGCAAAT
Organism: Bulinus truncatus; assembly: GCA_021962125.1. Taxonomy (NCBI): domain Eukaryota; kingdom Metazoa; phylum Mollusca; class Gastropoda; family Planorbidae; genus Bulinus; species Bulinus truncatus. Next base: position 84,174 of record JAGDYQ010000102.1, read on the forward strand.
ACGTAATTCATTTGCTCTATATCACTTACATCGATAAACGATAACAACATTTTTGGCTGATTTAGATGATGTATTTTAGCAAATTTTATTCAATAGTTAACACTAGCTTCATCAGTTTCCCTCAAAGCATCCAAAAGTCTTTGACAACATAATAAACTACTATTAAATAGTCAACGCCCTTAACGTCCTTAAGCAGCAAGATTTTTAATATGTATGATGTACACATATTGACAGATTAATTAATTAATGGATGGATGAATGAAGCAAATGACTGTCATAGAAAAGCAAATGATACACCAACAGTTAAACATCACACTATGGTAAGCAGTCAGACCGAGTCAGTGGATTGCAGCATCTGGAAAACTAACGATAAACGATAAATTCAAGTAGAGTTCACTTGTTACTTGCCACCAAACTGGCGTTACCCTTGAACAGTAAAGTAAACATTTCAAATTCGCACTGATCAGTCGTGAACGAGGGGAAAATACTCGTCCTCCTAATGAAAACAGCCTTTCAACAGCAGCGCTTGAAGGAAGTCCTGTATTCAGGTCTATGTATATTTTACGGATATGTGGATAGGCATCAATGATGCAATACTGTCAGTGTCTGCCAAGTAATTATTAATTTCTTGATTCACATCAGGTGAATCATTCATACGATGTCGTCTGGCTGACAATCCATCAGAAGAAGTCTAGCTGATTATCTGTACCATCAGCAGCAGCAGCCGACGTTGCTTTCTGATCATTAGTCGTAGCAACCAATAGTGATTGTGAAACGCGTCTATTGAGTACTTCAATAAGATATGCGAACACTACAAATCATCATCCATCCAGTCCAACTTGAATTTGGGATGTAGGATGCCAGCTGAGCATCAATGCTGTCAAACATGTTTACCATATCGATGGCATTCAAAATTAGGGCTGTACCGAAATCCGATTCCGGTTCCTGTTAATCCGGATTCCGGCAGTTTTAACAAATCCGGTTCCGATTCCGGTTCCGGTTAAAATGTGCCGGATTTAAGCCAGTTTCTTCGTTGTTTGAAATTTTTAAAATTTTTTTTGCGCAACATATTTCAAAAATATGTTGCGCTACAGAGAATTAAATTAAAACAATAACTTCCTTTGCTTTTTAAAACTACAATAACGTCGATCGCTATTGATTTCTATATGTTAGTAAAAATATATTAAAAAGGAAGATTTGAATCTTATTTAGTCTAGTAACGACACTGGTCTTCCGCTAGTTTGATTCCGTGTTTTCCATAGCTATATTAAGCTATCAAAGTTTAAGTTCTTTAAACAGCAGACAACGATCTATTTTGGGTGTTTACAGTTTAAAAATAGTTCAATAATTTATTTTTCTGCAATTTTTTTAAATTAGGAGATTTTGTCACGATTTGGATAAAATTCCTCACATATTTAGATAAATAACTTGAAGATACATTTTAAATTGAACATTAAAGTGATATTGATTTAGATTTGACATGCATTTTAATTTGCGTTTTTATGGGAAATAGTCAGATAATGATTTAAAGGAAAGTATAAATGAAATAACAAGATTTGGTGACGTCACAATGGAAAATTAAAGAAAGATGAACTATCGGGTGGTATACAGTATATATATATATATATATATATATATATATATATATATATATATATATATATATATATATATTGGAATTTATTTATTAATAAACATGTTTATTAATTATACTTTCTAAGAATATTATTTACCCATTTCTATGTTTGATTCTAATTGAAATCAAGTTAAATTAGGTACAACTTTATTAAAATAGAATTTTTAAAACAAAGAACCTATTATTTTGACAGAGTTATCTTTCTTAACTCATGATTGGGGAAGGGGAGTTTTTAGTCACATTCTTCAAGATCTAAATGGTTAATACTGTTTTTTTTTTTGCTATATGTCTAGAACTTAAAAAAGTAAATTTTTTATTCTATTTTTCATTCTTACATCTTTTTTATGTTAAGGTGAGAACTTACCACTTCGTTCGAAGAGTTACTATTTAATTTAGTAAATCGGTTCCTGTTCCGATTCCGGCAGGATTCAAATATTAAATCCGATTCCGGTTCCGAATCCTGCAGAATCCAAAAATTGCAATCCGGTACAGCCTATTCAAAATACATGAAGCTAATGGAGAACAAACTACGACCCGATCATTCTTTCCTTGATCAAAACACGTTTAACTAGGCCTTCATCACGACAAGTGTTGGTAAAGGAAACCACCAATGTCTTTTTTAGTTTCACCCTGCAAAATATCTAGTGCACAGCAAACAGGCTTCATAACAACATTCCTCTTTAAAAATGTTTTCTGTACAGGCTGAAGTCTTTGCGATATCAAGTTCATCACAAAGTTCTGTCAAACTTAACTTCCATGTCACTTACACAGAGAATGTTGTAAACTCTGGTGACAGCATCATACATTGAATTCCACCGGGTTTCACCAGGTGTTACCAAAAGCATACCAAGTGAACTGCCCTGACGATACTTTGCAAATAACAATAAATACTCAAGAAAATTATTCAATGCAACCAGGAAAAAAGCTTGGAAAGAATAGAAAATTCTATAGAAAATAGACATTAGAGCACCTCTGTCGTCAACTGATTCATTACTGAAATGAATGTTAGGTATGTTACTATTTAATTTTTAGCTAAAGTGAGCTAATTCGGCAGTCTGACAGGATTATTAATCAAAATAAACATTGCAGCTTTATGTGCTAACTACAAATATAACAGTTAGTAGACCTATCTCTTGTTTTTCAGTGCATACGAATAATATCAGTTTCAAACATTCCTGTATTATTTATTTCTGATATTTTATGTTTTATAATAATTACATCTGCAAATAGAAAATAAAATTTATGACATTCTGAAACTTAGATCAAGTACAATTAAGCAAGATATTTAATTTTTATTAATGGTTTTCAGACTTATCTTTGTTAATTTTATGAAAATATAATGCAATTTTTAAATTTTTTTCAAGTGTTAAAATGATGTTTGTGTCTTAAAAGAAAGAAAAAAGCTCTTATTATGGCTCTCCCAATAACCCAATTTTCCACCCGAAGAGGGACTCCCGTTGTCAAGCACCTATCGGACATCAGTGACAGTTTCCTATAGGACCTCTCAGTTGCGGATCAGAGCAGCCCCTGAGTGACCCATATTGGATGGCGCATGCGCTCTAAGCCTCTAACAGAATCGGGAAGCGGCCATCTTTACAGTTCGATCGCGCTGATATTATTTCGTTGAAAAGGTTCATTTCAAATTCATTTGATTTGCGTTGCATTTTCGTTGAAAGGTCGGTTGATTTTAATTAAATATTACTTTAAAAACATTCTAATTTTAAGTTGTTACAAAATGCTCCTGTAATGGAAATATGTATAAAGTGGTATCAATCTATGTACTGGGCGTAACTGGGGAATCCTAATTTTACCAATAGAAAGTATTTTGATAAATATTATAGTATAATATAAATGTATATATATGATATATGGATTTTTACCCAAATACTTCTAAGAATTTCTAATTAAGATTATATTAATATTAAAATTACTTATATGTAATTATGTATATTACTTAACATAATATGATTGTGTATCCATTTTACTATGTATATAATGCCATACAATCTGTCATTGTAACTGTTTTTATCCAAAATTAAGATTTAAAAAAAGGGTGATAGTAAATATAGTTTTGCCTACCAATGAAATTTTCTATTGTGTAATTGGTGTAGGCATATTAACTTTATCTTGTCGTTAACCCTAAATAATTATTTTTATAAAATTTGCGTTTTATTTTATTTAAAATTTCACTAAAAGTCAAACATAAATTATACACAAACTTTGTAGGTAGGCAGAACCATTTACTTTTACCACAGGACCCACAATGTAAATCATCTTAGGGTTAAGGATATGATTATTGTTAGAGGTTTGGGTTAGTTAGGGTTAGTATTAGGAGTTAAGGTTTAGTTTTAGTTGAAGTTAATATTAGGGTTAGTAGATTAGGGTTAGTGTTTTTATACATATCCATTGTCATCGAAGATTGGAATAGTAAAATGTGGTCTCTCTAGGTCGAACTCTGAACTACTGCAGAAGGGGTGACATGCAGAAATATTTTGTAATTCAGTACAAGAGTTCGAAGATTGGTTTTTCTATCATACATACTTCCTTATAACAAGTGAAAATTTCTGCATATTACATTTATATTAATAATAACGGATTAATGGAACCTGATATTGTATTACTAAAAGCCTGCCATAGTGTCTACATTCCATTCCTTCTGTGTTTCTCAAATATGTTGTATTTGGTATTTGCGATTTTCAATTAACAATTTTCTATTAATTTTCAATGAACATAAATTTAATGATCTGTTGTTTCTTTAGAATGCCAGGACTGTTTGCAGTGGTTGTATTCATTGGTGATGGTGGAGAAAGACCTGAAAGTGTTGCAGTTGTAGCAGGAAATTGGTTAGATAGTGATGAATCATATTGTTCCATATACACAGCCAGACAATTGGACACCACACCAGCTTCATCTGGAATAAATCAGATGACCTGGAAATGCAAAGCCAACTCCAAGATCTGATGTTGCAAGAATGCAATCGCAGCAGTTAAAAAGTTGTTGGTAAGGCTGTTTTATACATTTTCTGCCTCTAAATTCATGTCAATGCCAGATGTAGTTAGAATTACCAGGCTGACTGATTCTGACATTCATTCGTGACAAACTGACAAAAAAATGTATTAAAATTGCTGTAAATGGATTTTTTTTTTTCCTTTTTCATTCATTGCAGGTGATAAAAAAATTGAAATTCTGCTTTCCCTCATGCTGGAACTGAAATCAGAAATGCGGGTACTACATAATCAAATTAGTGAGTTAAAGGAGGCGGCTCCAAGACATGCAACAGAGTTCATCATCTGCCCCATCTGGAGAAAATATATCGGTTGATTGGGGAACAAACATATGACTATGGCATTACTGCTGATAGACCTCTCAGCGATTTGACACTTCCAGCTAGGGCACCAGATCTTCATCTTCGATGATGATTGACAGAGAACAAGACAATGTTATCTTGAATTTCTTATGCCAGGTAACAATCATTTATAAATTAAATAGCCTACTAATAAATAGTAATAAATTACTAATAAATTCATTGGTGATTATGTATTCTATATTATGGAAGAAAGGTAACTTGTACTAATTTGTTAAGTTTTATATCATAAGAATTTTGACTATTACATGTATGGAGAAATTTATAATACAAACTATATTGTACTTTTACATATATGAAAAAAATCCCCTCCAAAATTTACATTGTTTTTACTTTCTGCAGGAGCTTTTATCAAGTTGTGTTCTTCTGGGAGTTACTTGATGCAGATAGGGAAATATACAAACAGCAATACTTTAACATGAGAAAAGACCTGAAAAGTTCCCTGTCGGAGTACTGGACTAAGTGACACCCAACGAGCTTTACATATTTATTGTTTAGTGCATGAGTATTTCACAAACACCAATTTAACGTTCATATTTCTCCACCCGATGTGCTATTCTATGGACTTTGGACGTGATCATTCATATCTAAGGCTCAGATTCAAACTAATTCATAGTTTTAAATACAAAATTTCCAGCCAAAAATTAAATATTCATTATTTTTCAGAAGAAAAAAGTGAATGAAATGCTGCCAAGCTTGTGAAAATCTTAATATAGATGAAAGAATATACAGTGGTAAATATAGTTTTAGTGGTAAATATAGTTTTAGACAATACATTAAAGCCAACTAAATGGGGGATGAATATTTGGGTTTTAGCTGATACATGCTGTAGAAATGAGCACAATGTTAAAATGTCTTTCACTCAATTTCAGGAAAAAAATCTTTATTTTTCGATAAAAAGAAATGTTCATGCATGTTTCACTGATTTTTAAACATATCTGTATATAATGTTATGAATCCTAAGTATATTGTGTATTTTTAGTGTAGATTTAATATGATCATAAGAATTACAGGCACATTGTTATAAAAAAAAGTATTTCTACCTTTTTTTTTTTTTAATTGTGAATAAAATTAAACACTGTCTTTTTTCTACATTTTACATAGCCCTACCACAAAATCATTATAAAAAGTTGTCTAAGTAATCTAGCAGATGATAAAACATTCTGCATTTTGGTCTCATATGTATAATACCTGTGGCATTTTATTCATTTGATTTTTTGTTTTTTGTTACCTGATAATTTTAACCATAAAGTATTGTGTTTTATATAAAAATGTCATAACTATTTTATTTATTGTTAGATTTCATTAAATTTGATGTTGTAATATGTAATTTTGACTGAGGAGTTTATTATAAGAATAAAATTAACAGTATATCTCAAGATTTTTTTTCCTTCTTTTAGTAATGATGTTTGTTTGTAAATTGTAAAAAAAAATATAACTTAATGCCAAATGTACTTTCTGAATGAGTTGATATATTATAAGGGGTGAGCAATATTATCAGGGAAGGGCCAAAAGTTCTCTAGGTCACAATATGACCATTAGAGGTCACCTAGGCGACTGCTGAAGTCAGCATCCCCTAGGTGCCCCCTAACAATTCCAGGGTGCAAATAATCGAGAGGTCACACTAGTGGCGCACTAGGTTCCCCTATTTATGCCCCTAAGGTAACCTCTATCTGTCCGTGAGGGTATTGTTTATTGGGCCTGTATGACTCTATTCACTGATCAAATATTTTGTCACCAGTAAGTATCTATTTAAGATATATTATAATTACTAAGTATCGAGATTAAAAAAGTCTCTATAGTCTTTGGATAATATTACAAATCAATCCAAGTATAAATAAAACTATTTAAATGCACCAAAGTATTCTTGGCGATGTTCGTTCAAACTTATAAAGGCTTCTGCAATTTCTGTAAGATTAATGTTATCAACCCAGTTCTTATGCGTGTGCAGAATAAGCAGATTGTTGAGACGTTTTTGAGTCATTGTAGAAGGTAGATAGGTTTAGACGGTGGAGGAAGTCGAGAACGTTCTTTCAGCTGCTGCAGATGAAACTGGACATGTGAGATAAATACGCAGCAATGTGTAAATCTCTGAAAACATAGTTTTTCCAATAGGGCAGTCACGAACACGTGACCAAAATCACGTGATAGAGTACAAATCGCCATTTTGTTGAACCAAGGCTACATTATGATAGCTACCGATAATAGTAACTTAATAAACCGGACAGTACTAATAACATTGGTAATGTACCTGCAAAAAAATTCCTTCTTTAAATTACTTTTTATTGCTGAGCACCATAGAGGGGATTAAATTTATATCAATAGAAAATAACTAAATTTGACCGAAAAAGAGAATAACTGCAAAGCACGATAATAAAATAGCTCTTTTTAGGTGATACGTTTATTCTCTATAACTTTAGAAACACAATAACTAAATTAATGTATAGTTTTCTAAAATTGTCTTGAAAATTCCTAAATATCAAAATAAATGCTTGGTGTAACATAACATGGTCTTCAGCAGGATTTGTTTGTTCGTAATGTGTACGCAACGTTCTGCTGTGTGATTGTAAAAAGAAATTTCACGAAATGGCCCATTATTCAAACAAAATATAATTATAATAGTTTTTTTAAAGTGACATACTTCCCAGTGATAAAATCTGACATTAATACAAGTTAAATTAGCTTAATTATTTATCCGTCATGTTCGCCAAGACACTATGACTCAGTATAGGAGCTGTATTTTCGGCCAAGCCAAGGCTAAGAACGTGAACGTCGTTTCATGTGGTTATAACTTAAACGTCATGATATTTACAAAAAAAGCTATGATATAGTGGTTTAAATTAGCTAAATTGTTATTGCATCATTTAATACTGCAGTCATCATAACTTATAAGGTCATTTAGTAAATAGTAATAAGGATCATAAGGCTGAGCACTAAGTCTAAGTGTTAAAGCAAGGCTAAGCCTAAGCATAAAAATAAATAAAAGCTGTGAAAATTATTTTTTATCAATAGTTAAACTTTTTGTTAGAAAAATGTATTTATTATTATAAATAAATGATAATTTTATTGCAGAAAAAGCTTTTTGCTTACATGGAAAAAAAGATAATTATTTTACAATGCATTAAGAAAAAAATAAAATTGGTACAAATACTCTTTATTTGATCAATGAACAATTTTTTTCTATTTTACTTAGGCATCTTAGGAACATAAACTAATGCCTTGACTGAAGTGTGCAAATCTGAACATGCAGAGTGTATAAGGAAGCCTGCAGTGGGACCACAGGGCTCCAGAGAAAAATCGAAAATAGCCCAAAGACCACTTGGAGAAGGTCTTGTGAGCAGGAGATGAAAAGCTGCAAACAGACATGGAGAATTGAAAAAGACTCCCTCAAAACAGAGTGCTCTAGAGAGTGGTTGCAGAGGTCCTTGTAGCAAAGTTCAAGTAAGTCAAGATTGTATAAATGGGGATGGGTGGTCGAGTGGTGTAGAATGCTTGACTGTTGACCAGAGGGTCCGGTTTGAATCTCACTGAGACCCTTTGGATTTTCAGGTGAAAGTCCCCAAGTCCACCTAGCTTTATATTGGTACCTGACTTTAAGTTGGGGAGTAAAGGCGGCTGGGCATTGTGCTAACCACACAATCCCTTTATACTGAAAGTTACTGAAATACTTCATCTGCCCAATGAGCCCTTAGGGACTTAAAGGGAACTTCAAGATTGTATAAAGCTGATTTAGTTGACATGTCATAGGGATTTGCTCAATGTTGGAACTAGAGGATCTAACTTGTGTTTGTCATTAATTATGTACCAGTACATGAAATTTAACTAATTATGCATTGTAATAAAATTTGGTAACAGAAAATTACAGATCTCTGTATACAGATAAATAATTTAATTTAAAATAATATAAGCTAAATTAAAAGCAATAGAACCATATTTACAGGCAATTTGTTTTTGCTTGGATTCCCAATAGTCAGAATTATAGATTAGTAATGGCTTTGAGCTATGGCGTTAATTATAAACCTTCAGTATAAAATCATAAATGTGCTGATATTTACTAAAACTAATTCACGTTGATTACATTCTTTTGTCTAGACATACTTTGTTACTGGTGCAAAGCTCAAAAGCTTCATTTTTGCCAAATGAAGCTATGGTATCAAGAGGATCAACCTTTACGATTCAATGTCTTTTTTTTTTTATTGAGGTATTTGTATAAAAATATTTATTGAATACAGTGTTGAATATTTCACGAATATTCTTTGTAATCTAAAGCACCAGTAAAAACCATAAAATTTGATGACCAATGATTAGTCACAAATTAGTGTGATTTATTTTAAAACAAATGAAATATAAAGTTATTCAATTAATTATAATGTTAACACATTTTTTATTGTTCGTTCTGTTTAGGAGTTGGGCAGGTGTTAGTACAGTGTAGAGCAAACAGGCGCAACTAGACCAAACTTTCAGGGGGGGGGGGGGATCTCTTGTATTAAAAAATCACATTTTTTATATATTTGTATTTTATTTTAAACAAATTTTGGTCTAATCTTTTTAGTTTTTTTTATTTTGGAGGGGCAAATGCCCCAATGCCGCCTCCTAGTTGCGCCACTGGAGCAAAGTTCACCCAGCTTTAAGTTCCGAATCCACCAAGGCGAAACACTTTCGCGCGGAACCTTTATACGAGTCTCAACTTAAAGAAACTCTTGTAGATACACCGGGGCCAAACGGTGAGCGCCGCAACAACTCAAGGAAACAAGATTTTTAATGATTACTTCTTTTTATGCTAGTGAAAAAAAGCGATACTTTGAAAAGCAAGAAAATACTGCATCCCGTGTGCCTTTTTGTTCTTATTACAAATAAATTGTCTAACTGGAAATGGAAAACTTGTTTTTTTTTTAACTTTTTATTCGATCGGTAGCGTTCATTTTTTTTTGTTTTAATGATCAGCCAAACATTTATTTAATAGCATTTATGTTTTCAGACAGCGCTTCGATCGAAAGAAATTTCATTTGTAGAATATGTAGATAGACGATGTATATTTTCCTTTCAGAAATTCATATACAAAGACTGCTGCCGGCCAAAACTTATAGTAATTCATGTTTTTCTGTCGAAATTCACTTTGTTGGTTGTTGTTTTTAATGAATATACACTAATGTGAATCATTTTTCTATTCGAATCGACGTTTCTAAGCAGCCATTTTGTTTGTTTATCATGACGGAAAATGTAGCTCTCCGAGGAAAAAAACTCTGCAAGTAGCGAAACTGAAAACTTTCGCTGTTCCACAGTAAAATTCTGACCGGTGTACATGTTCTCATTAGAATATCATTGCAGCCGAAACAGAGACGGAATTCGCAATGCCCTTAGATACCGGAATTTCGTCTTGGTGCCATTCACACCTTTATGTAAGCATCTGACATATTTTGTGGAAGCAAACCATCCAGGGTATTGTAATAACAAGACTGAAACTGATGAAATAAACCAGTATTAGTTTTTTTTTTTTTACAGTGATATTTTTTTAAACAACTTTTTTTCTCTTTCTAGATAAGTCATCATTTTGTCTTCCTGGTATGCATTTTAAATAAAGTTTCAAAAGTCCAAGAATTCCATTCATTTGCTGTTATGTCCATCAAAGATTGAGATTTTCTTAATGGATTTGTTAAGAATTGATTATGTGTAGTATGTTAACAAGATAATTGCTAATAAATATCTAATAGCTGTAATATGTGGTGTTTTTTTTTTTTTTACTGTTGTGACTGAATTTGTATTATTTATTAGACACACAGTGTTTTACAGTTATGTTTACACAAATAAAACATTAGCAATTGCACACATCAAACTTATTCATCAAGTGCACAATAAGAGACAATTCTTTTTCTGTATTGTTAAAGCTTTATTTTAATTAATTAATATTTACTGAATGTAATGCTAATTCAACTTTATGATCAGGCAGGGTGTCTATTAACAAAATCACAAAACATATTTATTTGTATTGCAAGTCGAGCACAGTTAATTTCTGGATAACCAAGAAGCCATTTGTTTTCATCCAGTTCCATATTGATATGTTGTGGTTCATTTGTTGCTGCCACAATTGATTTTCAATACTTGTCATAACCTGTTGTCCTTCATTTTCAGTGAACCGTTCATATATTGCTCCAATTGCAGCATCAATAGCCTGAAAATACTTCTGGCGAAAATATTCCTCAACATTTGGAAATTTGATAATAAATAATTGTATTGAATTTCCAGTCCCCCTAAAATTTTAACTTTGTAATTCATTTTAGTTTATATGTATCATTTTCATAATTCATTTGATTTATTTCTTAAATTTAATACTTGAAAAAAATTATAATTAATTTACATTTTACAGTAATCACATTATTAAGAGTTGTTGTGGCATATTTTCAAAAGTGTTGCCATCTGCCGAATGACGTCAATGTAATTTTTAAAGTAAATACAGGATCTTATCGGGCCGTTAGGTGTCAGCACTCTGACACTAAGGACAACACACACGCTAATACACAGTAGCAAAACCACTTCAAATATCCAAATCAGAAAACCAAACAAGGTATTCCTTGTTTAATGATGCTCAACTTCTCTAATATCAAAATACTAATTTAACAATAAGAATGTCAACAGCCATCTATCGAAACATTTTTCTCTCGTTCATTACCGATGCATGCGTTCAACAACCGCACCTTGGAGTATTCCCACTTTCTTCCTCTTTTCATTTTATCTATCACTTCAACTACTGACTGTTATCCCAGCACAGCTCGCACCGCCCCATATAACATTGTCATAAACTAATACAACCAAACAACTGATGCAGGGTCGCTTTATCAACTAGGCACAGCGGCACTGTGCCTAGGGCCCTACGGACTTTTCAGAGACCTGCAAAAGCCAGAACATAAAGTGGCTCAGTTCAGAATGCCAATAAAATGTAATAATGTTTGTATTAAAGTAACTATATAACCTGTGAGATGAACACGTTGAGCTGCAGATCTGTAAATTACAGTGTGTAAACTTTTCGGCTCTTTGTCTTAGCAAAGTCACACATGACGTCCTCAAATGTTTATTTAGATTTCAAATCGCAAAGTGCGGGTGCATTCTTGAAAAATATTAAAAATGAAGTTGGTGAGGGCCTACGACTTTGAAAGTGCCTAGGGCCTACGATAGACTTATAACGGCCTTGAACTGATGGACTCAGAGCTTCAGAAAGAGCAGATGCCGATGCTCATAAATTTACTTCATTGTTTGTGGCACAAACTCTCAAATTTGATGACATTAAGCCAAGATCAACAGGAGTTTTAAAAGTACAACCATATGATCTTTATTGTCCATCTTTGCAGACCAGCTTATATGATCGAATTTGCAAAGTGTGTCACTTATACTTTGCCTCACAAACAATGTTGAAGAAACATTCAGGACAACACAGAGCTCGGGCGCAAAAGAATGTGCCAACCCAATATTTTCCAGAATCAACTCAGATAAAACACCACCGTCCTTTGAGAATCGCTGCTAGAGAGCAAGAGAACTCATGGCAATTATTGGCAGAATGGAAAATGCACATTCAGAGGACCTTTAGTGGCTAGATGAGGATGAAGTTGATCTGTCTGCAATTATTCTTCCGGGAAACGATGATGGGGAAAGATTTATGTCAGTCGTAACTATGGATGAACAGTTCGCTTCACCATGAGTGGATGATGTCTAGTGAATATTTTTTAATTAAACATTATTCACAGGTCCACTATAAACATATTCAATATAGCACAAGAGCTGCTCACATAATTTGTCAATCTAGTCCTTTTTTTTAGTCGCATTGTTTGTTTCCATTTTTATTATTTAATCACTGGTTGAGGTCAAGTTTCGCTAATCTACTTCTTATCCTTTGTCGATAGAATGCATGAACGGAATATATCTCAAAGTTGACCTCACCCATTGTAAATGAAAAAGGTAGCAGATAAATGATGTTTATTTTTGTAATTGTTGACAATTAGTTTTTCTACTACTAAAGTCATTTAATAATCTGACAGTTCTTTTAATATTTATATTTTAAGGCAGTTTAATAGTGAAGTGCGTTTTAAGTTTTCGATTAAATTTTAATTAGTTGTTAATTAATTTTTTTAAAGTGTGATGTACTTTAGGGGGAGGGGTTCCGAGATTTGTGACACTTTGTGACGGAGGGGGGGGTCAAAAATGGTCAAAAATAGCGTGACGTACTTTATGGACGGCCCCTAAGTGCGTTAATTTGACCGAAATGCTGAAAAGTTCGAGTAGCGCAAAATCGATAAATAACTGAATTTCCCTATACAATTTGAAGTTAAAATCCGTTCATTTAATACGTAGCTCTTCCCACCCCCACCTGATCGCAATTCACACACACCCCACCCCCAGGTATATGTAAATTTGGTTAAAAATATATATTTACTAATGCATCCACGGTAGTGTTGTTTTCGTTGACGAAAACTAAAACCTTCGTTGACGAAAATGTTGACTTCTCGTCAACGAGAACTAAAACTAAAATTAGCAGCAAGACTAAAACTAGACGAAAACTGAAATTATTACAGAAAAAACGAAATAAAAACTGAAACTAAAATATAATTGTTGCTTTCGTTCACGAAAACTAAAACTAAAATCTTCGTTAACGAAAATGTTGACTTTTCGTCAACGAGAACTAAAACTAAAACTAAAATTAGCAGCAAGACTAAAACTAGACGAAAACTGACATTATTACAGAAAAAACAGAAATAAAAACTGAAACTAAAATATGACATGGGACTAAAACAACTTTCTTCCACGGTTTTCATGAACATAGCATTTGTCTTAGATTTCCGCTTCCGACTTTTCCTTCTCTTTCGATATATCTCTATTAAAATAGGAAAGAACGGCAGCATTCTCGTAACACAGGACTCTAAAAAGTATAATAATAAAATACACCAGTGGAAAAATTAATAATTGTTGACCTTTTCCATTAGATCTATTATTTGATTTAAAAAAAATGGTAAGTATCATAACTTAATATAATTTTAGTTTAATCACAGCCCCATCCCAATGTGTAGGCACTATGATAAAAATTTCAAAATTTTTAGCATTGCTTTGATTGTATTTAAAATGTGTGCATTAGGTAGTCCTAGCTGCAAGCTTTCAAAGACACCAAGGTTATGAATTTATCTTAATATTAAGAAAAGTTATGAAGTTTTTAAAGTCCTTATTTATTCATTGTACCTAAAAAAAAATTTGTGATCGAAATTTTGTGATTTTACAACTAAAACACGGATAGCTTTTAAGCCATTGAAGATAATTTGATGAAATTTTCAGTGTGGTTACATCTACTATTCCTCTTCAATAATATAAAAATGATTACAATTAGTGACATTATATTATATAAATATATATATAACATTTAGACCACAATGAACAAGGATGAAAAAACACTGAAGGATTGTTAAGAACAATTGTATTAAAATTCTTGATCACAGAACTTACTGAAACTGATTCATCAATAAGACATAACAATAATTATAGATAGAAATAATCAAATAATAAGAAAAGATACAAACAAAATGTCGAGAAAAACGAACAAAAGTTATGTTCATTTTATAACCAGACAAAAATTCATGTATTGCAGAGATTGATTTTGTGTTTAAAATAAAGAAATCAGTCATAATAACTCTTGGTTAAGCCATGCATTTAGAAAAAAAAATAATGCTTTCGCATGCCTGTGATAGAACGAGAGAAAAAACAAATGAGAGACAAGTCACAAATAATAATAGACTTTTCCAATGATTCAAATAAAATCCATTATAGTTCAACATAGTTCAACTAATCTAGTAGGTAAACTGAAAATGTATTTTAATATGTATATATTTGTCTATTTTTTAGCACACTGATATAATTTATTTTTGGAATGGGTGCCATGGGGTTGATTGATTTTTAACATGAATATTCAAAATAACCCAATTCATATTTCTTTAATTTATATCTTTATTGCCATATCTTTTTGGTTTATATTTTAAAAAAAACTATTATACCTAAAAACCATAGCTAATTTAATTGACAGAGAAGCCTGATATTTGGCCTCTATAGTTGTTACAGCTTTTCTATCCGTGGCACCACAGTGATGAGAAAATTCAATGATTTGTTGCTGCAAGTTTAGTAGCTTTGGTGTTAATCAGTCCATAGTCTTATTCAGATTGAATATTATTTTCCCTTTTTTAAAGCCCATAGTTGCATTTCGAGACCTGTGACATTGAGAGTCAAACATTCTCAGAGCTATCTCACTATTCATATTGTGAAGAGAAGCAGAAGAGGTTTTCTGCTGGGTTTTAACCTTAGCTTGAATTGATGCCAGCCAGTTCTTTATTCACCTCTTCCACATATTTTGCAACCTCTGCCTTTCCTTCAGACCAGCAGTGAAGGATATCAGACTATGCCGTAGAGGGCAACAACAGGCATAATGCCAGGTTGGGGTTGTAACAACCTGTATCAGGATCTGCAGGCTGAGCGCAAAAACGGAGGCACAATGTCTGGTTGGGGGACTGTACCAGCCAGTTGAAGAATATCAGGGCATTACAGCTGAAGCTTAAAAACAGGCACAATTTCGGAATATTAAAGATAGAGGCCTCAAATTTTCAATTTAGGTACATTAATGCAGATAATATTGCATAGTTTTTGACTGTTTAAGATAGACATCTCAAATTTCCAACCTAATTATTTTGATGTGTTATGCTAATATTACGAATTTGAAAGCAGAGATAAACATTTGTGCTTTAAAACTATCTTTTGAACTATTAAAGATTTGAGGCCTCAAATTTTCAATTGAAATACATTAATGAATGGTAATTAATGTGCCTTTTTAACAGTTAGCCCTGATCTAGAAAAATACATTCAAAATATTTTTTTTTTGTTATTATCTGACCCAAATGAAAATTAGTATTGTAGAAAATATATAACTTTTAGATTTATTTAAGTTAGAGCCTCACTTTTTTACACTTTAAAACAGCACATTGAGAATAATTAATTCACGGCATGTGACATCTGGCAAAGGCATGACCATTAGTAGCACTAAGTTTCAACACAAAGAATACGCAAAGAAACATGGATGTCACCAGATGGGGTGACGAGAAATCAAATAGATCATGTGCTAATAGACAGGCGACATGGTTCACATATTCAAGATGTCAGAAGCTTCAGAGGAGCAGATGCCGACACAGACCACATATTGGTCAAAATAAAGTATAAACAAAAAATAAGTAGTTTTCTCAACACAAAGAAAGCAAAAGAATAACAAACGAATTTGACTGCGAACAACTAATAAAAGAGCCACAAACAAAAGAAAAGTATGCACAGGTAAGCAAGCTGGAACATGCACACTATGCGCACTGGACTGACAGATGACTTACAGAAAATCGATGACTTCCGCAAGACCGCAGTCATCGATCTTGGGCTGCACAGACTAAACATCGATGGCAGCCTTACAAAAACGCGCCTCCCAGAGATCTTTGAGGGAAGCACACTATACGTTTATTTGGCAGGGGAAAGACGTCGAGGAAATCTAGAGAACAGTCGGGTTCACCATCAAGAACACCCTGCTCCAAATGATTCCCATGGCACAGAGAATCCTTACCCTGCGTCTTTTCACAGCATCTGGTACATAGCCTCCTCCTGCATCTATGCATAACCACCATGAGCCAACACGGAGACTAAAGACCAGTTCTATGAGCTACTAAACAGCCCCATTGCCGCAGTCCTGCGGAACACCTCTACCTTCTGGGGGATTTTAGCACTCGTGTTGGAACTGACCATGACTCTTGGTCAAGTGTGCTGAGGTCACCATGGCATAAGAAAATGAATGAAAATGGCCAGAGATTACTTGAACTCTGCTGCTCATCACGGCCTATACGTGACAAACACCTACTTTCAGAACAAGGCATGTCACAAGGTGTCCTGGAGACATCAAGATCAAATCACCAGCTCCAGTTGGATCTGATCATCACCAGGCGCGACTCTCTGAATAACGTTCAAAACACAGAGCCTACCTTAGCGCCGTTAACATTACAGGACTGCTCCCTCATTGCCTCCAAGATAAAGCTCGCCCCAGAGACTCCATCACTCCTAAAGAAATGCCAATAAAAATCAGCACCAATCAGACCACCAACCTAACCAAAAACCAGGAGTTCATAGCAAGGCTGGGGGAACCGCAAAGCTGCAACCAAAGAGTCGAATAGAAGATATGCTGAGTTCGCTCCGGAACACTATCTACAGAGCTGCTGCTCTGACATAGCATTCAAGAACGCAAGAATGCGACTGGTTTGAGGCAAAGCGTTGTTGAACTAGAGCCTGTCATTGATGCCAAGAGAAAAGCACTGATAAGCTACAAAACGTGACCAAGTCACGCGCAATCTTCTGGAGCTGAAGGCTGCTCGGAGAAAGGTCAACCAGACTGCCCGTCGCTGCGCAAGCTACTGGCTTCAACTGGCGTATAACATCCAGCAGGCATCGGACACTGGCAAAATAAGGAGGAGGATGTATGAAGGCATCAAGCAAGCAACTGGCAAATCATTAAAAGACTGCACCCTTGAAGTCTAAATCAGGGGAGATCATCATTGACAAAAGCAAGCAAATGGGCAGGTGGGTGGGACACTATCTAGAGTTGTACTCCAGTGAAAACTCTGTCACACAGAGAGCATTGGACTATAGAACTTGACTGTCCTGAAGGAGCTGGATGTTGAACCTACCATGGACGAACTTCAGTAAAGCCATTGATACCCTGAACAGTGGTAAATCGCCGGAGTAGGAAAACCTGCCTTAATGAAGTCACTCCATCAGCTCCTCTGCCTATGTTGGAAGGAAAGGCAGAGTTCCGCAAGACATGCGCAACGCCAAGATAGTCACTCTGTACAAGAATAAGGGGGATCGCAGCGACTGTAACAACTACAGGGGTATTTCATTGCTGAGCATTGTAGGCAAAGCCTTTGCACATGGTCCTCAACGTCTCAGGTTCTCGCAAAACGCGTGTACCCTGAATCACAATGCGGCTTCCGACAAGAAAGATCCACTGTCGACATGATATTCTCAGTGCATCAGCTCCAGGAGAAGTGCAGAGAACTGCAGATGTGCTGTACATCGCCTTCATCGACCTAACCAAGGCATTTGATTTAGTAAGCAGAAAGCGGCCTGTTCCTGTTACTGAAGAAGATCGGCTGTCCACCCCAGTTTGCTCAACATCATAACATCCTTTCACGATAATATGCAAGGGGGAGTAGTCAGCTGCGATGGGGACACTTCAGAGCCCTTCACAATCAAAAGCGGAGTCAATAAGGCTGTGTCGTGTGGAGAGGCCGAACTCCCATCGGGCGTCTCCCCAGGTGGCGGATAGGGGAAAGCTCGCCAGATATGGTGAGTGCCGATGAAATACAATTCTCGGGGTGGACCAAAGCAGGTAACTACTGCCTTGTAGTTAGTGGAGGGATCCACAAAGGCTAAGGGACCTAACCTTAAACAAAGGCAGCTACCCACAAGGCTGTGAAGGGCAACACCCTAGTGGTTGTGCACAGGGCTAACTACCCAGTCATGTAAAAAAAACACTAGTTACGAAAGCCAATCAACAATTCAAAACCGGACTGATTCAAATGGAAACCGACCTTCGCATGATCACGGACATGATTACTGGCTAGCGACTTGGAACGTGTTAAGCCTATACAGAGCAGGAGCCCTAACCCGCCTCACTGAATAGCTTAGAAAATACAAAATAAAAATAGCAGCACTCCAAGAAATCAGATGGAAAAATTCAGACATACTAAAAACAACAGAGTATACCATCTTTTATAGTGGAAACACCACAAATACATTAGGAACAGGTTTTGCCGTCAGGAAAAACATCCTCAATCAAATAATTGGCTTTAAACCAACCAATGAAAGATTGTGCAGCCTCAGGATTCGTGGCAAAATGTTCAATATGACCCTAATATGTGCCCATGCACCCACTGAAGATTCAGAAGGGAATACCAAAGAGGAATTTTATGATGCCCTAGAAAGGTTATATGAAGAAGCACCTAGACATGATATCAAATTAGTGTTAGGAGACTTCAACGCTAAGATTGGCAAAGAAACAGTATACAGACCGACAATTGGAAGCTACAGTCTACATGAAGAAAGCAACGATAATGGAACGCGTCTGATTGATTTTGTATCTGGCAAAGGCATGACCATTAGTAGCACTAAGTTTCCACATAAAAGAATACACAAAGAAACATGGAGGTCACCAGATGGGGTGACAAGAAATCAAATAGATCATGTGCTAATAGACAGGCGACATGGTTCAGATATTCAAGATGTCAGAAGCTTCAGAGGAGCAGATGCCGACACAGACCACATGTTAGTCAAAATAAAGTATAGACAAAAATAAGTATCTTTCACAACACAAAAGCAAAGATAACAAACCAATTTGACTGTGAAAAACTAATAAAAGAGCCACAAACAAAAGAAAAATATGCACAAGAAATTAAAAGCAAACTAGAAACACTAGATATAGATAATACTGAAAATCTAAATAGCCACTGGGAAAAGATTAAACAAACCATAAAAAACACAGCGGAAAGTGTCATAGGGTACAAGCAAAAGAAGAAAAGAGCTGAATGGTATGACGATGAATGCAAAAAAGAAGTGGAAGAACGAAACAAATTGAGGATGATAATGCTACAAAAAGCAACCAGAAAGTCAACTCACGCATACACTGAGGCTAGAAGGAAGGCCACTAAAATATGCAGAAAGAAAAAACGTGAATGGGAAAGGGAAAACTAGTAAAACTAGAGGAATACTCAAAAGAAAAAGAAACAAGAAAAATGTACATGGCCATCAAAGAGGAAAGTAACGGCTTCCAAGCAAGATCTCACATGTGTCTTAACAAATCAGGCGACCTGCTTATAGAAAATGAAATGGTTCTAGAAAGGTGGGCGGAATATTTTGAAGAAATGCTGAACATTAAAACTGACAGCGAAAATGATGTACCAAACATTGCAGAGGACAATGGGGCAGAAATAGAAGAACCAACCATAGAAGAAATAAATAATATTATTAAAAAGACCAAAAACAATAAAGCACCAGGAGAAGATAACATAAATGCTGAGTTACTCAAATATGGAGGACGCACACTACACTTAGAAATACACAGGATGGTCAATAAAATATGGAAAGAAGAGATAATGCCAACAGAATGGGAAACAGCCTTAATAGTTCCACTACACAAGAAAGGTTCGAAACTTAACTGCAACAACTACAGAGGAATCTCACTTCTCAACACTGTTTATAAAATACTAACAAAAATAATAGCCTGCAGAATAGGGAATTTCAGTGAAACAGTATTAGGTGACTATCAATGTGGTTTCAGGCCTAGCAGAGCAACCACAGACCACATCTTTTCCCTTCGAAACACTCTAGAAAAATGTTATGAGCATAATATAAACCTACATCAGCTGTACATAGATTTCAAGATGGCATATGACAGCATCAATAGAAATTATCTTTACAAAACATTGCAGGAGTTGTGTATCCCCAACAAGCTCATTAGACTAGTACGTATGACATTAAACAACTCAAGAAGCAAAGTGAAAATCCAAGGGGAAAGCTCAAGAGAATTTAAAGTAAACCAAAGACTTAGACAAGGAGACTCCCTTTCGTGCATACTTTTCAACTTAACCCTAGAAAAAGTCATAAGAAACGTACAGTTGGATAAGCGAGGAACTATAACACACTACCTCAGAAGTGAAAAAACAAAGTCTATGAAAACAGGAACAATATTTACAGAACCCATCCAATACCTTGCATATGCTGATGACATAACATTGATAGGAAAGCAAAGCAAGGATATAGCAAAAGCATACATAGAATTAGAAACAGCAGCTCAGAAAGTAGGTTTAACAGTAAACGAAACAAAGACTCAATATATGCTGTTACAAAGAAATGAAAAAGAAGGAAGAGAAAAATTTTTCAAAATCAGTGATAGAGCATTTGAAAGAGTAGAAAACTTTAAATACCTGGGATCAACCATAAGTGAGAAAAACGATATAATGATAGAGATAAAAAACAGAATAGAAGTAGGGAACAGAATATGGCATAAAATACTGAAAAACAGACAGATCTCCAGAAAAATTAAAAAAACCATATACAAGACAATGATCCGGCCAGCAGTAACATATGGTAGCGAAACATGGACCATTAGCAAACAAGCAGAAAATATGCTAAACACTTGGGAAAGGAAAATATTTAGGAAAATATATGGGCCAGTAAAGGACAATAACGAGTGGAGAAGTAGAACCAATTCAGAGCTGTACGAACTGTACGAAGAACCAAATATAACAGCTGAAATTAAAATGAATAGATTAAGGTGGATAGGGCACATAGAAAGAATGGAAAACAACAGAGGTCCAAAAACGATTTATAAGACAACACCCAATGAGAAAAGGCCTAAAGGCAGGCCAAGAAGCAGATGGTTGGAGGAAGTGGAGAAAGACCTTAAAGCCATAGGAGTGAGAGAGTGGAGGAAGAAGACCCTGGATCGGGAAAAGTGGAGAAGTGTAGTATGGCAGGCCAGGGCCCTAAATGGGCTGTAGAGCCAAAGGAAGAAGAAGAAGAAGTTTATTTTTAGTTAGTAAAGTTCCCTTAGCCCAAATGAGCCATCGGGGCAGATGAAATGTAGCATTCATCTGTTTCTATAACCTCGGCATATATGTGTGGTTAGCACAATGCCCAGAAGCCTTTTCTTCCCCAACTTAAGTCAAGTACCCATTTAAAGCTGGGTGGACTTGTGGGACGACTTTGAAACAACGACTTTGAAACAAATTTCACCTGGAAAAAATTCTCATGGTTCTCACGAAGGATCAAACCCAGGACTCTCAGTCGCTAGTCGAGTGTGTA
Organism: Bulinus truncatus; assembly: GCA_021962125.1. NCBI lineage: Eukaryota > Metazoa > Mollusca > Gastropoda > Planorbidae > Bulinus > Bulinus truncatus. Next base: position 106,082 of record JAGDYQ010000102.1, read on the forward strand.
CCAACTCTGAATGTGTGGCCCCAACTTTTTTCTTTCTCCCTGAAAATAGACCAGCTTCATTGCAGTCAAATAATTTTTTTTAAACGTCAAAAGCAAAGGTGCCCCCTATGCTTGGGGCCCCTGGCAAGTGTTCAGGTTGCCTCCCCCTAATTACAACCCTATGTCATATATTAAAAGTGATTATTTGATTGCATCATTGTTATAAGATGTAAATGCTATTATTTTATATGTATAATCTGCAATGTTCTCTGAAAATGTTCTATCTCTTGTTATTCTGTTTAAGAATTAAGATAGTAATTATAAATTTGTCTAGGACAGAGGTCAGAAGCATATACTGGCATCATCAGAAAGAATGAGATTGGCTTTAAAACCAAAATTTAAAATCCTTTTTTCACATGTCGGAAAAGTTAGAGGTGGAGTAAAATTTTTAGTAGATCTCCGAGCTGATGTATTAGTGAGTAATTTGATTTTTTCAGAAAATATACTTTTTCATACATATACTGATATTTTTAAAAAGATTTCTTTTGTAGACTTTATATATATATATATATATATATATATATATATATATATATATATATATATATATATATATATATATATATATATATATATATACTAGTTGCAAGTACCCGGCTTTGCCCGGGTTTAAAATAAGGTTTTCTGTTTACCTTCTGTTTTCTCCCTACCCCCTCTCTCCCTTCCTCTCTCTCTCCCTCCCTCCCTCCCTCCCTTTCTCCATCCCTCCTTCTCCCTCCCTCTCCCTCCCTCTCTCTCCCATTTCTCTCCCTCCCCACCCTCCCTCTGCCATCTCCCCTCCCCCCTCCTTCTCTCCCCCCTGTCCATCCCCCTCCCTTCTTCTCTCCCCCTTCCTCCTTCCCTCTCTCCCTCCCTGCCCCCTCTCTTCTCTTTATCTCTTCCTCCCATTTCTCCCACCCTCTCTCTCCCTCTCTCCTTCCCTCCCCCTCTCTCTCTCCCTAACCCCCTCTCTCCCTCCCTTCTTTCTCCCTCCCTCCCCTCTCCACCTCTCTCCCTCTCTCTTCCTCCCTCCCTCATTCCCTCTCTCCCTCCCTGCCCCCCTCACTCTTCATCTCTCTTCCACCCTCTCTCCCTCCCTACCCCCTCTCTCCCTCCCTACCCCTCTCTCCCATCTCCCTTTCTCCCTCCCTCTCCCATCTCCCCCTCTCCCCTCCTTCTCTCCCCCTGTCCATCCCCCCTCCCTCCCTCTCTCCCCCCTCCCTCCTACCCTCCTTTCCTCTCTCTCCCCCTGCCCCCCCTCTCTCTCTCTCTTTATCTCTCCCTCCCTCCCCTCCCTCCCTCCCTCCCTCCCTCCCTCCTCTCTCTCTCTCTCTCTCTCTCTCTCTCTCTCTCTCTCTCTATATATATATATATATATATATATATATATATACTTATTATTATGGCTTCACACTTCTTCTAAAATCCTTCTTCATTCCTTTACCTTCCTCAAACTGTACAAATCAGAGAGCATGAAAAAACATCAACAATTCTTTGCACCACAAAGGCACAATACAGCACCAGCGCGCAAGTTCTATTCGATCATAAGGAAATGACGTCACAGAGGAATTTTATTTATGGCGCTGTCGAGATTACTTTAATATAGTAAAATACTAAAATAAAAAAAAATAATTACAATTAAACTACCCATCGAGATGAAACGAAACCTGTCCTATAACCTTCCCCATGTAATTATGTGTATGTGTAACAAATTTCACGTTATCTGTTTTTCTGGATCTTGAGTTATAAGGGAACAGACAGACAGACAGACAGACAAAAAATGCGTCTTATAAGTATAGAGATATATATATATGTTTTTTTTTTGCATTTAAATTTAAATAACTCTGAATTTTTTACTTTTTAGATTTATGGATAAGATGAAAGAAACAACTTTGATCAGGATGTAATCGCCTATTTACTAGAATCTGATTTATTTCAGAAATTTAAACAAAAAGATTCTGATGAATTAAATGGACTTCTGTTTCAAGAATTAAATACAGCATTAAAAGATCTTTTGTTACTGTGGTTCACTGTTGGACTTCTCAGTTTAGAAAGAATTACATGGACATCTTCTTGTGGCCTGGTGGAAAAAGTGAGACTTTTGTAATTTGTGAGATTTAACTATTAAATAGCTTTTCAATATTCCTCATAAATTATTACGATCATTGTTACAAAGAACTATTGAATGACTTCTTTTTACAGGTTTCAATGTATGAAGCTGTACACAAAGTTAAAAATTGGGAAGATATAAAACGAAGGGTCGGCCCTTATAGACGTTGCTACATTTTTACCCACAGCAGCATGCCTGGAGAGCCTGTGGTAGTTTTACATACTGCTTTAACTCAGGAAATCTCTTCAAGCATCCAAGTAATTGTTTCATAATGTGTTAGGCTTAATGAAATTGTACTGTTAGTTTCCTCTTCAGTATATTTCGGTTATACTTTATCTTAAAATTTTTATTAGCAGTACTAGATGGTTAATAAAATACCCTCATTTAAGTAATACTTTTTTTTGTGTGAAGTCCCTGAAAGGTTCTATAGATCCTATAAACCAGTAATCACCAACCTTTTTCACGCCACGGACCGGTTCAGCATTTGGTAATTTAACCACGGCCCACTGAAAGGGTGGGGGGTAGAGATTATCTCTCGTCCATGGAAAGTTGCACAATCACGAGAGAAATAAATAAAAGGGAAATAATTTAATGTTTCTTGGGCGGCCCGGTAACATTTGTTCCACGGACCGGTACGCCCAGGGGGCTGGGGACCACTGCTATAAGCCATTAATGTTATGTTTTTTGTAGTGCCCTTTTTATCCCCAGCATAGCTGTTAGTGCCATGTCCATGGAGGCATCATGGGAGACATAGTGGTAACTTGGACCTGTAAAATTCCTTTGGTTCTCAATGGAGATAGAACTGAGGACCATCCTGTTATTGGTCCCACGATTTACACCACTCAGTCACCCCTCCCATATTTTGTTGTATTATAACATAGCAGTCACCACTATCAGATAATAGATAGTTTAACCTAATTTACATGACATCTTCACTTTAAAGTTTGATTGTTTGATCAAGTTACCAAATTTGCCTTATTCTGAATTCAATAGTTTATTGAATTTCTCTCAACTTAAAAAAAAATTGTTAAATGAAAAGAACTGTGGAAAACTTTTTAAAAAGAAAATTTGCATTTATTTCTTGTTATAAGCCTATTTAATATACATGAAATATTTTTCTATTTCAGGGCATTCTGCAAAATCCTAGATTGAGATATTCATCAATTGCAGATGATCAGACATTTGGTAAAGGTTCTGAACTTTTGTCAGGAAGAGATGAGAACAAATCTAAATCAGTTGACTTTGACAATAACCCCAATTTAAACAGTGATAATGAGGATCCTTCATTGGTCAAAGCTGCCATATTTTATTCAATAACATCCACACAAACTGGTAAAAGCTTTATACATTTTATTTAAACTTTAAGTTATAAAGAAAACAAAAATACACAGACTTCTCAAACTCAAGCCATTATATTTGAAGCTTTTTAAGCCCGACTAGCCTAAGCCACATTTTGGATTCTGATAATATTACTTTTTCTTGCATAAGTCCATAAAATATATTAAGCATTTGGGCATTGTGCTTGCCAACCTACTCCTAATTATGCCATGGCTCCAGCAAAATTTCATCTTGCCGATGGCTTTCAAGGGAACTTGGCTTACTTTGCTATATGAAGTATTTAGAAGCCATAGTCGTCATAGTCTGGCTTTTAAGGCTTCATTGAGAGTCAGGCAGTATTTAACTTAGCTCCTAATATTTTCACAACTGTATCTGTTTTTTTTTTTTAAAAAAAAAACGTTTATACAGGTATTTAAGTACAGTGCATTGGTACTGAAATCTAATATCTGATGTTCTGCTTTTTGGTTGATGGCTGTTAATAGAAAATATTTATCTTCTAAGGTTTACAGGGAATAGATTTAGGCTATTATCTGATAAAATCAGTAGTTTCAAAACTGAAGTCAGAATTTCCAGATTTAAGCCAGTTTTCAAGTTTATCACCTATTCCTGGTTTCCGAGACTGGCTTCTATTAACTCTTAACAGAAGAGGTAAGATTATTAGTAAACATGTATCAGTTTGTGTTAGAAGTTTAAATTTACAGAAATGTTTAATAATAAAATTGTTTCATATAGTTGAAGATTATTATAATTTTGTACTGCTATAGCTGTGAAATAATGAAACAGAATAATGAACATTTATTGGTCAAGTTTTAATTAGTTATTGGTAGAGAAATGCAAAACATTTATTGGTTAGGATTTAGGTTTATATACATGGATGTCATGAGCGTATTGTTTTAATTGTTTATTTCAGAGGAAATTTAGTACTTTTGGTGGGGGGGGGCTGGAAAAAAACACAGAAAAATTTAATGGGAATATAAAAAAATGAAATAAACCAAGCTAAACAAACAAGAATATCAATATTAAACAATTAAATGCAGTCGATGAAATATTCTGTTTCTGGTGTCGTAAACATACAATCAATGTATGAGTATTGAACAATTTAAGTTATTGTGTTATTAATGTCATTAATATACTATCAGCTTTCAACTATTCAAAATTATTGTGCCTAAAAATAATTATTGTACGACTGAATTTAATTTTGTGTTAAAAATATTATTGATTAGTATAACTATAATGACTAAATTTATTGACTTAGAAATGTCTTTACTAAGTATAAATATTGAACAATATAAATTATTGTATTTAAAATATCGTTAGTCTGTATGCTAATTGAACCACTGAATTTTATTGTGCTAAAAATATTGTTAACCATAAAAAATATTGAACGACTGAAATTATTGTGTTAAAAAGTCGTTTATAATTATAAATATTGAACATCTAAATAAAGTAGAGTGGAATCTCGAGACACAAATTCAATTTGTTCTGTAACATTTTTCTTAAGTCAATTAGCTCATATCTCAAAGCAAAATTTTCCCAAATGAGGTTAATTGAAATGGTATTAATTGAAATGGTATTAATCCATTCCAGCCCCCAAAATGCCACCCCAGTTGTTTTTATCACATGTTTTTGACTAAGAAAAATATATTTATAACTTACAAATATTGTATGAAAACACATCAAAAGAGAATGTAAAGAAATAAACTATCTTTATTAAGTGAATTTACACGGAAATATTCAATCCTTGATCTTACAGAAGATGCTGGCAGCAGTTTAGAAATTCTTGTAACGCCCTTAGCTGGTGTTATAATTTTTATCGACTATTTCTGTTTGGGGACAGTACAAATCGTTGAAGTACTATGCCCATACTGCCTTGTTAAGTCAGTCACTTTCACTCATTGCTCATGTTTTTCTATGATTTCATGCTTTGATTCAATAACATCATCTTCTTAGTACTGACCTTTCTACTCACTTTTTTCGGACTTATGGTTATAAAAATAAAAGTGATAAAATACTGTAAATGAACAAAAAGCGCAAAATTTGAGCACGACTTATCAAACATGCTTTGACAACGAGGCAAACAAGCACACTGACTGAGGCGCGGGAAATGCAAGACGCAATAGTGGCTGTAAACTGGCCTACTCACTCGTATCTCATGTTTCTCATAATTCAAAAGCAAAACATCGCTAGATCGATGGCTTGTCTCTCAAAAATCTTGCATATGTGAGCACTCCTATTTATCCAGGAAACACTAAGTATTGAATGACTAATTTATAGTATTGCTAACAAACGCTTTTATTATTGATAAAAATTAAAAATAATTAACTTTTATTGAACATTGAAAACAAGTACTTCATTAATTCTCATTTTAACTTTGGTGTCGCTAGTAAAACATAGTACCATTATTTGTTCAGTTTACTAAACAATACCAGTAATAACATTTTTTTTTTTAAAAAAAGCTTCACATTTTATTTTTTTATTAATTACAACTTATAATTATGGTTAAAAAATATTTCAAAACATAACATAGCAAGTTTTTACAACAAAATGTCATAGTCATTGCAGCCCAAGGTCTTTTAGAAGCTAGGTTAATAATACTATAGCAAGGTTTTCAACGCAGAGATAAATATTTTAGAATATACAAAATGGGGGATGAAATATTGTTAATGGAAAGCGATTCTCTTTTCTTTATGACATTTAACAAAATTTATATTTGCTGCACAACAGTAAACCAGTAAGCAGTAAGCACAATCTCTCCAGTTAAATATAGTGCTCAGGGGTTACAGTAGACAGCATTTCCAAATTATAGGATATATGGTATGGCCAAAGTTTGCTAGCCGGCCAATGTCGAAGTGACGATGTGAACAGTATCTTGTGAAAGAAATAACATCAATTACAAACCACATGTATTTGAGTGTGGGAGCACTATAAAGTAATAAAAGTTTATTGCTAACAGATTAAACACTGGGCATAGCAAAATGCTTTTAATTTATTTGAAAGGATTTAGTTGAGATGTGTAGTTCTTTTGTTATTAAGTTAGTTAAAACTATTAATAATTTTTTCTCTGTCATCCTTTGTTAAAGAAAAATTTATAAAAAGTTCATAAACCAATTTGGACAGAGCTTTTTATTTTGTGGTTTATCTGTTATCGTTTGCTGCAACAAGATAAACTTTTGTGACATCTAGAACTCCAAAATAACTTATTATTTTTAACATTTGCAACAATTTGTTGTGCAATTCGGAGTACAAATAATAGTAATATCCATGAAATAATAATAATAATCGCCTCAACTGGAAATTTCACTCACATAGATAACATAATCACACAACTATTTTAATCTGTTGGCCATGAATGTAGCACAGTTATGGTCAACTTTGCTATAATCTTTGATTTTTACCCTTTTCACTTTGCTATGAATTTTAAAATTCAGGTTCTGAGGAGAGCTCCACTATCTCCTCCCATTTTATACCCACATGAAGTGAAGTCTTTATTGAAATATCAACGATCAAGTCACACTTCACCACTTGATACATTTAAACATCAAGTTTTATCTCATGAATGGTACCGAGATAAAGAATTAATGCAGGTTTGATAAAATATTTACTTCTTTTTGTACTTTTAATTATCTTTTTTTCTGTGTTTGGGCAATGGAGTGTTTGGGGGGGCCATGAAAAAAAAAATCCTCTTTTTGCTGGTCACCTAGGAAAACATTTTCTAGAGAACCTGACAAACGCACTTATAAATACTTAAACTGAGATTCACAACTTTGTACCAAATATCACCTGGAACAATTCCATGGGCCTCACCGAGGATCGAACCCAGGACTCTCAAGTCGACAGTCGAGCATCTACACCACTCTGCCATCTGTCCCACTACATATGCAGAGAGGTTATAGAAATTGATGATTTCTACTTACATTTGCCCATATGGCCCATTAAGGCTAAGGGAATTTACTTTTTTTACACGTAAAAATGCTGTAACATTGAATAATTAATATAATTGTATACATGTATAAACTTAAATAAGATCTTATTTATCCAAAAATATAGAGTATACTAAGTTAGCACATCTTATTCCAATAATTATTGACTTCTTTTGCCAATTATATCAATTATTTAAACAAGAATAATTTATGAAAATAAAACAATTTTGAATAATTATGTTGATGGGGAAGTCTGACGCAGCTGGCCTGACTATGAGAGGTAACAAAATCAAGAGATCACTAAAGTAACAAAACTTAACCAATTACTTCATACTAAAGTATTTAGTGTCTAAATGTTTTTGAAAATTAAATTTCTATGAAAAAAATGAAAGGTAAAGAAAAATTACAAATGGGTGAAAAAAGTGAATCACCTCTAAACAGTGTAGGAGTGTGACTGTACGGGTGAATCAGCTCTAAACAGTGTAGGAGTGTGACTGTATGGGTGAATCACCTCTAAACAGTGTAGGAGTGTGACTGCTGGGTGAATCACCTCTAAACAGTGTAGGAGTGTGACTGTATGGGTGAATCAGCTCTAAACAGTGTAGGAGTGTGACTGTATGGGTGAATCACCTCTAAACAGTGTAGGAGTGTGACTGTATGGGTGAATCAGCTCTAAACAGTGTAGGAGTGTGACTGCACGGGTGAATCAGCTCTAAACAGTGTAGGAGTGTGACTGTACGGGTGAATCAGCTCTAACAGTGTAGGAGTGTGACTGTATGGGTGAATAAGCTCTAAACAGTGTAGGAGTGTGACTGTACTGGTGAATCAGCTCTAAACAGTGTAGGAGGTGACTGTACGGGTGAATCAGCTCTAAACAGTGTAGGAGTGTGACTGTACGGGTGAATCAGCTATAAACAGTGTAGAGTGTGACTGTACGGCTGAATCAGCTCTAAACAGTGTAGGAGTGTGACTGTACGGGTGAATGGGCTTTAAACAGTGTAGGATTGTGACTGTACGGGAGGAATCAGCTCTAAACAGTGTAGGGGTGTGACTGTACAATTGTAATGTTAAATTTTTTATTTTGTTCGGCTGTATATAACAGATTATGAAAGGTCCCCTGATGAGATTGTGTGCAGAGTACTTATATAAGCAGAAAAGAAGAAACTTGGCATTAAATCCAGTTGGTAAGATTTTATTTTCTGTCGTAATGCAGATATAAAAAAAAGCTTTCACAAACGAGAATTTTCTACTTTTTTTTTTTTGTAAATTTTCTATTTTAACATTTTTTAGAGAAGTATCTTAGCTAAATGATATGGATATAAATATATATATATATATATATGTACAGCATGATGTATATTATTTTAATTTCTTTTATTCTGCTAGCAAACTTTCATCTTGGTAATGGAGCAATGTTATGGAGGATAAATTTTTTGGCTGATACTTGAATGGTCTAAACCGATCTTGTACTATGATGGTCAACTACAGGTATTATTTGGAGTCTGCTGATGCAAATAGTAGAAATTATCTGGCAAACTTTCAGATCAGTGCTTCAGATGAAGTTCAAAAAATGTTAACAACCAAAGTTAAAATAATAATTAAATACATTGTTAGGTGTCTAATAATTTCATAGCTTTTGATTCAACTTCACAAATAGAAGTTTTATTTCCATCAGTGGAAAACCAATTTGAGGATTGTTATCCATTAATAGTTTATATTAAGTTATCCATTAATAGTAAATTATAATTTACTTAATTTATTATACTATTTATTTTCACTGTTTTGTTTAGTTCATGTAACGTCATGCTGCTGGTTCTGTATTGATTGAAGTTTTTTTATTTATTTAACTGGAAATGTTGAATGTATTAATATCTGTTCCTCACTGCTGTCTATGGCTGTGCTTTAAACTTATGACACAAGGTTTTCTTTTGCTGATTTGACTTCTCTTCTGCCTTGCAATAAGCATGAGGTATAATTCTTGAGTTGCCTCTGTAACAGATACAGCCTCAGTTATGATATAACACTTAAGGCCTTTTTTTCTTTATTACTTATTCCAGTTGGCGTTACTCTTCTATACAAAGTATCTAATTCTTACAAAAGTACAGATAATAGCCCATTCAAGTTTTACTTGAAACAAAAAAATTATACTATTTTCTTAAAAATTTTATTTGAAAAAAATGGCTTAACATAATAGACATGTGTGTGTTAACATTCATATCTTTGCATGTAAATTTGTATAGGGAAAAAAATGTATTTCAGACAAGATAAAAATAACTATTAATTGTCCACTCAAAAAATGTGGAGAAATATTTTTTTATTTTCAAAAATTTTTTTTATAAAATTTTTTTTTATTTTCATAATTGTTTTTTTTTTTATTAAGTCATATTCCAGAGATAGAATAACTTTGAAAACATCATGTGACTTACTATTTATAATAAAATATAGCATGGTAATTAATGGGTTAACTCTAAATATCTTGGTATTTATAGGACATAATTGGACTCAAATTATCGTAAATTATGTTGTACAATTTTAAGGATAGGAAATTTTATTGCATTCTGTGTAAAAAAGGAAGGTATTTGTGAGACTAGAAAATGATGCATCAGAAGTAGTGAAAATTAGCTGTAAATAATTGTGCGACATCTTGTAGATAACATCTTAACTAAATGCTGCAAAGATCATAGAAAATTGCTGTTTTGAATAACTGTTTCTTAAATATATATTTATATACATATGTATATTTTATTTATAGGAAAATAAATTTTTAAATGAAACATTGGAGTGTTTCAGTATTCATTTTACATACTTTCTTTTAAAATTATTTTGTACATTAATAAATAATAATTATTCAACTTCAATAGAATATGTGAATGATAATCCTGGATACTATCTTAAGTGCTATTTTTTATTCCAAAACGCCATTTTTATTATAAAATAATATTTTACATAGTTGGGATCATCCAGAATTGTCAGGATAGTCATCATTCTAGTGTACATAATTGGGTCAAACTGACGTCACCATAGAAAGTCTGCTGTGATCCGAAATAGGGTAATGACTAATGGGGTGAGAGAAATAGATATAATAAAATATACAAAATCACTTATTGTAAAGACAATGCAAATGAAACGTACAAAAGACACTTATTCCTAATATTCGTTCATTGGATATTATGAATAATTTGTTAAAAAAAAAAAAATGCTACAATATTAATCATCAAAGTTTTAAAAATAACCACAATTCATTATGGAAGAATAAAATGTAATGATAAATGACATTGAACATCATTAAGAATAGTGTTTAATAAACACCATTTATTAAAAGAGCAACTGACTATGATTTAATAATTTTGAAAAGTAAATACAAAATAACAGATGCTGTATTCTTCAACAGAATTTTTTTTAAATGATCGTCTTTCAAATAATTGCACATAGCATCTGAATTGTGATAAAGTGATTTTAAGATTTGATTTTTAGAGTTCATTTAGAAAACAAAAAGCATGCAACAATATAATATTTTGTAAAAGTGTATTACAGAAAATTTTAAAGACAATTTGACTCTAGAAGTGTTAAATAAGAAGAAAAATAAGGAAATAAAATATTATTAGTTACATCAAAACTTAAAATCAGATACAAAGTTATGTTATTCTAATACTAATACATTTTGGAGACAATAGCTTATGATCTATGTAACAATTGGATGCCGAAAAAATAAAAAAAACTAGATTTAACAGTAATATCCATATAATATTTTATTAACAATGTAATGCTAAATATATTTATAACAAGGAAAGTATGCATATAATACTTATTAATGTATATTTTGAATATCATGTACTAATGTTTCAAAGTTGAAATGGCATTCCTCCCAGTCCCACCCCGCTCCCCAAAAGAAATTCCTCCCAGTCCCACTCCGCTCCCGCGAAAATTTTTCCCCAGTCCCACCAGCTCCCGTCAAAAAAATTCTATAACTCATAAATAATGGTTTAAAAATTTGTTTATAGAAATGCACAGCTATATTGCTGGCATTATCTGTCACATAAAAATTATTTGTTCGATGCGCTTCGTATTCTTCTAACACATGTTTCACACTTTCTTTGATGTTATCACCCGTATGTTTTTCATTTAATGAATGTGTTGATAGAACAAATGATTCCATTATCCATTTATCAATGAAATGTATTGTCACAGTAATATAGCGACCACTTTCATCGTGAGACCAAAGGTCGGTTGTTATTCCAAATCTTTTAATTCAGATAATCTTTCTTCATAAGATTTTTTTTCTTTTCTCCACAACATTACCCAAATGCCTTAAACAGTTGTGGCACAAGGCAAAATCTCATTAACAGGAACATTCCCATATTTTGCACCAACGTTTATCAACTTTGCAGCCAGTTCTTGGAAACCACAGCCTTCGACAAATGAAAAGGGCTCATACTTAGCGCACATTGGTACAATGAAGCCAGGGATTTCTGTTTTAACCTGAACTGGAACCTGTTTAACAATCTTCTCTTGACTTGGAGGAAGCTAGTCATTGGGCGACTTCTTGGAACTGATCTGTTTTTACAAACTCGAGATGCTTCCACAGACCATTCGTACCATCGTGTGCCTTCCAAGTTATAATGGTATCGCATCTTGTACATACTGCGAATGGCACATCCTCACCATATCCAAGCGCAACGATTGAAACTTTCCCAAATCTTGCTCTTACCACCTTTATTTACGTAAAACTGAATACGCTCGCTTTTTGCGTAAACTAACTTTTGGAATGTTTGCTTTATTATCCATTATTTGAAAATTAAAAAAGAGAATTAGAGAAGTATGTCTATCTGTTTCACTTTATTTGCTCGTTCTTTGTCACAACTCGAAAACCAATCAAACTCGAGGCGTTGTTAGTACAATGATTTATTTACATACATGTACATCAGAAATTCATCAGAATACAAAAGTCCATAAATGAATACACTTCAATAATTCAATTCTGCCTCAACTCTGACTAACTAGAGACTTAAAACTCTTCATAACTACAAATTTCTCCTAACTTCTTAATTAATCAATGTCCAAATCCAGCCAATATTTATACCCAAATGTCCGTGCCCTAATTACCTTAAGTACGTCAGTCCCTTCAGTATTTTCCTAACTATCTAATCTTTCTAGGGAGCGTCACTTCATCGTCATTATTAACCCTACTAGCCTGTCCGACGCTGCCCTCTCTTGGCTCCCACACCTTTGCTGTCTACTATTCTATTGTTTCCCCACCTTGTCCTAAGTCGTCTGTCACCTTGTCACCCTTATTGGTATCACTCCTAACTCTTAGATATCTATTATATTAAACGTCGGGAAGGATAGTTTCTGTCTCTAAATCTACTCTAGTGTTTTGACCTAAATACCAAGAATGTCAAGGAAAGGCCATGAACTAGGTGTGTATCATACATCACAAATCATCCCAAGATCATCCGTGCGATTTGATTGATTCATCAGAAGTCTGCGAGTCTCAACTCAAACAAAACTCCAAACCCACGGGACTCCCACAAAAAACAAAACCAATCCCATGGAACTCCCGATAAATTTATTTCCAATCCCGCGGAGTCCCGCGGATTCCGCGGGACTCCCGCGAATCCCGATCCCGTGCAGCTCTCTACCCTGTGCTCATGTTTTTAACTATGATTGCTGTAAAAGAGTACTCAATTTTGGTGTCACGCCTATATTGTGGTCATGCTATGCTAAGGTGCCTCCGCCCCAGAGTAACACCAGTATTAAAATGTTTATTCAAGTTGATGCATTTCACATAATTTGCAGTAAAAAGAGAAACAGAATTCTATTTTATACATTTTTAATCAATTTTATTTATTTATTTTAATGATATTTAACCGATACAAAAAGAAAGAACATAATAATGCAAAAATTTTCTATGAAACTACTTCATCTCTGAAAGCTAAACAAACAACAGCCTTTTCATGTCCACTGTAATTTCTTTGATTTGTCCACTATTTACAATCTAAAGTCTTGCATTATTATCAGATGATGCTGTTATGAATACAAACATGGAAAAGCCATTTTACCATAGATGGCATTAAGCACATTATTTCTTAGAGACTGAAACATATTCACTATATATGACTGGCTGGTAATAAACATCCTTCTTAAGCCTCAAACTTGAAATCAAGACTCAATCCAACCATGAAATTTTGCATGTTGATTTTGTGTTTTTTAATACGCAAATGTTACCCGACCAGCAAACCGGAATTTTTTTTTCCACCGACCAGCAATAGATGCGCATGCGCGACTAAACGGACTCGGACTGCATATTTGTCACGGGCTGGGCACTAACTATCGAAACCATCCCCTTATTCAACCCTTGACTTAATAGTATTAATAAAATTAAGACGTATATTATACCATGTATAGTAGTATACGGTTCCCGTTCTCAAGTTCTCCACCCTTTACTCCCACCGTAATTGCGTCATATCGCAGGTGGTCAACGGAACCTCCGTTGACGAACAGTGCCACGGTTGGCAGAAATACATTACATTCCACGGGGAATTCTCTGACCACTGGGCTTCTGTTCAAAGGCCGACAAAGGATAGATGTCCAGTTACTTCTATCTTTGTCGGTATGACGTACCTCCACCTCCCCCCCCGTCCTCTCTAAGGGGGGAAGTCAGCTCCACCCCCACCCCTATCCTGATTGAAAGAGAAAAGAGCGGAGATAATTGATTGGCCAAGGGTCACATAAGAAAGTGTTTGAGTAACGTAAGATAGTGGCAGGGACATTCGACCAGTGGGCCGAGTCGTGTCGAGTCAAGATTCGACTGAGTGGTCTTGGGAGAGACGAGTCGATCAAGTGAGAGAGAGAGAGAGAGAAGGGGTGATCTACTGAGAGAATGTCCCTTTGATTCTATTCATTTATACTGGATTAATTTTTGGCATTTTTGGATTACCTTTGCTTATGATTTTAAAGACCACCAGATCTCTGTTACGGACTGGTGTCTCTGTAAATAAATATATTTTGTTGCTGTACACACGACTTGTTGAATTGATCATCGTCACTTATTGTACGTTTAATTGCTGGCAGACTGTGTGGTAGAAACACAAATACAAATACGGGTCATCATTGAGTCAGCCCCTCATACTCTTAGCAACAAGCCAAGGGCACCCTCAGGGTCCTCAACAATAGCTATTGCATATTTTTTTTGTTTCCTCGGGCTAGGGTTAGGCGCAATATCTATAGCTGGATCCCAAAAAAATAATACAGAGTCCATCTAGTCGCACATGCGCACATCTATTTCTGGTCGAAGAAAATTATTACTTCAGTTTGCTGGTCGGGTTACAACTGCGTTTAATATCAGTACGTTTTTGTAGCTTTCAAAAGCTTATGATAGCATATCAATATTTGATTTACTCAATTATATTTCAATACTATTTAAAAATTTTTCCTCAACTTGTGTGCTTTAAATATACAGACTTATTTTAAGGATTTGATTTTATAATGGAGTTTATTACTTATAAATCAAAATAAAAAAAGTAAAGTTTTTTAAAAAATTTTAATGTACTAACAAATAAAAATATATATTTCTTGGCGTAGATTATATAAATATTTATAGAAATTATATTTACTAAATAAACACTTATATAGTTTTTCATAAGTTAAAAAAAATATACAAAAATTAGCAATGTTGGGAAATCAAATATTTACGCTAAAATGAGACTGACTCATCACAAATTGTGGAATCTTCCATTTAATTTTCCTATTGGTAACATCTAATAATAAAAGTGCGATTTCTCCTGAGTTTAATGTTACTAAAATTCTAATATTATCTATAAGTAACACAGGAGCTGCAAACGTAAAAGTAGTAGGGTGTCTAACATGTATTTAGGCTAAATGGCAGCCTCAGCACTATTATTACTTAAGCTGCTGAATGTGCTGTAATATTTGATCTCTTTTATTTTTTTCTGTGACCCATTTTTTTACAAAAGAAATAGACCTAAATTAATCATGAATTAATTAGATCACGGTTCATACATTTATATTGCATTCATAATCTGTGTGTTTAGCTTTAAACAGTATCAATATTTTGCTTTTTTCTAATAGTTATAATATTGTAATAATTCATGTTTTTTAGGTGTGAATTAAAGTGTTTATTTTAGACTAACTGTACCCAGCCATGCATTGCCATGGCTAAGCCCTATGTAATGTATTAGTAAGCCCTGTTTTTAATTCTGTTTATTAAAAAAATTTTTTAGAAAAAATAATTATCAGGTGCATTTAAAACTATAAACAAATGAATATGTCTTCTCATGGCAAGAACATTTCTAAATTTGTTATGTTTATTAATGGAGTTGTTTGGATGTACTGAGTTATGATTAATAGTGTGAATCCTGTTTACATGTTTGATAAAAAAAATTACTGATGAAATAATAATTTGCAAAACTTAAGTAATAAATTTACTTTACGAAAAGAAATACTTACGAGATACTGTTTATTAATTAAAACAAAAATACTGACGAACTATTATGATATATGATGTCTACATAAAATATATAACACGCCTAATAACACTGGATCATGTAGTTCAGGGGTAGCAATTTTTCTACGGAGGCCACATTGAAAACTTGATTGTTATCGGCGGGCCGCATATATATTTTGGTACTTCATTACAATTTACTACTTATGAAAATATGAATTAAAGATAATTTGTCATTTTATTTCACATTTACATTCTATTACAGTTGTGCATTACATTTTAAAATACGAACTTAATCTAAAGGTTAATTGGTAATCGGATTTAACCTTTTCATAATTATTTCAACACAAGCTTATTGCTACTTGTCATAATAATTATGAAGAAGAAGGAACTTAATGTATACACAACCTGAACATAGAGTACAATTATAATTAATGAAGAGTATGTCACTATTAACATCGACATAGGAACGTAACTTGTACATGCAAAAACAGGCCGCATTATATACTCTGAAGGCGCGTGTGGCCCGCAGGCCATAGTTTGCCCACCCCAGATGTAGTTAGTTACCATGTCGAAGGGTCCTAGTAGTTAAATGTATGTGTATATTAACTATAGTCTACGAACCAGAGGTTCTACTTTAGACCAGGCATTAGAGTCGAAGAAAATAATGGTGACAACATGAAGAACGTTTATAAGTAGAAATTAATTGTATTAGTGCAAAATGAACAGTACATCTTGACATTTTTTGTAGTTTAAAATGATACTCTGAAGTTTATAAGATTGTTTTATGACATAATATACAGTACTTTCCCCTAGATAAATGTTAATGTAATCTAAAAACTAAAGTAAAGTTAATATTGAATATAATAGGTCATGAAATATTTTAGGTAAATCTCAATAGATATTAGCGTCATTAAAGAGTGTACCAGGCCATGGTTAACATTTAAGTAATTTCAATAACTTAAGCTTCTATAGTTATTTTATTTTCCAAATATAAAGATGTGGTTTCAAAACAAATTAATGAAAATGTCAGTATCTTCTAATTTAATGAAAATATCAAAAATGTGCCCCCATTTATTTTCACAATGAAGAATGATCTTTGCTGATAAGATTCAACCTATTTTGTCTCTTCATTCAATACCCTCTATTATAACATTCTAATTCTTTAATTAAAAACCCATAGTCATAATAGAGACAAAAAGTTATAATGTAAAAAAATGTTCTGATTGGTTAGAATGATCTTCAAGGTGCATCCATGACCATTGTAGCTTAAACTTTGGTGAATTTACAATAACTAGTAAACCATCCCAACAGTAATTTTGAGCTCAAAACAATCTCTTTCAAGACCTTAACCAGTATGTTATTTGAGAAAATATATTTCATCTGAAATTATAAATACCTGTAATAATATATTGAGAGTCTCCACTGAAGGCACAGTCCCAAACTCCATTCTGGAGACTTATCTTTAGCTCTGTACATAAAGATAAATCAGCTGTTCTCCAAATACGACATGTACCATCAGCTGAGGTTGTAGCAAGAAGACTGTTAAGAAGAGAGTAGAATATTGGCAATATTAATTTTAAAGAGTCCTTGGTTCTACTCAAGTTTTGTTATTATTAATTTCTATTCATTCATACTATATAAATTGACTGAATGTAAAAAAAATAATTACACAAGGCTGTACAGAATAAAAATTATACTAAGAAATTTTGCTTTAAAGAAATAGACTGAATTCGTAATTTAATATGTTAAAAATTATATTTACTTCTGTCAAATTAGAAGCATTTTGTTCATTATAGGTATGATATAAGATATTTAAGTCATTTTACCTAAACTAGTCCAAAGTATTTTTTATGTTGAAGTAAAAACTATAACTACTTATGGGTATGTTTTAATAAATACATGAAATTTTACACCATTCAAAATTAGCGAAAAAAAGAAAAATTAAGCGAGTTGGCACCATTTATATTTTTTAATGTTTGTATACAGTTTACACTAATTACCTCCATTGCATTAGAGTTTCGTATGTACAATTTTAAAATGAAATGTTATTTTTCTAAAGATGATGCGCTTTAATTACATTTAGAAAAACTTTTAACATTGCAAACTTAAAAAAAGGTAACACTTTTTAAGTCACTTAAAAGCTTGTCAGTGTTTAAAATCCCGGCTTCCATTCTCTGAGTATTTATGATTAAATATTTAACACCATCTCCTCAAATTAGATAAAAATTTTCCTGGACCTAAACAAAAAGATCACCATTTATTAAACTACAATGTTAATTACCATCTTTGAGAAATACCACTCCCTGTAAGGCACATTACTTGGCTAGTAATGCTGTCTGTAATTTTAAATCCCTTCCCCAACTCATACATGCAGCATACTCCCCGCTTACAAAAGTAACGTAATTTTATGCTCGACAACTCCCACCCCTTTCTGCAAACGCTTAAAACTACTCCTTAACTAATGTCACACTTTTGTTACTTTATATGTAAACTTAATTCTGCTGATTTTTAGAGCATTTTCAAAAAAATACTCTATTGTCCCCTGCTTTTGTCTGTCTGTCTGTCATCACCCTAGATCTCAACAACCACAAGTCCTAGTAGACCCATGATGTATATATCATTTTGTAGGTCTTGGCCTGCTGGCAAATGACTTTTTCCATTTCGCGATCTGACCTCTGAGGGCCGTAAAAGGGGCCTTATAAAGCATTTTACTATATGCTTGCGTATTAATAAAGGAGCACCCTATATCTCAGCAACCATAAGTCCTAGGACCCATGATGTATATATCATTCTGTAGGTCTGGCCTGTCATGATACATCAAAAGTTCATTTCGCGGGATAGGACCTCTTGAGGGGCCAGGGCTTAGGGCCCTAAGGGGCTTATATATTATATATATGGCCCCATTCTACACCTTGTACGTTCAATAACCCATTCATTTGGTGCGGGGCCACTGCAGCACGTAGTTTCACCAAGATTTATTAAGAAACTCATCAAATGAACATGGGTAGTAAGCTTGTGTTCTGAGTTTTACTGTAAGTATCAGAGCTAGTAACAATTGACGGAGTTTTCGAATGTTTTCAATTATGAGTCCTATTTCAGTAACCACAAACCACTTGTAGTTAGGGGATTTAAGAGAAAATAATTTTTTTTCAAATATAAAGAAACGTCTTTATAATATTTTTTGGCAGATATATGCATTACACAATTGAATTTATAAACATTTACAAAATTTACAAATATTTACTGAAAGCTAACAAAACGTACTGATACATAACACTAAAATGCGCTTAACATCATTCTGTGTCCAGAATGGAACAGGCTTAATTGCTTGTTTTTCTCTCTTTCAACATACGGTACTTTTGCCCATTTCTCAACCGTGATAAGTATTACAGGAAAGGTTATGTACTGGTATGCAGCGACATATAATTTTCTTTTGAAACAACTATAAGTTTGAAGAGAAGGTCGCCAGTTTGTTGCGATGAGTTGAGTAGCTCAAGCAATGCAGAGCACACTCCATGATCTACACCGGCTGTTCTCAAATAAGAGACATCAAAGCAAAACAAATTACACCCACGCAATACAGTTTAAAAGAGGTTGGCTGGTGTACCGCTGAAAATAAAAAAGGGGTGAGTACATTCTGTGTAGGAGTTTAGGGGAGGTTGGTTCTGTCATTTGGTCAGGCATATATCCTATGTGATTAAAAGAATAAATGTTTAAGAACTAGCAGCAACTCTGGTAAGATGTGATTGTAATAATTATCAACTAAAACAAGGACAAAACAGCAACACGTTTTCTTCAATTGACAACATGTGAAATATTTATATATTGAAGGGTCAGAAATTTTGCTTAACATTTTGCTATCTTTCAAAAAATGTCATGCTTTGGTGAAGACTCAAACATTATACTTTTTGCAGAATCTAGAAAATTTTCCTGAAATAGAAATGCATAGTGCACAGAGCTATTGTATTTAAATCCTTTTTGTGAAAATAATGTTAAGACAGCAGAACTTTCTGATTACATGAAAGAGAAGTTATTTGAACTCATAGGCGGACAGAACTTTGAAAGCAAGAATGGACAGCAAATAAAATATTTCTATCTCAGTATACTTCAAGAATGCAAAGAATTTGAGTAATGCAGCAAATGTCAGCATTGTTGTCTTTTCCTGTTGACATATGTATGAAAGTGCTTCTACCTGCACTGAATGCAATAAAAACATAATCTATTTTTCAACAGGTGTTATCTACAAAAAGGAGATAAAAAATAATTCTGCAATACTGACAAATTTAACACACTTGCTTCATAATATTCACTGTGTTACTTTTGTCAAATAAATGTAAACTTACGTTGAATCAGGGCTAAAAAAGACATTTCAAAATGTATTTGTTATGGGCTTGAAACTTTTTCTGATAAATTGAAGGTCCTATTAGAACGAGTGGTACTCATTGTCCAAAGATAGCAATTATCCTGATAAATTTATAATAAAATATTAGTAATCAGTAACTATATTTGCCCTATAGTGTTTATATACTTTAATAATACATTTATATAAAAAATTTAATACAAAGGTGAACTTCCTGTTCATGAAAAATTTATTATTTTGAATGTTTTTTAACATTTTAGCCTTAATTCTCACAAGTTTAACTGCAGAAACTATTTGAGGAAATTTATCAAATCGAGACGCAGGTGAGAAGCCATTTATATTTAAAAAAAGGAAAAGCATTCTTAATTCTTACTTTCAATACAAAGCAGAAGTGAGACGTAAACATATTTGTATAGATATATCATATCTATTTATCTGTCTATTGTTGTAACATTATTATTTTTTTTTTTTGCATTTTGCAAAAACATTATTTTTATTTATTTATTTATGTCCTCCTTTTCATGGTAAAATGTTGGTCATAAACTTTAAACCGTTAAATATAAAAAATAAGGTTAAACATTTAAGAATCTAACATTCTGAATTTAAAAGGGAGCAAATGCTATACTTGTGTGGCATATGAATACATTGTTAATTTTTCCCTTTTTTTTCACTTCACATTGTAGGATTGTGAAAATTAACCCAAATATCTACTATATAAATGGTTAAGTTGAAGCATATATGCTACACTGAAAGTCTTACGCCAATCGCTGAAATAAAAACAAAATCTATTTATAAAATTAAAGCATTTCCGAATAATAATAAGAATGTTGTACATGGATATGCAGACTATAAATGAAGGAAGGTGTTTGCAGAGACCACAGACAATGGTGACTATGTGCAATGGATGGAGTAGAGTAGTTGTTGGGGCGACAAAAAATAAAGAACATGATGAAGACTGTATACTTAGAACAGGTATAAATATATATAGAAAAAACAAAACGACACCCTGGACAGTTCGATCCTCGGACTATTCGATCCTATCAACTGTTAAAAGAATGTTTGAATTATTATTTCTTTTTTAAATATACGGCGAATTTTGGTTCAACATGTGTATAATTGTTAAAAATATTTAAATTGTATTCATTTTGTTTGAAATAAAGTGTTTTAATTGTTTAAAATATGTGTTTTAATGTTTAAAATATGTTTTTCTGTAAAGTTTGAGTTCTGATGCCTTAAACACCTTCAAAAGTTTTTAAAGACTGACATGATATTCAGGTACACTTCTCATGCTTACGCTGAGTTTCATTGACCAATGAACAGACTACTTCAGCTACCCGGCATAAATGAAATAAGTGATTAATATCCAAGGTGGATAGGTCCAGTATAATGTTTACCTCATGACTTATCTGTACATTATTATTATATCTGTCTTATACTAAGGTCTGGAAACAATGATTTAATCTTCGCTTATCAAAGCTAGTTATAATCAAAGAGGAGGGGGAGATTTGTTGAGTGTAAAAATTACTTGACATAATCAAACAATTTGTGTCAATTGATAAGACATCATAAAAACTAAAACACACATTTTATACACTTAAAAACAAAATTATAACAATTAAAACACACATTTTAAATTTTAAAAACAACAAATTTCTTTAACAATTAAACACATGTTGAACAAAGTTACTAAACATATTTAAAACAAATATATAACTATTCAAATATTATTTTTGGTCAGTTAACGGTGTCACGAATAGTCCAGGGTCGAAGTGTCCGGGTCAAAGTGTTCAACAACTGTCCGGGGACTTAAAAGTCCGTACCACTGAAGACTGTAGGTTTAGAACAGGTATACTGTAGGCTTAGAACAGGTATACTGTAGGCTTAGAACAGGTATACTGTAGGCTTAGAACAGGTATACTGTAGGCTTAGAACAGGTATACTGTATATAGAAAACAACTTTTTTTAAATCGATGGAGAATTGGGGGCTAAATAATTTTGAAAGAATTAATAAAAAACAGTTTAGCTATCATGGAGTGTAAGTGCCCTTCTATTCCTAGATTCAATGAAGCATTGATAAAGATTAGTTCTTCAGGAAATTTTACAGTTACATGTGTAATGACTGCTCAGTATCCAGACTAAACACACAATTCCAAACACCTAGGACACCCTCCCAAGATAAATCCCACCCCCAAAAAAGAAAACCCAATAATTCTTTTCCAGGTCCCTAAAAGTAGATTAGGAACCCCAGAAAGAAAATAACTCTAGCCCCAGGTAAAAGGCACATAAAGTAGGGCAAATGGTGCACAAGTGATACTGGGAGAAATTAATTTATGTGCCCCATGTGGCTCTTGTTAAAGGCATGACCAAGGCCTACACAAAGGTAATGGAGACACTAGGCTAATGAAGCCAGCTTGAGCCTTATATGAATGCAGTCAGCTATTTCATCTCGTGTGTTTTTTCTTCATTGGGGTTTAATAATGAGAAATGCAGCATTAGTCACATTATTAATGTTTTTTATTCTTCTGCCTGTTACATTTTGACACACTTAGCAGCTTCTCTTCCCCACAAAGATGATCAAAGTATTTCTATAGTTTACTCATCCACCGTACCCCCTGTCCCATTTGTCCAAATCAGTGGCACCTGTCAATCAAGCAGATGTTCATCAATGGTAATCATTGAGGGTCATAAAATGAATTGAAAACAATCCTATTGTTTCAAGGTCATATAACTGCTATGATTTTATGAAAACGTGAGAATGGTGTTTGGGGGTTTTTTTTTTGTTTTTTTTTTTAAACTTTGTCTGATTTAGTTATGGTTATAGAATGGGGTTATTTACTGATTACTGAAAGGGACAACATTTGGCTAAAATTTAAGGCATTTATGTGTTTGCGTCAAAATAATCGCATATTTTTAACGCATTAATTATGATTTAATTGCAGTTAAAAAAAAAAAACAGCCCTTATAAAATAATAAATTTAACTCAGTGTCACAATAATTTATCAATTTTGAAAAATACAACCACTGTTTCGCTGGACAGTCTAGACCTTGATTGATATAGTCATGTGGTATATGAAAACTATTAGTGCAGCTGTTGCAGAAGTGACCAGCCTAATGCTGTATTTATCAAAATGCAATAAAAAATTACCTAAAAAAATGATAATATAAAATGTCTAGCATCTCGTTATTTTGATCTTATTATAACCTGTCTAATATACACTTAAATTTTTTTTACCTTCAAGTTGACTTCACCAATACAGCCATGTATAGTACAAATTAGTAATAAACTTTCTTTTACATCGACTGGAAATGAGCAGGAGGTTTACTTGTCGAAGGGCTATAAAACTAAATTACTGCATCTCTACTATATTACAAGTGGGGATTTTGTCGACGTACTGGGGGTGAGGTACAAAGCGGATTGCAACAGTGTGGTGGTAGATCTACTTAATAAGTGAACAAACCTGCACCTCTGTAAATTTGTTGAGTGGAATACTGTTATTTATCGATTTCTTGAACTTTCAGTATATTTTGGTCACTAATTTATTTTAGGTAAAAGTTGTGCTGTGTAAATGACCGCAAAATTTTTCTGACGCGTTAATCGAATTAATGCAGCTGAATCAAAGGTCTTCCAATATTTGTAAATTATCAAAGACTCTATCACATTCCTTTCACATTTTGCCACACTTCACTCCCATGTTATGCCTGGCTAACACTAACTACACCTTACCTCCCAAAACATTGACAAATGGCATTTTGAAGAGTCATAAAATGTTAAAGAATGGAGTATAATACCATTTGGGTAATTAATTAACTTTATGATTGTTATTGTTTGTTTTTTTCCTTTGACAGAATTTTTCATGGTTTCCTTGAATCAGTTAAGTTCCTAAAGCCCCTAAGGACTCATCAGAAGCAGATATGTAGAATTCATCTGTTTCAGTAACCTCTATAGTGGATAGTGTGGGATTAGCTAGGTCCTGCCCTGAAGAGCAAAAAGGGGGTTAGGTGCAGGGCTAGCAACCCAACCCTGTAAAAAACCTAACTGCTACGGAAACCAATGCAATTACACACTAACAAACTCCACGCCGAAATCAGGAAGAGGCCTTGATCAATGACTCAATGTTGGTTAAAAGCCACATAGAAGCCAACCAACCAACAACTCTTCTGACAATGAAGGTAAAAACCAGAATAGGAACATGGAAACATTCCAACTATGTGTATGAAACAGGAAGGCAGCACAGGTTGCAAAGGAAATGACTAGGACAGGCCTATCAAGTCTGGATGGAACTAAACAGGTAGGACAGCACTGCGCGGAGAGACAGTAATATTCTCAGGCCATGCTGAAGGAAACCATGACCACACAGAGAGAGTTGACATGATGCTATCCCCAAGGGACCTAATGGAGGCACCAAATCTCTTCAAAGCTTGTAACAGCATGTTTTAAATCCAAAGGAGGAAACATCATAGTAATACAGTGCTATACTTCAACCAACAACGACTTGCAGCAAGAAAAATTTCTACAACGAAACTCCGGCACGAGACATTAAAATTATGATTGGAAACATGAATGAAAAAATTCTAGCAAGGAAAGAAACTAACAATGTGGCAGAAATGAATGAGAACAGGAGCTCTTCTCAGATCTCTGCAGTGCTTAATTTGACCTAGTCATAGGTGGCATCATATTCAAACATAAGGATATACAGAAGGTGACCTGGAAATCACCTGATGGTGAAGAACAAAAACCAGATCAACTTATCGTAATTTCCAGAAAATGGAGACGAGCCGATTGAAGACAATAGCAATGATAGGTGCAATGTCAAACAGAATCACTACTAGTGGTTGAAACAATGGAAATAAAACTGAGAGCCTTTCAAGGACACAGCAGACAGACCCCATATTAATTACAAAAACCCAAAAACTACAAGACAAAGACATCAGAAAGGCAGCCTCTAATTTCCCTAAAAACCATTACAAAGTCTCTAGACAATATCACAGAGGAGACACCACTGGAAGAACACTGATCCTTAATCAAAGACATCTGAAAAACAAAATACAAGAAAAGGAAGAGAGCTAAAAAGAATAGTTGTCAGAAGAAACATGGAAGCTGATCCAAGACAGGAAAGACATCAAACAGCAATAAAATTACTGCTATGCTGATAAACAAAAAGAACGCAAATAATCCAATAAGCTTAGTGAATAGTAAGTGCCAGGAAAAAAGAGACTTTTTATGAGACACTAGTGTAACAGAAGCAAAAGCTTGCAGCAGAGAAGAGAGACATCAGCACTCTACCAAATAAAATCAAAACCCTTTATCAATGAAACCATTAACCAAGACAAAACCAATTAAAGATAGCAAGGATTGCCTTTCACCAAAGAACCAGACCAAAGGAAAAGATGGACTGAATACTTAAGGAACTCCATAGACTCAAATATTAAAAGCATTTGTTACTGGCTCTTGGGTTTATGTTACAAGTTCTTGTGTTTTAATTTAAACCAGAGATATCAATTTAGCTTTAAATGTCTGTTGTCTTGTATCACCTAATGCCTACTCCTTTGACACCCAATAACCAAACCAACTAGATGTGTGGTGAAATTAAATGATTTATTTACACAATGTACTTAATAATGTAACAAGTCCATAAATGACACTAGATCTCATAACTATATCTATCTAATGTCCCAAATCCAGTCGTATTTATACCCCACGCCCATGCCCTAATTACCCTAAATATGTCACAGTCTCTTCAGTATTGTCCTAATCCATCTAATCTTTTCTAGGAGCGCCTTCATCTGGTCATTGTTAACTCTGGCTTAATGTCTCAATGTCAGCCTCGGTGTCTACAACTTTGCTGTCTACTATTCTTATGATTTTCTCCCCTAAACTTGTCTTAAGTCATCTGTATCTCAAGCCTATGATTATTTGTATTAATCCTACTTCTTATATATCTATTATATTAAAAGTCGAAGGGGATTGTCTCTGTCTCTAAATCAACTCTAGCTCGTCACACAGAGATATACCAGCAGCCAGAAATGAAATTAATGTTAACATAAACCCTCTGAATAAACAAGAAATGTACTAAGCACTTTGAAACTACTAAAAGACAGGAAGGCAGTCGGACCTGATGGTATCCCAAAGAAGCCTTCAAAGCAGACATAGTAACAACAACTGAAATGTTGCTACTGTCATGACATAAAATATGGGATAAAGGATAAGTAAAGAAAGGCCATCTCAAGTAAAATTGGCCAACAAAGGAGACCAAGCAGCAAGAACTAAAGAGGCATAATCTGTGCCAAGAAAATACTAACTCCCGCATCATCCTGGAGAGGCTGAGGGATGCGATCAATAAACAGCTCAGACCAGAACAAGCTGGCTTCCGAAAGGACCAAACAGCTACACTAGGAATCATTGAACAATCCCTAGAGTGAAAATCCACCTAATACCCAAATTTTGGCTGACTTCTGCCAAGCCTTTGACAGCATCACAAAGACACAATATGGTAACTCAACAACAATATGGTGTCCCAAAGACCTACACACATCTTATCCAGTTATCCAGCAACTCTATGCTAATAGTCATAGACTGGGTCATGAGGAAGACAACTCAAGGCACAAAGTCTGGGACACAGTGGTCTATGACTCCTAATGCTGAAGATCTTAGACTTTGCTGGATGACCCTTTGTCTGTTAGGTCAGAAACATCAGCATATGCAGCTAAAAACAAATGTAAAATTAGCACAAGAAGCTGCCAAAAACTGGGGCTACATATAAATACCGACAAGACAGAAGTCATGACCTTACTTAGTAAAAGCCAGGCACCTATCACACATGGCGACGAACAATTGAGAGAAGGAGGTCACTTTACCTATCCCGGTAGCCACAGGCTGATCAAAAGATGTCAAAGCCAGAATATGGCAAGACATGCCTTGGTCTCCTGGAAGCCTATGTGGAAAACATCGCCCTAAAAACAAATTTAAACTCGGGGATTTTCAACAGCTATGTCAAATCCGATCTTGTTATATGGTGTGAAGAAATGATGTGAGGAGAGTCACCACCACACTGTCCAACAAACTAGACGTTCCTAAATGGCTGTCTCAAGAATATCCTAAAGATAAGGCAATCACATAAATTCTGGAAATGAAGACTGATCTAGCAGTCTGGCAAACCAAGATCCCATAGATCTACAAGTGTCCAGAAGAAAATGTAGATGGATCGCTACTCACTAAGGAAGTCCCAGAAGACATTGAGAAAACAGCTTCTTGCAGTGGAACCCCAAGCCTGGAGAGAAAGATTGGCCGCCCAAAGACCACTTGGAGAAGGTCTTGCAAGCAGGAGATGAAAAGCTGCAACAAACATGGGGAATTGAAAAAGGCCTCCAAAACAGAGTGCGCTGGAGATTGCAGAGGCCCTTGCTCTGCAAGGAGTTCAAGGAATTACATCAAATAAGTCTATGAATCAGTTTTTTAGATTCTTTTATTTCATTAAATGATTTTGTTATATCAACTATAGTAAGCAGTATATTATATAATTTAGATAGTGTGAATTAAAATTAATTTTTTTTTTTTAAAATATCTCATTTGTCTAAAGGGATTCATATGTTCATTTACTATGTTGTGAAATATTTGATGATAGTCTCTTTTCATGGTCAGAAAATAAAGAATTACAATGTCATTCTTTGTGGATGTTCTGAACTGTGATGATCGATCTCACTTAATAATAATTCACAATAGCTTCCTTAACTGTTTAAACTTAAAAATAACCAAACTTCCAAATATATTTATAATAATGAGAACAAAAGACTTGAAATTCAACCCATTGATGCTCAACTGTGGCCTGCAAATTTTTTGTTCATATAATTAGAATATTGCTAACTGTTTTTTTATTGTTTTAGAAAACTCTGAAGTAAAAAGCATTTGTCAAATTACACGCATTTAGATGTTGCTGCATTAAAATTTCATCACATTATTTTCTAACGCATTAATCAGGCCTTAAAGGTGATTAATCAGCAGCCCTCATTTTTAATAAATGATAATTATATAAATATTTTATGATCTAATGAATTTTTTGCTTAGTGCATTATAGTAAAAGCTTATTTTTTAAAAAGTAATTTTTCTGTTTTTTTAAGGTTCTGAAGAAAGACAATCTTTAATTATGTACCATGTCACATTTGAAAATTAATAGTTAGACAGGAGAATTCATTAGAAAGCTTTTTGAAGTCAAGGCAAAAATAAAATATGTCTCATTATTCATTGTAGTGCATAGATTCAACCTCAACCTCCTTCACCCAACTTCACCAGGTGATACTTTCATACTCCTCATTTAAACGCACTAATACTAACAATCATTCCACATAAACAAGGACCAGATCAGATAACTCCAACAAAGTTCATTTCTGGGTCACCGTGCGAAGTTTCTAAATATCTTGTAGGATCACTTTTAGGTTGCTACTGGCCCCAAACATGCACCTCAGATCCCATTGACCATATCTGACCTAGTTAGTTTTCCCAAACTGGTATTTGTTACAGGTAAATGTCTGAATACAAAAGCTAGTCTATTTGAATATTTAAAGATAATTGTGGGATAGACATTATAGAGACATAATTAAATTGAACTAGATGCAGTGTAGACATTGTTGTAGTGAGTAGACATGTATATAGCGGTTACTGTGTTGACGATCTTAAAAGATAGACATATATAGACGTATAGATTCCAAACATACTTGGCCTGGAAGCAAATGTTTTGGAAAAGTATCTACACTTGTAGTGAAGCATTAAAAGTAAAATGTGCTGATTTTTTCTATCTATTTTGACTTTGTCTAAATTAACAATTTTGTTTTTTAATTTAATAGTTTTTCTAATACCTTATTATTGACAGCTGCCATCAATGTCCCCATAGATCAATACTAACTGATGGATTAAGGATTCAGGTTCTGGAATCTAAATTAAAAGAAATTGCCTCATTCTTTTAAAAAGGGTTCATACAATTTTGTCAAACTGATGTTCCATAGGAATTCTCAAGTTTTTCCATAGAACTAAGTTAAATTTCACCGTACATTAGTAACAGGTCAATGCAATTTGTAATAATAAAAAACTTATAAAATGTCATTCTTTAATCAAACTTACTTTAAAATGAAGCACTTGCAAAAATAAAATGTTTAACCTTCAATAGATTACTAGTTCTTGTTCATTTTTTATTCCCTAACAGGTTGTGATATATTTTTAACCCAAGACTATGTTATTTTTATGTCTCTGCAATTTCATATTTGTTGAAAATTAAATATGCTTTAAGAATACACTGCTTTTTGAGAGAATTAAAAAGAAAATTAGTAAAAAATTATACATTTTTCAAAGTATGCACAAAAATCAAGCTCCATTTAATTCTTCCTAAAAATAATGAATTTCAAATGATATATCAGTCAGTGATATAGATCTCAAAAATAAAAACGATAATTTATTTTTATAAAGCATTGTTTTTATTTTAACAATAAGAAAAAACAATTAATAATTTACCCTAAATAAGTAAAAAAATTTTTAAAAAAGTTCCCTTAACTCCTAACGGGCCATCCTCAATAATGAGGAGTAAAATAAAATTTTAAAGTGGATAAATGTAGATTATTTCTACACACTTTAGTAGCCCCAAACAAGAATTAATGTATTTATCTTAACAATGATGTCGGGTATAAGCATTAGAGTAATATATATTTCTGTGTGAATTTGTACTTAACTTTTGTTTACAACTGTTTTCTTAGGTGATTTCTTTTTATGAGAAATTAGGGGTAGGAGGAAAGAGGAGAGAAGGGTCAACAGATTGTGGTTAAGTGGGACTCCCAAGACATCTTTGTGTTTAACAAACATAAGCAACTGTTTATAGGCTGTATGATATAATGACAAAAGGGATGAGAGGTTATTGAGAAGTAGATATAAAACTTGTTGACTTAAGGACATGCATAATTATTTTAGTGATCTGCCCCTGACAAGATGTTTATTGACTGAAATTAAAAAAAAGAAAACCGCATATTTAATTTTTTGAAAATAATCACAACACATATGTAGCTTTCTTAAACAGTGGGAAATATGGCAGATAATCAGTTAACTGATAATAGCAGCTCACCAAGCCGTTGTTACCCTCTAGCCACCATCTCTCTCATACCCTCAGTTATCTCCCTTGTCAATACTAGGGTTTCTCAAATACCAACATTTTTTCTTTTTCTTGGGATGCTGAGATCAAAATGGTTCTTTTAAGACACGTTAGAACAGTTAAATAAAACAGGTAACCATTGTTGTCAAGTAAAAAAAAAAAAATGCTGAATATTTTATTGGAAATAGTTCTCATAAAAATGCCCTTTTGACTAAAGTTAAGGTAGGACAGATAGTAACTTGGTAAAGCACTCAACTGTTGACCTAAGGGTACCTGGTTCGATCTTCAGAAAGGACCAATGGATTTTCAGGTCATAGTTACAGTTCCTGCAATATATCCCATGGTGCACTATCGACTATGAAGGATTAAAGAAGGGTACTATTAAACCGTCCCATTAGTGGTTTTTAGAATCTAAGGTTTCATCTCATCCTTACAGGGACTTCACACACTGAAGATAGGAATCATTATGCTGAAAAGGCATATTTTAAAATCATTTAAAAAATATTGAAAATTATCAATTACAGTATTTCAACAAATTTTATAAAATTATAATTACTTACTGAATTTATCATTTCTAATTTGTTCTTTAAATATCAAAGATTTTATGGTTGAGAATGCCTATTTCTGATTCTAATCAATTTAAATATATTTGTAAAAATCACTGGATTTTCATAGTCACACTCAAATACACATTTATTGTTAGTCATTGACTAAATGAAATACAGCAATAAGATCCCCCCCCAACCCACTTCTCTATATGTAAGGTTATCTTTAGAGAGATTGATGATAATGGGGTCCATTGGTGATAGAAATACCTTTAATTTTTGGAATTATCGATTTTTCAAAAATCACATGTTCTGAAAGAAAATATATTAGGAATCGTTTTGGTAAAGTCAGTATTGACTAGTTCATTAAGTTTAATGCTGAAAAATTCTAAAGAGGGTAGGGGTGTTTTTTTTGGCGTAAATTTTACTAAAATTGCTATTTACAACTTATGGTACTAAGAGAATTAACCTGTCTAACCTAGTCATAAATGTGTAGATTATGCTATTACTAATGACATTTTGACCTAAAGAGTGTCAATGAAAGGCCTTGAACTAGGAGTGTATCACACATCATACTTTATCACGAGAGCATCCGTGTATTTTGGATTTTGGGTTGCCATGGAATATATTGCTAATCATTCATAACCACCCATGACAACTGTAAACTAAAAAGTTATTTCACTGTCAACAGTTTATTTACAAATCTAAGTAAATTATCTAAAAATACAACTGAATCTGTGTTGTTTTTCAAAGAACTTTATGATTTCTTTTCACCATTTTTCATTGATAATGTAACTGAAGGTACCTCTTTTTTGTTATTTCTTTACTATTAGTATTACTAGCTTTTCAAACAAACCAATAGGAAAATAGAAATAGATACAGGTGTACTGAAAGGGCAATAGAAC
Organism: Bulinus truncatus; assembly: GCA_021962125.1. Lineage (NCBI taxonomy): Eukaryota > Metazoa > Mollusca > Gastropoda > Planorbidae > Bulinus > Bulinus truncatus. Next base: position 137,869 of record JAGDYQ010000102.1, read on the forward strand.
TATCATAGAAACACAGCTGGCTCACAGCACAGTATAGAATGTTACATAATACCATTTACATCTAATAGGTCTAAAAACATGACATGTTTTTGTATTATTATTAACAGATCAAACTCAAGATAGCAACAGAGAATAATAAACCTATGACTAGAAAATACAATGTTGAGCCCTGTGATTTGATTGGTTGCTACGGTCTTGTTGCCGGTTAACAATAGTTACCTACCCCATATTTGTAGCTTTCTGAAATAAGGCACTACAACTAGAACAAGTACATGCGTAGTGAAAGGCAATAGAATTATCATAGAAACACAGCTGGCTCACAGCACACTGTATAGAATGCTGTGATTTTTCTCAAAATCATATTTTAAAAAAAGTTTATACACTTTTGAAATTTTACCAAAACTAATAAAGATAGAAGCTTAAAATTTCTCCTGCTTGTTCTTAAATATATTGTTTACATTTCCTCGATTTGTTTTTCAAAAAAATGTTTTGAACTTTTATAATCTTTTTTTTCTAACCTTTTTTTCGAAGGGCCTATGCAACCCAGAAAAAAATTCACATTTTTTTTATTTTCAATTATTTCAAAAAATAATCTGAGTGATTGTTGGGAGCATATCGTTTAGTGGCAAAAACAACTTTTTTAAATTAACAATAGGTTTTGAGATATTTCATTTTGAACAAATGTCACGAAATAAGACTTTTTAGGCCGAAAAAGTTACAAAATAAATCTTTTGACAATTTGAAAGATGTCTTGTTTATCTATGGGTCACTTGATTGTGTGTGTAAAAAATGGTTGATGTAACTCTAGACCTCCCCTCAGCCGGCCTTAAGCCACGAAGCCTGTAAGCCGCCACAAAAAGTATCCTAAGCCATGTGAGATTCGGGATTATGAAAATCGCATCCAAAAATTTAAAAGACATCACTACACTTATAGTGAGCCCAGGCCCATAGCTAAGGGATTATTAGATTGGGGGTGCGAAGAATGTTCTGGGGCACAGGGGTGAAACTAGACAACTTTGACGCAGGGGGGCAAAACTTTGACCCGGGGGCCAACTGTTTTCATAGTTGAAAATTGGTATTAGGAACAAAAAATATTTTTGATAATTTAATGATGTCTTACCTAAACTTGCGATAACTGGGGGTGCGAGCCATGGAGGCGGCTAAAAAGCTACGAAAGCTTGCAAACGGAGAGGAGGGATTTAGGGAGGGATCTCAGTGAGTCCCCCCCCCCCCCAAGAAATTTTTTGCAGTTTCATATCTGGAATGGTGCATTTTAGTACCGATTGTTTAGCTATTAATTAGAAATATATAATTAACTATGTTTGAATAATGCATAGCATGTTGCAGATTTGTTAAAAATAATTTAAATAGTAAAGAGTTTTAATGACAAAAATGTATTGAGGCTGAGCAATTTCTGATTCAGGTTATAAATATATTGACCATTTGTTCTGCTACACCATTGTTACATAATAGATACCTGATTTATATTACTATACTGTTGGTTTAACATACAACCCAGGAAGAACGACACAGATGCACGAATATAGTTTAGCTATTTGTGTGATATTTCTTATAAAATATTGAAAACAAAAAACAGATCTAACAACAACAAATTGATCAGTTGCAAAGATTCAATTTAAAATAAAATTAATTCTGCTAAAAAGTAAATTTGCAAATTAAATACACCACTCAGAAATCACGGAGTTTGTACTTTATTATTTTGTTATACATTTGTATAAAAATGAAGTCAGAAGTCGATGTTATTTTATTAACTTATTTAAGTTGCCAGTTGTCCTCAGAAGATATCAATATATAAAACTATTGCAAGGTTGCTAATCAGGCCCATCTACAGAAATTTTGGGTGACATGGGCCTCAAGGTTATTAATATTTTAAAAAGTTGATTGGCCAGCTCCAGTCCGGGCCCCTAAACCAGCCGGGCCCCTACCCTGGGCAGTTGCCCCCTGCCTTTCCCCTAATCATCGGCAATTATTGCGAACTTATATTATTATACGTTTCTAAATTTGGTAAACGCCGTGGTTTAACACGTGGTTTACCTAAAAATGCTTCAGCATTCAGATTGTCTGTTAAATCTTTTCAAATGCATGCAGGACAAGATTCCTAGACGCTTTTGTAACATTGATCTGCGATATGGGTGAACATTCGTGTGAGGGTTAAGAAACTGTTCTCACACACGGCTGTTGAAGCCCCAAATGCCAGCTGCCCAAAATACCCAGAAGTGAACTTCAATAAGATTCAATCTTTTATGCCCAAAAATTAGATAAGCTATATGTGGAGAAATAGTATAGCTCTAATCTTGATGACGCACTGGGTAGGCTCCGCCACCGCAGTAGCTATGGCGCTTATTCCAATTCATCCCTTGTGTTGTAGTTTATTGTAGATTTTATGTATACGTCATTTGGTACAAATGACGCATATTAAACCGACAGTTGGGAGCATGATTTGTTTTGAGGTTAGTCTAGCTTTGGGCATCAATGTAGATGGATGCATATTTAGAGTCTGCTATTGTACTCCTCCTGGGGTTCACCTTTATGTCAGTTTATGTTCAAGTATTAAAATGATTGTTGATGTTACTTCACTGGAGTTAACTTCAAAATTTGAGTTGTCTGAATTAGTACACCTTCTACAAGTATTATCATTATAAGGACCCGTAACATATTTGGCACCTCCGACAGAGTATCAACATTAATTGGAGTACGTACATATATTTGGCACCTCCGACGTTGAACTGACTGACTTAGCTGGATTCAGGAGCAGCGGGAGTGAGTACATTAAGACCTCATGTAATTACCGGTTAAGTATTCATCGGTGAATTATATGGCGGGCCACCACCCTTGGGTGTGCGCTGTGAAAACTGTGTTCTGTAGTGGCCAGCGTTATTGTTTGTGGAAGTGGCCGACGTTTACTGTTTGCTGAAGTAGCCAACCCTATTGTTTGCTGAAGTGGCCGACGTTACTGTTTGCTGAAGTAGCCAACCATATTGTTTGCTGAAGTGGCCGATCATACTGTTTGCTGAAGTGGCTTTCAACCCTATTGTTTGGTTACATGTGGGGCTGAATGCTATTGTTTGCTGCTGAAGTGGCCAACCCTATTGTTTGCTGAAGTGGCCGTGATCAGCATTGTTTGCTGAAGTGGCCAACCCTATTGTTTGCTGAAGTGGCCGACGTTATTGTTTGCTGAAGTGGCCAACCCTATTGTTTGCTGAAGTGGCCGACGTTACTGTTTGCTGAAGTGGCTTGATTTACTGTTTGCCAGAAGTGGCCAACCCTATTGTTTGCTGAAGTGGCAGATGTTACTGTTTGCCGAAGTGGGTGCATCACCACAATAGAGCAAAAAAAATTGATTGTTTGTTTTTGAGCTGTCTATGTTTCTAATTTGTTCTAATATCATTAATAATAACTTGTGTAAAATATTTTTCAAATCAGAGTTGATTTAGAGGTCCCCCCCCGCCCAAGAAATCACAAAACATGACATGTTAGAGAAAACAAAAACTTTATTCTAGCCTACATAAAATTACATTAAAGTATTAAATTATTTATTACTGTTGCATTTAATTCAGTTTCACTTTGTTGCACGTTTGTAAGGTTTACGCACAATTGAGATGTTTTTGCGGTCCATTTCTACCACTTGAAGAATGTTTTGAAAATGTTCATCCGTTCCCGCTGCTTCAACAAAGTCAGATGCCAGTTTCACTCCTCTCTCGGCACAATCGTTAACAACGTTAATAGCAGCAACATTTTCTGCACTGGCAATGTAAGAAGCTGTTTTGGCACCAATCATCAACAGGCAGTTGGAGGAATCCTGTGTCCATTTGAAGTCTGTATATAGTAAACCACGAGTCAACTCCAGCCAGATCACACAACCGAGTTTTAGAATCAATTGATTGGAATCGTGGTTTTCCCCAACCATTTCCAAATCGATTCTGTGGAGTTTGGAGGGCAACCACTGGTCGAAGCCTTAGCAGAGCATCTGCTAGAGCTCGCTTTTCCAACACAGGTACTTCATTGCTGAACAGAGCAAGTGGGATCATTTCAGCAGTGAGGTACCACAGATGCCTATTCAGGGCACGGATTGCTGACTTGGATATGTCTCTGTTGACATCGTTGTAATCCAAGAGTCGATTGTAGAGTTCTGTAGATCATTCCATGGTGCATCCACACTCTTTTTGCAAGTGCATTAGCCACCACACGACATCAACATGTGTTACAAATGTAGCAAATGCATGAATCTTTGGCACTTGATCATGTGTGGTAATAGTACCTGGAGGCAATAATTGAATTTGTTTCTCACACAGTGCAGTCTTGAGGCAATATATCAGCAATTGCCATCCATCGTGCTTTGTGCAGGGCACCTGGTCTTTTAAAGTTAACCTCCTTATTTGTAGCATTCAGGTAAACAAGGGACAGCTTAAGGAATTCGTGATAGTCGTCTCGCAAGAATTTGGTTTGTTTACTGGAGTTGGCATGTGCAATTACCGCATCTCTCATTATCGTCAGTCGCTCTGGAGCCTTCAGATCATGATCAGCTAACGTAAACGAACTATAAACGTGAGACCAATCATGTGCCACCAATTCCCAATTACTTCGCAGCTTGGTGAACAAAGTAATATCCGGGGATTTGGAAACTTCTATTTTCATGTCTGCAAACACATGCAAGAGGATAACTTCACCAATGTAATGGCGACAACCTGACCACAGAAGAGCACGTTGCAGCATATTTTGTATGGCAATGCAGGCAGCAGTCTGATGACCAGTGTTTGATCTTGTTGTGTCGAATGTCATATTAACGATACAATCATCACAATGCCACTCTGTCATTAGCTTCATGGTTAATTCTGCAATTATTTCACCAACGGGTTTCTTTGTTGCCTTGGCATAATTTGGCACTCCTAGAAGTTTCAATTGCTTTGCATCACCGACAACAACTGTTGTGCGTTCTTCAGTGACACGATTTTTTAGAGAAGGTGTCAGTTTGCCATCCCAGTGGAGAGTGCAGAGTTTGGGTGGTTCTCAGGAGTCGTGGATCTTTGTAGATATCTCACTTACAACTTTGCGACGTGAACGATCTGCAGTGGCATAGGAAGAAGCCACCATTGATACATTACCCCCAGACTCGCTAATAAACCCTGTGTGAAAGCTGCCTGCTGTGTTGGTGTAATCTTTAATCTTGTCGCTAGTGACACAAGATTTGGTCGGCTTAAAACATCTGGAGGTACAAATACCAAAGCTCCTGTTGGCTTTCTTCGCTTTTGCAATGGCATTATATCATCCAAACAGTTATCAACAAACTCCATATTATCTTCAGATTTAGAAGTAGAATCATCGGGTTCGTCACTGCTACCCTTGCTGGAAGGCACTGATATCGTTGAACATGCTGCATTTTCTTCTCTTGCGTGTTTCTGACGTTCCAATGTTGTGACATCTCGTGAATAGCGTCGAGCGACTTTTTTTGCAGGTGTTTTGTCAAATGATCCAAAGCTGGAAGACCTGTCTCCTTTCATAGACCTCAAGAATGCTAGATCTTCTGCATTCTTGATAATAGTCTCGACATTTGGTGGCCACAGTTGAAAAGTTTTTGCCAACATAGATTTCATTTGTTCCAGTTTACGTTTGGTGGCTGGTGTGTTTCGGCAACTTTTATCAATAGAACGAAGTTTATTGTATTCATCAAGAAGCTGAACAATCTTCTCACAAGCTCTCCTCTCTGTCACCATTGGAATGTTTGCTTTTTCGTAGAAAGCAGTAACTTGATTCAGCACAATTTTGGCAGTTGTAAATCGAGAAGGTGCACCAAGAGAACCTGGACGCCCACTGTGTGCTGCTACATTGCAGTGATACATCATGCACCTCAAAACTTGTAAACAAGTTGGTAGTCGAAGAATTCCGTTAATTATAGCATCATCAACACAGATTGCAGGGCCAATGCCAAACAATTCAGTTTTCAGAAGAATTTGTGGTTTCTTTGTTCGCGAGGCAGGAGACGCAGTAATAACTGGATATGCAACTGTTGAAGTGATGCCAGGGTCAGCCAGCATTTCCTTAGAAGGTGTAAACATTTTATTGTTGTTTTTCATATCATTTCCATGTTCTGATTTTATAGGTCGTGTGTATCAGAAATTAAAATAATATAAATAAAGAAATTAAAATGCTTGCCTTGGTCATCAATATGCGATAAGGAAAAGTGTTGTTTTTGCTAATAAAATGTGAATTTTAAATTATTAAAAATTTTTTTTGGTGATGCACCCTAATGACCATAGTATGTAAAAATCTCCTTCAACACTTATAAGAACTGCAAGTACACTTCTTGGATCACCACGTCTTCTGTCAACCAGCACTGTTTCTATGGACTGGAGACCTAAGCGGTTCATACGTCCCCTAGATCACCACATCCTCTGTCAACCAGCACTGTTTCTATGGAGACCTAGGCGGTTCATACGTCCCCTTGATCACCACATCCTCTGTCAACCAGCACTGTTTCTATGGACTGGAGACCTGGGCGGTTCATACGTTCCCTAGATCACCACGTCCTCTGTCAACCAGCACTGTTTCTATGGAAACCTAGGCGGTTCATACATCCCCTGGATCACCATGTCCTCTGTCAACCAGCACTGTTTCTATGGAGACCTAGGTGGTTCATACGTCCCCTGGATCACCATGTACTCTGTCAACCAGCACTGTTTTTATGGACTGGAGACCTAGGCGGTTCATACGTTCCCTGGATCACCACATCCTCTGTCAACCAGCACTGTTTCTATGGACTGGAGACCTAGGTGGTTCATACGTCCCCTGGATCACCACGTCCTCTGTCAACCAGCAATGTTTCTATGGAGACCTAGGCGGTTCATACGTTCCCTGATATTAGGGGGCTGTTGCTTGAGTTTTTTTAATTTCACAAATAAAATTTATAATTTATTCAGGCTATTTTGAAAGTTTACATTTGCATCTAGAATGCAAAATATTTGCCCAAGTGGACAATTTTTTTAATCTAACAGGCCTTTTCTAAACAATGAAATGATCTTTTTAGTATGGCGCAACTAGATGTAAGTTGAAAGCTACAAAAAAAAAAAAAAGGCTAATATAAACTACTGATCTGTTCTTTATTATTTAATGTTTTTTGAGACAAAGACTGCAAGTAAATTTCTCTCCATTTCCTTCATTAGTGATTTCACATAATGAGTGAATGTTTCTGGCACAGAATGGTTTGAACTGTACTGGTGGCATTAAATGTAATTCCACTCTACGGTAATAGTGTTCAATAATTTGCAATTGCACTCTAAGGCAATAGTGGTCACCTTAGCAATAATTTATTTCACCCTTCTACAAATCAGTGTGAATAAATCCAAGGCTTTTTTTAACATATTCCATTTAACTAATTAAGTAATTAAAATAGCTTCCAATTAGTAAAAATCTACTCTTGAAATTTCCCACCATACTAATCATACAACCAACAAAACAAATTATATTAAATAAAGGTAGTGGTCGATCTGTTTGCAATAAATTTATCCACTCATTGGCACCCAGCCAATGCTTAATGGTTGGACTGTGCATATTGACCTTAACAGAAACATTTCATGTATGCCAGAGAAAGCATTTCTTAGCACTGTAATTTTTTTTATTTACCTGGAATATTTGTGAGTAAGCCTAAATGTCTGCCTCAGTTTCAGCCTCCTTAAGTTATGAGTCTGAAGGTTTGTCCGTGACCATTTGAACTGAGAGCTATCATTGTAATCTGTGACAAAAATGTAAACAGTTGAAATAAATGATTACTTATGCTATAAAACCTTAAGACAAAAGATAACAGGATACATGGTATAAACTTCCTTTTTAACACAGTTAAATAAAAAAAAAATAATAAGAAATATTTTAAAATTGCATATGAACTTACAAGAGATAGTATCTGTGTCTTCTGTACAGGAGTGCAATGTTTGACTCCCATGCAACTTGTTTCTAGCACAACTGTCAGGTCTTCTGTCCAGTTTCATCATACTTTTACCTGGTAATGTTTTAATCCTCTCAATATTTCTTTTGTCTAGCTTTAGCTTACTTGCATTGTATTTTGTGTCACTGGCACATGAAAAATGAGTCACTGTTTGATTTTTTTTCAGATCATAGGAAGGACCACGAAACAAGAAAGGTGACTTTTTAAATGCAGAGGTTGGGGAAAGTCTTTTTAATTTGTACTTGCTAACAAGTCTGGCAGCACTCTGTATCTTTAATGTTGGTGTTTTTCTCACAGAAATAAGGTCAAGTTTTTTGTTACAGGAAGTGGGCGTCAGTGGATCAGAAATCGGATGACAGCCACTCTTAGCCATATTTTTATTAAATGAGGGAGCCATTTTAACAGCTGAAGTAGGAGATAGCCTTTTTAGCTTATACTTGCTGACAAGTCTGGCTGGATTTTGGTGAGTGGTTATTGAATTTTTCTGGGTAGCTTTCTGCACAGATGATGCAAATGAGGCAACACAAGAGACAGTCTTTATGTTTGACAGATTTCCATCATTTGTAGCAACCTTATTAACTGATTCCCCTCTATTTTTTACCAGTTTAAATCTGCTTTGTAAGCTATTTTGATTGAGCAAATCATTCTGTGCTTTGGAGTTTTCCACAATAGTCTTAGATGCTGAGAGAATACTACTTTCATATGAAATTTGTTTCTGAAATAAAGCCTTTTTTGCTGAGGGAACTGATTTAGAAGATTCACTGAAAACAATTTTTCTCTTATCAGGGGAAGCGTACACAGGGATATTTAAATGCTCCTTTTCAATTTTATTCATCACTTTGGGTTTGGCTAATACTTGCCTGTTTTTAGAAAGATGATCAATGGACCCAGTTTTCATCTCAGAAAATACTTCTGCACAAGATGGTACACTGCTTAATGCAGCTCTTCCAGCAACTGATGAAGATGTTTTTCTGACTTTATCATTGAAGGCATTCTTTGTCAGCTGTATGTCTGAAAATTTTCCACTGTGAAATATTCCATGTGTTTTTTTAACGCCAGCAGCTGATAATGGCTTGAGTTGAGTAGATTTATCTTGCACTTTATTTCGTGCCAAGATCTGACTTTGCTTGAATTCAATGTCATTCTTTATGTAGCGGATTTTGAGTTCCATTTCTTCCAAGTAATCTAAATACTTTTCAGAGGATTTAGAAGAGCTTACATCAGAAGATTCGTTGGTAAGTAACTTTTTAGAACTATTTACATTTTGGGTGGTTGTATTGTTTTTAGCATATTGACTTTTGCTGTTATTTTCAGAACTATCCATTACAGTATTTTTCTCACCTAATAAAACCATTCTAGAAGTCTGTGCCATTACAGTGCCCGTTTCCTCTTTAAAAAAAATGCATTTATAAATAGGTAATGTTATATCATATAATCTTCCTCTATCTAAATATATATATATATATATATATATATATATATATATATATATAAACACACATGCAATATTTAGACATATAAATACAAATAAATAAGTATATTTAATTATGTATAGTAATATAGACAATAAAATCAATAAATTAAAAAACGTCCATTCCATATGAAACAGCTGATAAAAAAATAATAGATTAGTCTATGCCCCAAGATTAGTTTGAACTACTGATTCTAATATTTTCTGACTCAAATATAATAAAAATCAGTTGCAAAATCAGAAAGAAGTTGGATTAAAATTCTAACCCAATTTTCAATTCTTGATTCCAATGAATGGTCACTTACTAAAATACTAAATAAATTTTTGATATTTATTAAAGAATATCTTAGATAAAATGGAAATTTTTATTTAGTTACTCAACAGACAATATAAAAAGAAAAGTGAATACTTTGTGGTGGGACAACTATGCGTTGTGGATGTTTGTTACTTTCTTTGGGCAGTGCTGGTGTTTGGCCAAGAAATAACACTAATCGCTTTGAATTGGATGCATTCAGTCTCTGATTAGTGGGAGTGTTGGTTTGTTGCGTCAGTTTTGTGGTATCAGTATAAGTGTACTGTACACCATTTAAAATATGACTCAAACTATCCTGATCACATGAAAAATTAGAAAGTGTAATTAAAGTGTTTGAGCTTGTAGCAATGCTGTTTGCAGGTGGAATGACTATACGACGAGAAGTTTCTTCAAGTAAAGCTCTTTTCCTGCACATGGAGTCATTTTTCTCTGGCATTTCAACATGAGCACAAACACCTCTTGAAGTGCTAAAAAAAAAGGAAAAAATAAAAATGTGTAAAACTGATTATGTTTAAAGAGGTTAATTTGATAAACTATTGTTTCTTTTTAAAGCTACATAATAAACAGAAAAGATGCTTTACCTTTCCACCAAGAATATTAGTTTTAGTTTTATTAAACTTTCAGACTAATGCAAACTAAAAGTCTCAAAATAGGAAACGATTGATTGTGTGATACAGACTGCTCTATTGACAGCCTGATGATCATGGTGAATGCTAGTAAAAGTTTCCAAGCCTAGACATCTTAAAATGGGTACTTGACAATAGTTAGGGAAAGTTAGGGTGTTTTGACATTATGCTAGCCACACAATCCTAGTATGCAGTGGATAAGTAACAGATAAAATCAACATTTTATCCACGAACAATTGTGGAACATAGGCTGTAAAGGGAATCTTTTTTTTTTCCAAACTAATCTATATGTATAAAAAAGAATGTATGTTCGGTTGTTGGTTTGTCTAGCATGAAAATCCACATTGGTGAACCAAAAAAAAGCCATGTTGCTATTTATTTATCTTTTAAATTGTCTAGATTAAGATATTTAAAGATTTATATTTTTAGGTGACTTTTCTTCTCGAAAAACAGGAACTCTTTCGATGTTAGCTGACGAGAATCAGCCGGTTGTGCACAGTTCTTGGCGCTGAAAATGGGGCAGGGCTGAAAAGTGAAGTAAGTGTATTTTTTAAATTTGGGTCAAAGAAGAGTAACAGCTTCAAATTTAATACCTGTATGTAACTCATTTCAGGATGTAAAAAAACTTTATCTTTATTTTGGTAGTATTTTAAGTCTCATCAATTGATTTGGTTTCTTTGATAGATGCCATTGCAAGCTTGTGTTTTCTTCGCCACAACGCTGAGAGCCAGTTACATTTTTCCATTCAAGTTCCCTACTTATGATGTGACACCAAGAGTACAATTTACTTTTTATCAGTGCCATCCACCCTATTTGAAAAGTGCAAAAACATTAAACAGCACTCTCTGATGTGGCATCCTTCCTACGCTACTTACACCAGGTAAAACTTATATCTCCCCTCCCTATGTGAGTGACTAATAAAATGCAACCTAGCCCTTTTTTCCCCTTCCCACTTGGTTTTCCCAGGTAAAACTTTCATCTCTTTGACGAGAAAAATTTCAGCTTGTAGTGAAACTCAAGAATCTAAGTTTAATATCTTATGTTTAATATTTGTGTACAAAAACCTGATTTAAATTGCACTTAAATATAATTTGCTATTTTTTTCCTCCATTTAAGTTACCCATAATCTAAGATGTCATTTTAGTTTAAGTCAGTGACTTACAAACACTATTAACTGTTAAAATGTAATAAAAATAGAGAATGCAGATGTAAAATAGATACATTTTTTTAACCTACAGATTTTTAACAATAAAATGTTTTATTATGAGCGAGCGACCTAAAATTTAAAAAATTCTTTACTTAAAAAAACTAAATAAAAAAAAAGGAATGTCTATGACTGTGCCCAAATAGTTTGATACTGCTGTTCTCAACCGATGGAATGCATATGAGAAAGGTTATTCAGGGGTACGCAGCAACATATAAATTTTGTTTAAAACAATCAATTATTTGAAGACTGTCACCAGTTTTGCTGCGTGACTCACCACCTAACAACGTGCCAAAGTATCCTATTGGAAAGGTAAGCACATTTCATTATGAAAAAAAAGTAAATTTATTTGCAAAACTTAATGTGAGGACATACTTTGGGGTACAGTCGTGAAAAAGGTTGAGAACCACTGCTTTAACATGTAACCCTATTTATAAAATATGTATTAATAGAAAGAACGCTAGATTAGAAATTAGTTTTGTCTCCGAAGATTAATTAAAGTGACAAAGGCCAATTCACATATATTCATCAATCCGTGTCATGATGGTATTTTAGTTGTAGATACATGGTGATGTGGTAGAATGAGCAGGCTGAGAATAGAAGAAACATTTAACTCACACTGGAAAGAACAGCCATAAAATGTAAAGTCGTATATGTTCATGATTTTATTACATAACACAGGAAAATAACAAATGAAATAAACATCTTGTAAGAAAATGGTATTACATTTTACTTCACAACATATTTCTTCTAAGTATCTTTTATAAAATTCAAGATGTCTAATGATTATACACAGCAATTAAAAAATTGTGACAGGAACATAAGGACCCACACAGAAACCATTATCATTTTCATGACTCACTTGTAGAGAAAGAAAACCTAAAATTAATTCTACTCTTCTCAATGAGGTAATTATTAAGTTATTATTTTTTGGTGACCCACATCATATTCCCTTCCAACCCTCTGATGCCCCTCTGAGAAATAATTTATTCTTTTACTTTTTAGTACATTTTAATAAAAGTATATTTTAAATAAGTTCTTTTTAATAACTTGTTTTATTTTAAATCAGCCATCAATAATGAGTTTGTAGTTTGTACCATAGGCCCTATAAAATATAAACATTCTAAAATAACAGAACATAAATAAATACAATTATTAAAAACGAAGTGGCTATGCTTCCAACTAGACGGAATGATGATTTTTTTCTATGATCTATCGATAGATGTGTGCATGGGTGACAATTGCAATTATTCTTTTCTTTTTCGGATTCCGTCCAAGCCTGACAAAGTCAGGACTTTACTATTGTATTTAAATTACAAAATTTAACAAATTAAACCAAAACTGTGCACTAAAGCAGTATCCTCCCAGAGAATGTTTTAAATTACATAACACTAATAAAATCACCTCCCTAAAAGTTAAAATATTCCCCCTAATACACAATAATCCAGAATATATTTAAAGAACTAGAGTATATACTTAAGTCTTAACTGTCTAAACAATAAGTAAAGTAAAGCATACTAATAATCGTATAAAGTCTATATTTTTTAGGCACTTGTTACATGACCAAACGTTTGGTCTTCGTATTTTTTTAACTTTGTGTACCAGCCGTAGATAATATTGCTCCACACCCTAACCCTATCCCTAACCCTAATCCTGAAAAAAAATTCTGAAAAAAAAATAAAATTTATATATTTCATGTTCACGTTTGGTCTTCTAACAAGTGCGGTAGGAATAGGAAAGGCACTTGTTACATGACCAAACGTTTGTTTGGTCTTCTAACAAGTGCGTATTTTTTACGCATCATTTTGAATGATTCAAAAGCCCAAGGCCATGATAGTACATTGTTGATGAATTTTCAAATATTATTTATTAATTGTAGAAACTGAAAGATATCATAAAAATGGTTTATTAATAATGCACTGAATATTACAATATATCCATGATTTTTGAATAGACAATCACAATGGAATGATTTTAATCAATGGCAATTTAGAAGACAACCGAGTGATTAAAACTAAAACACTATAAACACTAAGTAGTTTATTTGATAAATACTTCAACTATACACATTTAAAGTAACTTACGTAAGACTTAGTACATAAGGTACGAAGGGGACTTACCTAAAGAGTATTCAACAATATGTACTAATAAAGTAATAAGCTTCCAACATTTTGATTTAGTCCATTCATTATAAAAGTAGGAATGTTGGAATCTGCGGATCAATTTACAAGTTTTTTTGATAACCACTAAAACCATGACTAAAGTAAAACCATAGCTAACTCAAAAAAAGTGTCCAACTCAAAAAAAAGTCATAGGTCTAACCTAGGGGGTGGAATCATTTTTTGCATAGTGGACCACAAGTCCACAAAGATTTCTTAAAATTGACAGAATTTCGACTGATCTGATGATATGAATTCATTTTTGTATGGAGAAAAATGTACACTGACCGGGTCAAACAGCCTAATCGATGGCAAATGGGAAGTAAGCAGTGGCGCATCCAGGTGGGGGGGGGGGCAAATCATCAATACATAATTTACGTTATAATGTTACAAAAAAGACTGTCAAACTGTCTTTTTTCAATATGTGAGCCCCCCCCCCCCAGCATTTTTTGCTGGTTGCGCCACTGGAAGTAAGCCTACTTGGCCTTCATACCAAATTATTTTGAAATTACTGTTTATAAAATAAGATATATTCCGAAACCTGAAGAAATGTTTCTACCTAGTTCCAGTGGTGTCACTAGGGGTGGGGTGCGGACCACACCGGGTGATACCAACATAGGAGGCATTGATAGGGGTGACACCAAAATAAACCATTCTTAATTTCATTACAGAAAGAACTCGGTCCAGTCGGCTTTTATAACCCATCATAGTTAAAAACGTGAGCAGTAACACAGGTCGCCACCATGCAGAACGTCCGAAGCTTAGGTATATAACTACACGGGGCCCAATTAAGGATTTTGTAGGCCCTAGGCACTAATTAATTAATTATAACTAATTTAAAAATGATATAATTGTAAATTTAAAAAAAAAATATTTTCACTTTTAATGGCTCTATTTTTGTTTGTAGGTCACACGCACGATGCCAATAGTGCCTAGGCTTAATAGCCTACATAGGGCCTTGTAAATACAGTTCAGAGTTGCTCGGATCAATCTGAAGTTAATTTGTTAACGCACTAAAAGTGACTTATGTAGTAACGTGGTTTCATGAAATTGGTGACGTAGTTTATAAAAACAGTTTAATAAAATTAACATATAGCTTTCTTAAATACTTTTGTTTTTATCGCTATAGTATAAAAATAAATCCAGCATTGCCACATTAAATGCAAAATAACGCTTCAATCGTAGCATAACACAGCTCAACAAAAAAAAATTTTTTTTCGAATTGCCAAGAATATTTGAATGAATTTATAGCAATTCAAGGGTGCTGATTTCAAAACTGCCACTGCTTTTGCTGAATTGGCTCTAGTTTCTGAGATATTGGACAATCTTGAAAATATGATTGTACCCTTTGTGTAAAACAAATGCAATACGTTTGGTGTCTGTTGTTTTATTTAACTATACCAAGTTATAACTTGGTTTATTTTTTTCTCGTTTATAGCTGCTTTCTAAAGACATCATGAGTTCATCATGAAGATGCTGCAAAAATAATCCGAATGTATTCTGTTACATCTGGTGAGAATACATTATTGAAAAGCAAAGAAGAAATATAACTGACTTTGTGTAGCAGGCATATTTGGCTTATCTCGGTGTGAAGCTGGAAGGCCAAGACAAGTCTTGGGTTCCCCATAAGGTCTGCAAAAACTGCGTGGAGAGCCTACGGCAGTGGACAAATAGTGAGAAGAAAAGTCTAAGTTTCGGTGTACAAATGATATGGCGAGAGCCGAAAGACCATTTTGGTGATTGTTATTTTTGTATTGTGAATGTTAAAGGCTTCAATCGCCACAAGAAATCTAAGTGGGGTTATCCTGATCTTGAATCTGCAATGAGACCAATTCCACATAGCAGTGAAGTTCCTATACCAGTGTTTAGTGGATTATTAGAGCTTTCACCATCAGACTGACGAGGGGCAAGATCTGGAGTTTTTGGGAGGTGAAAACAGTGGAAGCGATTATGAAGGAAGTTCTTCAACACCTCAACCATTCAGCCAAGAAGAACTCAATAACCTAATACGAGACCTAAATCTGTCCAAGCAAGCATCTGAGCTTTTAGTGCCCAGGCTCAATGAAAGAAATTTTCTCAAACCAGAAGTTAAAATAACATTTTATCGGAAAAGAGAAGATTTTCTTCTTCAATATTTAAGTTTACAGTAATGACATCACTGGACTTCCGCTCCAAATGGGACTACAAGACTATCATTCCGAAGACTGGCGTCTTTTTATAGACAGTTCCATCACAAGCTTGAAATGTGTTCTGTTACACAATGGTAACCGATATGCATCTCTTCCCATTGCTCACTCAACAACACTTAAAGAAGAGTATGAGAATATCAAAACAGTATTGCAGAAAGTCCGTTATTATGAGCATCAGTGGTCAATTTGTGTTGATCTAAAAATGGTAAACTTCTTGCTTGGGCAGCAGTCAGGATACACAAGATACCCATGCTTCATGTGCTTTTGGGATAGCAGGGCAAAGCAAGATCATTGGACAAGAGTAACATGGCCTGCAAGGGAAACCATGACTGTAGACAAAAATAAGATCATTCTCCCACCGCTTTATATCAAATTAGGTTTAATGAAACAATTGGTTAAGGCTTTGGACAAATCTGGCAAATGCTTCAAGTATATTTGCAGATCATTCCCCGGATTGAGCATGGAGAAGCTGAAAGCTGGGATTTTTGACGGTCCTCAGATTCTGAAACTCATCAACGATCGACATTATACTAATTTCATGGATCACCTTGAAGCTTCTTCATGGAACAGTTTTGTTTCAGTTGTCATGAACTTCTTAGGTAATAACAGAGCATAGAATTACGAAGAACTGGTGCAAGATATGCTCGCTAACTTCAGAAACATTGGAGCAGATATGAGCATCAAGGTACATTACCTGTACAGTCATTTAGACAAATTTCCAGGTAACCTTGGGGACTTCAGTGAGGAACAAGGCGAGAGGTTCCATCAGGATATGATGGTGATGGAGGAGAGATATCAAGGAAGATGGGACATACATATGATGGCTGACTACTGTTGGAGCCTACAGCGCAATTGCACCAACGACACATACAAAAGGAAGTCGAGCAAATAGCGATTTGCTAATGCATTACTATAGACAATTAACATATTAATTAATTAATTAATTAGACATAATTAGTTTTTCAAATGAAAATGTTTTCTTCTATAACACTATTACACATATTTTTGAACAAATTTCTGCATGACTATTAACAGTTTCACTACTTTTTGTTAGTATACTATTATACTTCATGCAATTCTTGACAAATTCCAAACACGGTGCATACATTATTTAATTAATTTTAATTATCTCGTAAAATAGAGCCAATCTAGCAAAAGCACTTACATATTCTAATTCAGCATGGTTGACTTTGTATAAAATGATTCAAATATCACTGGCAACGAAATCACTGTTTACCAGTGTAATCATACCAGTGCTGTCACTAGATTTTCAATTTTATTGTGTTATCAGCAATGAAATAATATAATTGCATACAATTCCAGAATTATACAAAATGAATTTTTATATTTTGATAACATTCATGCTCGAGAATATTCCATCATGCCACATGGAGTACACAAATAAAAAGGACCAACTGGATGTAAGCAACGACATTTCAAAATGGCTCCATGAATAGGCCCTACTTAGTTCGATAAGTCAAGAGATCTAATGATGATCATGGCTCATCAAAAAATATTGCTTATCAGCCCACACCTCTTACTGTGTCTGATTCTTCCTATGCTAGCGGCATGCATTCTGCAGAAATGGGAGAGATTAGCGCATAAATACATGGAATAGACAAAGACAATTTGATACTGAAGTGAAAGCTGAAAATGATTATAAGTTTGTAACCAATGTGATGATGGATCAATTTAAAAAAGAAACATTGTAATATTTTTGGAGTGTACCAGTTCCAGATCATTTTTGGGTTGAAATTATCCAAAAAAGTACGTATTCTTATCAGACCTTTCAATGCTGAGATATGGCAAGATTCTAAAGCTAAAGGAGATGAGTTTGCCAGCCATCCAAAGAATGGTTTTACAAGATGATGTCAAATTGTGAGAAAATACACGTCAGTGATGGTTTATTCAATCACCACTGAGAAAGTATACTGCTTTTGCCAGATTCTTTGACTCTAAGTGTTACATAAACAACATTCCAATTTGTCTCTGGATTTCAATAGTGGTGTAAACTGGGCCCAAAATTACATAATCATGAGATCTCAAAAGAGCACCTTGTAAAAATGATAAACATTGGCAACAGCAGTGAGTCTGCACAAAACGTTTGATGCCGAAATTGTTGCTGTGATGGACAGGGAGTAGAAAAAGTAGATGGATATCTTGCACAGGCTGCTAAGCAAAATTTGCCACAAGAAAGATGAATCTTCTTTGAACAGAGGGAACTTTCTTGAGTTGGTTGAGATGCTTTCAAATATGATACAGTGTTGAAAGAGCACTTAATTAGATTAAAGAGAAGTTCATGTACAGTAAAAGCGTCCATATATTATCTATCACATAAAACTCAAAATGAGTTTATAAATGTACTGGCACATCAGTGGCGTAGCTAAAGGTGGGCGAGGGGACGGACCTCCCCGGGTGACAGCATATGGAGGGTGACACTATGTCACCTCCAACAAATTTTTTCAGCCAGGCTAAGGTGCGAAAATAGTCTGAAAATAGAATTGTTATAAAAACCCAACAACACAGGAAATGTGACCGGACGTTTCGCATACAGATCACATGTCAACCGTAATTAGATATGCACACATCAGAGGTGGTACAGTTGAAGTGCGGGAGTCATTCCTTGGATTTTTTCATCTGAAAGGTAAAACAGCTACTGCATTGACTGGCGATATCCTCGAGAAAATAGAAAACGAAGCACTGGATATTCAGTTATGTCGCGGTCAAGGGTACGATAATGCAGCAAGCATGGCTGGAATCCACGGTGGTGTGCAACAAAAGATAAAGATACTAATCCGAAGGCATTTTTTTCCCTTGTTCGAATCATTCTTTGCTAGCAATCCGTCTTGTGTAACGTTTTTTTTAAGTCTTGAGGCGCTGTACACATTTTTTGCTCTGTCGACCGATCGTTGGGATGTACTAGAGAAATGCACAGGTCTAACAATGAAGAGACTGTCCACAACTCGCTGGAGTGCACATGCTGATGCAGTAAAGCAAGTGATACAGAAGTTTAACCAGTTTGTGGAAGCCATTGAAGATCTGTGTGATGTCGAAGAAAGCGTCGAGACAAGAGGCGTTGCGCACAATCTGTTGCCAGCTTACATGCAACTTTTCTTTCATGTCGTTCTTGTTTTTCTGAGGTGATGTTTTACAAGAAGTCGATTTAGCATAGAAGTCCATGAAAACACCAGGTATTACTGTGGACATGGTTGCAACCAAACTAAGGGCTCTCAAGGTCTTTGTGGAAGAGTATCGTACGAAGGTTGTTGACGATGACGTCCAGTGGGCATTTGCGAAATGTGAAGAACTTGATATCCCTACAGAGAAGAGAATCATAAGAAAGAGAAGATTACCAGGAGAGTAGGCAAGAGATGCTGGATTGTCATTGCAGCAGAAGACCAAGAGAGCAATGTTAGATTGTCTTGACCGTTATCATATGGATTTAGATACGAGAGGAAAGGCAGTGTATGACATTTTGCTGACTGTTTCTGCCGTTCAGCCAGACCATATTATTTGTGCCAACGACGAAGAAATACAGGTGTCTGTTATTAAGCTCACAACCGTGTATGATGAGCTGAAGAAAATCTTTTTCTAGAAATTCCACGTTTAAGGCAACACGTACAAGCAGCCGAAATAAACTTGGAGGAAGCCAAGAACTGGACTGTACTGCAACTCCTACGGTTTATCATCAAGTTGGACTTTTTTGAAACATTGCCATATTTTACGCTGACTCTAAGATTCTTTCTGACAATATGTGTTTCTGTGGCATCGTGTGAAAGAAGTTTCTCGAAAATGAAACTTATAAAACATTACCTCCGGTCAACCATGAGTCAGTCGACATTGTGAGATAGTCGGATACGGCTGTTCTGTCCGTTGAACGCGAGCTTACAAGACTAATAGATTTTGCCACAATGAAAACAAGACATTCTTTTTAGGACTATAGTGTCGAATGAAATTCTTTTGGGCTGTGCATTGTCGTGTTTTGCATTTAGATGTTCTGAAAGTGAACAGTTGCATTTTAAAAATCTTTGGATTTGAACTATTTGTTTTGTGGTATTGGATTTGGATTTTGTCTTGGATCATTCAGTAAAGGGTCGTGTGGGGTCACTGGGGTGACATTTGAACGGACCACCCCGGGTGACGTTTACTCTAGCTACGCCACTGTGGCACATCATGTGAAAGAAATACTCATAGGAATATAAAGGCTGCGAAGTATTTTGGAATTATGTTCGACAGCACACCTGACATATCACACACCTGACATACCACACATCTGACATATCACACACTCACCAGATGTGATCGCTTTCATTTTTTATGACGAGTTAAATTGCGCTTTTAAAAGAGATTTGAAAGCTGAGAAGACATCTGAAGGCAGCAGATATTGATCTTGACAATGCAATGGTCAGTATTTGATGTTTTAAAATTTATTGCTGCGTGTGACCAGAGGCGTAACTAGGGAGGGGAGAGGGGTCCGAATTCGAATGCCCCCCCCCCCGGACCCCAGCTTGACGGACCCCCAAACATTTTTTTACATTAAATATTAAGTACATTATCTCATATCATGATGTCGAATGTCAATTTCAAAACTGTAACGGATAAAAAATTACCCCCAATTTACAATGGGACAGTTTAGGCTTTCTGATCTTGCTCTGTTTTCTATTGAATTTGTTATGGTGAAAGATTTTGAATTTTTCGATATTGGTGGAGTGATTGACAGATTTGCAGCTTTGAAGACAAGGAAAAGATGATTTTAAATAAAGTTTATTGTATTAATAACAATAATTTGACTTTGCTTTGCTGGTTGTTGCAGTTATTAAATGCTTTTACGTTAGATTATATTGTGTAATTTCCTTTTTATCTTATATCCCGGGCTTTCTAAGCTGCAAATCTGGATGGTAGATTTTGAATCTACAACAACTTCTTTAAACATTATCTTTACTCCAATTTAACCTATTCAACTCTAGGTCTACCCTTATTTCTGACACTTTTTAATTAAAGTAGATTTCTTAACGGGTCCATGGAAAATAACATATTTTCTAACATTTTTTTTTTTGTAAAAGAAAAATCTAGAGCACAGTCCTACAAAAGTCCAATTTATGACAAATGTTAACTAAAAAGTTACTAACGAAAAGTTCAACTAACTTTTTTAAAGGTAAAGGCAAAGCTTAACTAAGTGAAAAAAATTTAGTTTAGTTCAAAGAATAGTTAACTAATTTTTTTTTAGTTACAAAGAAAAAAAAGTTTTACTTTTATAATATTTTAGAATACAAAATATTTGTTTTATCTTCCAAACTTCCAAGTTAAAATTATATTTATTAATAAATGCAGCTGCATGACCTTGACAATAATAATAGCCTGCATTTTGTTATTCAATTTTACAATGAACACAGTAAACAGCTGATAATTAAGAGATGTCGTCTAGTAAGCAGTGGCGTTGCGAGCTTAACTCGCGCCCGCGGCAGAATACCTTTTTAGCGCCCCCTTACCATTCGAAAACCATATAATATTATATGTAAAATATACCACTTGGCGCCCCTTTGTGAGTAGCGCCCGGGGCATGATGCCCCCTTGCCCCCCCCTCACCACGCCACTGCTAGTAAGGTAGTCCATTTTCATTTCTAATGGTAATAACAACTGTAACTTTCACTTTTATGTTTAGCCATGAGGTTGACTACTGACAGCTGTGGTGGTTCTCACTGTGTGGATTCGGACGAATATATATGTTACCGGAAAAGTGTGAAATGCCGGCATTCTATAGAATGCCTAGGAAATGTATAGAATGCCTGGTCGTTTTAGGCAAAGTATAAAATTTTTAAATTGTGCATACTTTTCCTAGGCATTCTATACAATGCCTAGGCATTGTATAGAATGACTAGTGTCGTTTTGGCAAAGTATAAAATTTTTAAATTGTGCATACTTTTCAATCATGGTTTGCATCCTCATGCATGTCTTCTGCATACCTTCATCTCTGTCTATCTGCTCTTGTGTTGTTTGTATGTTCTGTATTCTTTTTTCGAGGTCTTCCTCTGTTTCCATATCTTGTAAAATATCGTCAGGTAGTGACGACGTTGTGAGGCCTATTTTAGCCAAAGAGTGCTTCGTATGGTGATCTTTTAATCCTATAATGAAAAGCTCTGTTCTTCATGAGTTGCACGAACCGTAACCCCTCACTCCAGCGGCCAATTTTTCCATCTTGCATCCAAGCACACAACATATTTTCGATGTCCTGGTTAGCTCTTTCGATGCTCCCCTGGCTTTGTGAGTGGCGCGACTTACCATGAACGATCTTCAAGGTGGGCCAGTATTCTTTTAAGCTGCTTACCACACTGTTTGCAAATTCTCTGCCGATATCGGACTGTTGAATTGTTGGAGCACCAAGCAAGGTAAATATGTCTACCAGCTGTATGCTACTTCTTCTGCCATCTTTGTCTTCAGGGCCCTGAGAACCACGAACTTGGTTAGATGATCTTGATACACCATTATAAACTTGTATTCCCCATCAGGATGGGATTGAAAGTCGATGAGATCGACCTGACAACGGGAGTTGAATTCTGAAAAAACCATTGGCTTGACTACAATGCCGTTTTGACGCCTTTTTGTTTTTTCTGGCAAGGTTCACAAAGGTTAACATACAGTTCAATATATGACGTGTAATGTTCTTGTATTTGGGTGATAGTTCTTTCAACATTCTGTCCCGTCCTCCATGACCAATAGCCAAATAGGCATTATGAAGTACGTCAAATAACTCGGAGTCCGCGACGAAAAACTGAATGGCACTCACACCTTCATTTTCCACCATCATGACATCATAGTGTTTCACCAGCCAATAGTTACATACTTTGCCGAACGGGAATTTATTTCAATTTATTTCATACTTTGCCTGACAAATTCAGGCATTCTATACATTGCCTAGGCATTCTATAGAATGCCGGATTTCACACTTTGCCGGTAACATATATATATATATATATATATATATATATATATATATATAATATATATATATATATATATATATATATATATTATATCCGCCGATGTATGTATATACTATAATAGTATATACATACTGTAACATACATATAATTTGAGATAATTTTTAATATATATATATATATATATATATAATGTCCGATGTATGTATATACTATAATAGTATGTACATACTGTAACATACATATAATTTGAGATAATTTTTAAATTATTTACTTCTTTACAGGTGGGTAGCGGCGAATATAGCACATTATCGCGAATCGCAAAAAGTTTGAGAGTCTCTGTTTTCTGTACTAATGGGTTTGAGCATTCTTAATATATCTATCAGTTTGAGCTGCAATATGCCAATTTTTTTTAATGAAATATAATTAATGAATTTAATCATGTACCAAAATAGGGAGATTTAAGATTAATTGTAATTCTATATAATTATGTTGTATTTTAATTTCTTTAAATAACAGAAAGAATAAAACATAAACATTTGACAATGCTATCTAAACTGAGCATCTAAATACTTTTAAACTTTTATTATTATTGATATTTAATAAGTCCTAAATAAATATTGGTTTCCGTTACCAATAGCTGCATAGACGCTAATATGGTCGTATGAGTACTTCCGGAATTATGTATGGCTGATGTGTTTGAAAGTTTGTTTGTCTTTAAAAAGTGATTATTATTCACTGTTTGTTGAAATTTCAGACACTGAAATATGACTTAAAACATAACATTGCCAAATTATAAATTAACTTTTGTAAGTAACAAGTCTTTGCCTCTGTTCATAAAAAGACATACAAAAAAGTTTTAATAATTCAAATTAAATGAAAAACATGTCTTAACCTGATACTTAAGTTATAAATATATACTCTTTAACGTCAAAATGCTATGTAATATTTAATAGATAAATATAAGTATTTTATGATTATTGATAGTTTTAAGAATTTTTTACATCTATACCGATTAAAATAATTTATGATAATTATTAACAATAATAAATTACAAACGCATTGCAAAGCATTTTTTTCTATTGAAATTAATAAAAATTGCATTATTCCATTCCAACCTCTGTTGTTTTAATTGCATGTTTATGTTGATTAAAAATATTGTATAAAAATATTAAAAGACTATGTATAGAAATAAACATGTTTTATTTAGTGTAATTAGCCGACTTTAGGCTGGTGGAGGTGTAGGGTGGACAAGATAGGCGCAGGAGCTTAGAAATTATTGTAACCCTCTTAGCTGTTGTTATATCCTTTATCTACTCTTTGCTTAAGCACAGTACATATTGTTAAAGCACTACACCCGTACTTCCTTGCCAAGCAAGTCACTTTCACACCTTGCGTATGTTTTACTATGATTTCATGCTTCTTCTGAGCACTGACCTTTCCACTCACTTTCTTTGGACCCATAGTTATAAAAAAAATGTGATATAATACTGTAAATGAAAAAAAAAAAACAAAATGCAAGCACAATTGATCAAAGATACTTCAGCGTATACTGCTGTATAAATTATTATTATTTTTTTTTTATTTTAAAGAAATACTGAGTGTGCCAACACTCTTCGAATTTCAAAATGGCTGATGATTTAATACCCACCAAAGATACCAGCAACAATGCTCTGCGAAATTTACCAAATGAAGGTAATCTATTTTTTGTGTTCTTTTTTATCATTTTAATTTGGTTTTATTACCATATCTAATGAGCTCTGTTTTAAAAAGTTTCCAATAGGAAATGTGAGTTTTCACAACTTAAGATAAAAATATCATCTAGTTATATATATATTAAAAAAAAGTAAAGTTCCCTTAGCCCATTAGGGGCATCGGGACAGATGAAGTGCAGAATTCATCTTGTTCTTTAACATCAGCATATGAAGGGATGGTGTAGTTAGCTCAATGCCCAGCCACCTTTAGTTTCCCAATTTAAGTCAGATACCCATTTAAAGCTGGGTGGACTTGTGGGACGACTTTGAAACAATTTTCGCCTGGAAAAATTTGTTATGTATCATATATATAACAATATAAAAACTGTCTGTTTTAAAGTATATGTTTTTTACTTTAGCTGTCCTGAAGAAATCTCAAGTTAGTAAATATTCTCGGGATGAACTGGAAGACAAATTCCTGCGGATGTATGAAGAATATATCATTCTCAAGAAACATGCTCGCAAGCAAGAAGATAAGATTAAAAGGTAATGATGAATTTTCTTTCGAATTGCATATTTAATAGTATCCATTGAAATAAAGAAAACTAAATATTCTTCAGTACTGAACTATGGGAACTGTACAAAAAAAATTTTTTTTTTAAATCTCTGTATCAAAGGCAGTAATTTCTTTGCACTTTTGTCTCAAGAGGGGGCCAAATTTAGAAAACATATCTGTTTACTGTTGATTAAAAATGATTTATTTCAGAATGGCGACTAAACTACTTCGACTTGTAAATGATAAAAAGAAACTAGAAAAAGAAGGTGATGCACACATTTTGTTTATTACATGTCTGTTTTAGACTTAAATTTTAGTTTAGAGTAGTTTAGACTAACGATAATTTTTTTTCTTTGAAAATAACATCATGTTACAAAGAATAATACATTGATTATTTTTATTTTGTGATCAAATTAAATATTTATTAAAATAATTTTACAGTATAGTTTACATGTTATTTTTAATCACTAACAATGCAATTATTTGTTCAGGAAAAGGTGTGAGGAGTGTTGAGGTTGAGGAAAAATTTGAAGAAATGGCAGCCCGCATCCAAGCTCTGGAGAAACAAAATAGTCAACTGAAAGAAAAGGTGATTAAAACAAATTTTGAATTATCTATTTATCATCTCACCTGTCATTTATCATACTCTTCCATAATTATTTTAAAGCAAAATGAAATAAAACATGTACACATTTTACCCTTTTTACTGAGCTTTTTTTGTAAAAAATGTTCAGAAATTTATAAACTCGTGAACATCAGTAATGAAACAGCTCTGGTTTACTTCAAAATAAAACATTGAATATAACAAAAATTCTTTTTGAAAATTCATTTCATTATCAATCACTATTTATAAATTATGAAGTTAACTTCTGTTCTTTAACAGCTTAATTTACATTTTAATACAGTTTTTTTTAAAGATAACTTTGTTAAATTAGTGAATGATTATTGGATAAGCAAAAAATTATAGTTTTTTTAAATTTAAAAATATTTGTGTACGATAATGTCTATTACAATTTAATAGAAATTTATCAGCAGTTATAACTATTTTAATTCCATTTTTTATTTACTCTCTTATTCTTTATGAACCTTTATACATTTTTTATTTTTCAGTTAATATTAACTAAACAGATGGCGTCGGTTGGTCCCAAGAGAGGTACATACACCCACGTTCGTGCTGTGATTGATACGGTAAAATTTATTTGATTAAAGCTGTATCTATGGGTGATAATTATTATTTTTTTCAAGGCTATTAGTTTTAATACTGCTACTCTTTCTTCTGTCATCTGCTGATCGGTTTAAATTTGCTTTTACAATTATGTCTTGGTGTCTATGTTTGTTTTTCCATTTTCACTTTTCTTTACCTGTTTGCAGGATTATTATATTGAACATTTATTGGCAAAAATCATGAATTCACTCATACATTGGAGATTAACTTAAAAAAACTACTAATATCTTAATTTTAAAGAAATGTTTCTTTTATTTTATATGACAATTAAAGATTATTTTTTTCATTCCAGAATCGTCTTCCTAGTAAACATAGTTCCACTGTACAGATCGATCCTAGAATTACTCACAAAAATCTTCGAGTCATGGGCCCCACACCTGGTCATGGAACAATAACTTCCTCTGACCACCAGCTGTTGAGAAGGTACATTTTCAATAAATCTAAAATAAAAGTCAAATGTTTTAATTTTAGCAATGTGATAAAAGTTGTCAAATAAGTTAAAAAAAAGTTACTCTGCCATAACTTGAATGTTGTAACATTGATGCTAGTAGTATCTTTTAAATACTCCAGTATTAAATCTTGATGTCATATTTCATTAAAACTGTTTTAGTTGATGAATTAATTGAAGTATAATAAAACTTCCATTTATCTAATTTTCGATTATCAAGTTTTCCAAAAGCTTTTATCATTTCTAAATTAGATTATTTAAAAACTTTTAGTATATTTTAATAAAGGTTTTTGACAGTGAAGCATAAAAAATATAGATCTTTAAAGCCCCATAACTTTGGTGTTATTTATTTTTATGGTTAATATTTTTTGTTTGATTTCAAAATCAAGGGAAAAAAATCTATAATATTTTGTTTAGCTTGATTCAGTAGGTTAAATGGCTTAAAACTAAAAATATAATAATGTATTTCGACTTTTAGTTTTATTTGAATATTAATACAAGTAAAGATGAAGATGTAAGAAGTTAATTTCTTTAACTAAAGCAATCAACATAATGAATTTTCTTTTCTCAGTTCTCCATCACCTCATGATTCTCACACCATTTTGGAACTAACAAGAGCAGACAAAAATAAATTGTAAGTAAGAAAAAAAGTTGAATAAAGAGAAATTTAAAAAAATATAATATTTACAAAGTTGGCTGCTTCATAGTCACTTTGTTCACATTCTAAAGAATTAGATTCAAATAATGAAAGATAAAAAAAATAACTTTATGGTATTAATGTATCTTGTTATATTAATAAAAAAAATGTAAGAAATTGTGTTTCTTTGTGATAGATTATTTTGAAAACATTTTAACATTTATTTTCTATTTTCTCTTCAGGGAAGATCAGTTAGCTCAAATGAGAGAGCAGATTCAAGTTTATGAGATGGAAATTGAAAATTTGAAAGAGCAAAACAAATTACAGAAAGCTGAATTCGATGAAGATTTGTTAAAAATTAAACAGAAAATTACTTTAGATCAGAAGTATGTACAGAGAGCAATTTCTTTTTTTTTTCTTTTCGTTATTTATTTTATTGTCAAAGAAAACTTTCTGATCTTTCTTTCTTGTAGAAGACAAGTAATTTTTGATCATTTGTATTTCTTTTAGGCACAATCTTCAAGAAAATATTGATATGATAAAATTGCAAAGGGAAATTAAAGAAAAATCAACCATTTTGACAGTTTTACAAAGTAAATATGAACAGCTGGAACAGGTTAGGCTAATCCGTAGACATTACCTTTACAAAATGTTGTCTTTGGACTGATGGATTTTATTTTTAACTTGTGCGCATCAGACTATCATAAATGAAAATGTTTTTCATGTTATACATGCATATGTGTGATTGATGTTTATTCATTACCTTACATAACTTTTATAGCTGTAGAACTTGGTAAATTTATGACAGGGAATAATGTATCCTTTTTGTCTTATCTCTACATACATAAAATGTCAGGTATAAAATGTAATTATAAAGTAGAAGTACCTATTTATTGTTGAATTTGAAATACTTACAAAATTTTGAAAAGTGTAACATTTTTAGCCAGTCAATTATTAAATTATCAGCACTTGAAATCTTTAAATCTGTTGCTCAGGAATGTACTTATCAGAAGTATTACATGTATCACATTTTTTTTAAATGTACATCTTTATCAAACAGAGTAGCAGAGCTGTTAAACAAAGTCATGAACAAATACTAAGAGAAATGGAGCATTTAAATCTTCAGCTGCAGGAGGAACAAAACAGAAACCTTACTCTACATAACCAACTAAAACTTACAAATAGCAATCAGAAAAAAGTGTTAGAGGTGAATATTGTTAATTTTAAAAGAAGTCTTATAAGAATGTGGGGAAAAAAATGATGCATATATTTTTGTTTTTGTGTATTAGATGATTTGACAGGGGCATAATTGACAATGTTGCCTTGGGATATTTTATTTATGTAAAAAAAAAATTCTAATTTTCCCCTAAAACAAAAAAATACGTTAGCACAAATGCTAAAAATCCCACTAATATATATTAATTGGTATTATGCTTTGTTTAATAAAAATTTAAAAATAAAAACCTATAAATTAATCTAAAGATAGCTAAATAAAATTAATTTTATAAAATAATGCATTAAAAATTTTACAGCCATAAAGTAGTTTAAAAAAATAGAATGTCTTAACAATCTAGACAAAATGTTTACTTGTTGAATCTTTTATTAGCTTCAAGAGCAAGTGTCTGACTTACAAAGAGAATGCAATGTTTTAAAGGAAGCAAATGAAAAACTGGTTAGCAGGTAATGAAATTCACGCTTCATAAATATCGATTTACTTTAAGTTTAAAAAGAAAGACAAATTAATTATAGTAGTTATTTTTCTGCACTATAAAATTCAAATAGATTTAGCCTATTTATCATTTTTTTAAGTGCCTTTGACCTAGAAAGGGAACGAGAATGGCGACAGAAGGAGAACACCTTAAAAGTTCAGATCGCACAGTTGGAGGCCACATTAAAATCTGATCTTGGAGAAAAGGGAGGAATTATTGACAAATATGCGATGGAGAGAGGTATAATTTTATAGTACCTAAATTTTATTGGAAGAGATCAGTACTTTATGAACACAATTTCTGTGTATGTGATTTCTTTATCACTGAATACATTCGTTAACCTCTTTATCAGATGCTCATGAAAAACTGCAAGCTGAACATAGGGAGTTGTCCGTAAATTATTACACACTGAAAGAACAGATGGATGATTTAAATGAAAAAATGAAATTTTTCACCAAGGTCAGTGTTTTTTTTTCTCATTTTAGAAATTTAAAAATTTATTTTCAGATTTTTTTATTTACAGTGGTGCATCGAGATACGAATTTAATTTGTTCCATAATGTTGCTCGTATGCCAATTTTCCCAATTGAAATGGCATTAATCCATTCCAGCCACCAAAATGCCACCCCAGTTTTTTTTGTTATGTGTTTTTGAATATGGAAAATGTATTTATAAATGATAAATATTGTAGAGAATGTAGAGAAATAAACTGGCTTTATTAAGTGTATTTACTTGGAAATTAGCCGACTTGATCTTAAGGAAGATGCTGGCGGAGGTTTAGGGTGAAGGAGAAAGGCGGAGGAGTTTAGAAATTATTGTAACGCCTTCAGCTGGTGTTTTACCCTTTATCGACTCCTTCTTTTTAAGTACAGTAAATATCATTGAACTATTATGCCCATACTGCCTCGCCAAGTCAGTCACTCACACACCTTCCTCGTGTTTTTTATGATTTCACGCTTTGATTCAATAGAAATCATCTTCTTCTGAGCACTGACATTTCCACTCACTTTATTCAGACCCATGATTATAAAAGAAATGTGATAAAGTACTGTAGATGAACAAAAAGCACAAAACGTGAGCACAACTTATCAAAGATGTTTAAACAGCGAAGCAAACAAGCAATCTGACTTAGGTGTGTGGGAAAATGCGATATGCTAGGTGCAGTAAACTGGGTTGTGTGCAGACGGCCGACCTGCTCGTATCTCAAATGTTTCTCGTATTTGAAAGCAAAACATTGCTCGCTCAACAGCTCCTGTCTCAAAAATCTTGTATGTTAGGGCACTTATATGTTGAGGTACCACCGTAATTTTTTTCACCAGTATTATTTATTTGACCTATCAAATTGAAAAATTACATATTTCTAGTATGTTTTTTCCATTTCAAGGAAAGTCAGGTTGATTTTACAGAGATTGAAGAAGCTTTAGTTCTTATAAAACAAAAGAAGCAAAGAGAACAGAAACCACCAGATTTCTTACAGGAAGTGGATGATGAACTTAGTAAAGGTTTGTGCTCTAGAGTCAGTAACAGTTTAGTCTATTAGTAAATATCTACATGTGTATACTAACAGTTTAGTCTATTATTAAATATCTACATGTGTATACTAATTGAAAATGAAATGAAAAACCTTAAAAATAGTTAATTATTCACTTTTAGTTGTGTTGAAGATAAAACTGATAGATGTATGGACATGTATTTTATTTTTACTTCTGTGTTAAATGCGTTTTAACAAGTTAGCTTTTCTTATTTTATTCACTGCCTTTAGTTTTACTTCTTGTTACCCAGATCACAAGAGAGCACTTGTCGAGCTTCAAGCTGAGTTTGCTGAAACAGTTCATGAGCTAGAGAAAACTCGTAATATGCTAGTAGTTCAACATAAAATCAACAAAGATTACCATACAGAGGTCAGTAGTAACACTTTTAAAAATGGGTAGTGTTTTACATAGGTCAGTAAAACACTCTAAAATAATTGTAGTGTTTTATAGGGTGCAGTAGTAAAAACTTTGACATAATTTTAGTGTTCTACAGAGGTCAGTAATAACACTTTGAAACGATTGAAGTGTTATATTCTTGATTTTTTAAAGATAATTTTTCTTTTCAAATTAATTTTTCCCTTTTTTAATTGAACATTTGTTATTTATCCAGGTGACTATGGCAACAAACAAACTGGAAGAGATGAAGAAAGAGTATGAAATGAAGCTGGATGAATATGCCAGGCTGTTAGATATAAGAGCTGCACGAATTAAGGTAGCTTATATGATTTTTTTGTTGTAGTAAATTTAAAATTACTGAAAATTTTTTCCATGTGTGTTAAACAAAATATAAATTATTCTAGATAGTTAAATGATAGAGAAATGAATTATGTTTATAATCACTCTTTTTTCTTTTCAAACTGCATCTTTTATTATCTTCTAACATGAAATTTCAAGAAAGTCACATAAAATAAATTACCCATCATCTCTAATCTGATATCAGCTTTTAAATTTACATAAATATTTTTTTTTAGCCTACATATAATTTGCTATTTAGACTTCACATATTTGTCATTAGTCTGTTTATTACTTACAACATTTAAGACTCAGTATGTTCACGTATGCAGAAGTTTTGGATCATAATTAAATATTCAAAAGTAACAATTTAAAAATCATGTTTTTCTGTGGTAAATCAGAAACTTGAGAGCCAACTGCGTGATGTTGCTTATGGCACAAGGCAGTACAGAGTACCTCCACCAGATGACGATGTAAGAACTTTAATACTTATAGAATTTTAATAATAAAACTGAACCAAATTAACATTTCTCTTTATATATAAGGCTGTATACCTACATCTATTTTAAAATTGTATTTTTTTATCTATTGGGCACATAGGCTGAGTCAACAATGACTGATTTTGATGAAACTGTCAGCTTAGAAAGAGGACAAAATCTATTTGAAATTCATATAGATAAGGTAACTTCTTTAATTAAGAAAAGGTAATGTTTTTTTTATTTTTATAATGCTTAAATACATTTTGTGTTCATTAATATATAATAACTATTTTTCAAGTAAATGAAAATTATACTAAATAGAAGGGATAAATGTTATAAATCTATGCAATTACCATCATGAGATGCTGGCAGTAAGATTATAAGAGCCGTTTTCTGTACATGTACTTTTTAAACAAATTAATTGATTTAGATTATAATTGAGTCTAAAACAGTCCTAAAGTACGGTTCTCACACAACTAACTCTCACAATCCATTTCCATTGGCATGTTTGTTGTGTGAATCACAGTTTCCCATAGACTCTATAGGAAATCATGTAAACCATTCAATTGGCTGCTAAAAATTCAGAAAATTACTAAAAAAAAGTGATAGTATTCTTAGTAATAAAAAAAACACTTGTAAATCACTCAACAAACAGGGAATTATAGGCCTTATCAGGTGAGTTTGAAGTGACTTTCAGAGTGACACTCGTTATGCACACAACGCTATGAGCAAGTCTCAGTTTTTTAATCCAGTTTTAGTTTTTAAGAGGAAAGTGGTATTTTTCATTTCCCAGTACAAACTGGCTGTAACAATTTTCTCACTGACTCCACCTTTCTAGGGACCCATTTTTTATTTACAGAAACAAAATAATCAATTTCTATTCAATTATTCTAACAAAATAGTTGTCCTACAAGAAGACTTTTATTTTTAACACATCGAAATAAACAAATACACTAAAAATATTTCAGAATTGGAAAATAATGATGTTTATAATGTTTATAAAAAAATGGAGCATAATTTCTTTTCATCTGCGACACATCTAACTGTATTCAGCCATTTCTAAACTGTAGAATTTTATTCTTTACATAAGAATTTAGCTTGTTGTGTGAAACATGTAATTCTGAGGAATTTTTCTTGTGTGAGATGTAGGTTTTCATTGATACACTTCAGAAATAAATGATCTGATCACAACAACTCTAAACCAAGAAGTCTTTACTATTGATACATTTTTGTTTTAGACAAAGAGAAAAAAAAATCTTAACTTAAATAATCGATATCAATATACTAATTGAAACTAAAGAAACAGTAATTCAATGTTTTTCTGTTATAGCTTCATTTAAAGTATATTATTAATATTCTACTATATAAACACAGCTCTTTAAATGTAATGTCATATTTTTTTAGATTACCCTTTCTAAAGATGCTCTAGAGAAAATTGGAGATGAAGAACCTAACCTTTTCTGTACCTGGGAGTTCTTTGAGTTTGAAATCCAGTCTACACCAGTTGTCAGAGGATTAGTATGTGTTTAATTTAGCTATGGATCTTTTTCTTTAAAAAAAATGTTAATCTTTGTAACCAATAGTTTGATGCTTTCATTTCATAATGCATTTTTTTTTTCAACCAGCTTTTCTCATTAAAAAAAATAATTTTTAAAGTGAGTTTGGCAATATATAAGCATGGGACAAGTCTGCTTTTGATTTCATAAATACTCATAGTTGGTCACTACCTTTACCCTTACCTCAGTGTGTAGCATAAGGTCAGAGCAACTATAGTATGCTTCAAGTTTTATTTTGTACTGGAAAAAAAATGTTTTGAAGTTTTATAACAACTTGTTAAGTCATACAATGAGTAATGAAGATAAAGAAAGTAAAATTTGAATCTGAGAAATTTATGATATAAAGCAGATAACATTAGATAACCTCTTGTAAAAAAAGCAATATACATGTAAATAAATATATATATATATATATATATAGACCCATACTCTAAATTATTACATGGATCCCGTATTATTATATGGTATAAGGCCCCAGTTGAGTGCTGTTTCATTCAGTATAAAGTGGTCTTGAATATTACTATGCATTGGTGATGATGTGTGTACTGTGAAGATACGCTAATAACCCTAAACCTTACGTCTAGAGCCTTTACAAAATTTTCGAACAGTCCAAGCTTTTATGTTAAGAGGAGTAAGCAGTATTTTGTTAGGATCAACAAACTCATGTGGTATATTGTGTCTGTCAGGTACCATTATTACATGGTATAAGGCCCCATTGTTTAGAACTGCATTAAGACTAACTTTACTTGAGTCTAAGAAACAGACACCAGTCTCTGGAGATCCAAACAGTTCTGCCTTCTTCATTGTTAACCTCAGATCCACTCACTCAATCATTCAATTCAGCTTGGCCAATAAGATGAGGTGTGTTTTCATCAGCTAGTGGTTCATGCTATGCATCACTCTTATTCTTCCTGTGACTTTCCTCATCATCATCACTTTCACTATCAAGGCATACTGGAAGATAGGGAACTGGATTTGTTCATCGTGTGGAACAGGTTTCAAAACAGAATTGCTGATTTGTTTTTGTTTTTTTAAATATGCAGCAATATTTGGCTATAGTCCAATGTTGATCTGGCTCTCGCCATACCATTGTGGTACCGCTAACGGCATAGACTTCCTTTGCCATTTAGCCACTGGAGTGAGCCCAACATAACAAACACTGAAGCAAATATGTGGCGCACAAGGTTCTGTCTTGATCACTTAATTTTGCAGCCACAGTAGATATAATATACAACATTTACTTTTCCTTTTAATTGCTTCCGCTGATCACGGGAGTAAAATGTCCAAAAGATATAACGGAAATAGTCTGGTTGATTCAAGCAACTCCTTTTAACTTTCTACATTTGGTTTGAAATTAATACCCAATCAGTCTAAATAAAAACAACATTTAAAGGTAAAGCACACAGCATGACAAATTGTACAACATTATTAAGCAATTATGACAATAGCTACAACATGCGATTGTACCAAAAATGTAAGAACCTGACGTGCTAGAAAAATTCTGATTAAGGTATCCACAAAACAAAGCGAAACTTACCGCTAAGCTATTTCTCACGTAATATTTTCTAAGCGCGAAGGTGTAGCGGGGTTTTTTTTTGCGGGAGTGGGCATCAGCCGAACGGATTTAATGATTTTTTTTTTAATTTTCTCTTTTTTTAGCGAAGACGTCGGCAGACATTTTCTTATTATACATTTTCTACAGTTATTGTATTTTACAAGTAAAAAGTGAAAAAAACACTTACTTTTTGAGTATAATCTGATATAATTCGTATTTCTGTATATAAATGTAAGTCTTTTGTTAATTTTTAGAC
Organism: Bulinus truncatus; assembly: GCA_021962125.1. Lineage (NCBI taxonomy): Eukaryota > Metazoa > Mollusca > Gastropoda > Planorbidae > Bulinus > Bulinus truncatus. The sequence goes on from JAGDYQ010000102.1 coordinate 173,104, forward strand.
ATTTATATCAATTTTAACCTTGATTTTTCATTTTAGTCGATGTTTCCAGGCAGCCATTTTGGATTGTTTACACTCGCGAAACGTGAAAAAACTCTGCAAGCGATGCCACGAAATTTCTCTGCAACGCCGCGGAAATTCTCCACGGTTTGAGCATCTCCATATAAATACATTGCCAGAAGAGGGGCAAGTTTTGCAAACTACCTAGATACACTAAATTCGCCTTGGTTTGTGCATTATAAGCACACCACTGAAATAAGCAATTCAAAATTAGTCAAAGACTGATATGTTTTTTAAGTAGCAGTTTGAAATTCTTTTTGTTCCCTAGTGTAATTGACTCATGCATAGTTTAGAAAAAAAAAACAGTGCGCTTTAATAAATTTTTCAAAAAATAAATTCTTAGTTGGCAGCTGCCGTTTACTTAAACAATAAGGTCAGCTCAATACGTGTCTGAAAACAAACCAATATAGTTCATCTAACTATATAAACACAGTATTTTATTCCTAATATACTTGTCTTATTTGTGTTAAAATGCATTATAGCTTTTCTAGAACATTTTATTTCTAGGCTATGGCTATATAATATCAATTCCTGTATAGAGGCAGTTGATATCCCAATATCATAATTCCTTACTTTAAAATACGTTTACTAACACTTAATTTCTGTTCTCCCCAATGTAAATGGTGTATAGTAGCTATATGTACCTATTATGTACTCACTATGTAAACAACCTAACATTCCCAAATATAATGACATGTGGAATGGCCTGAGGTGGTCATAGTCCTTACAATGTACCCACCCTCTAAACAATATAACATGGTCTCAGCCACCTACAATACACTCACCCTGTAAATTATGTAATATGGTCAGAGTAACCTTCAATGTACTCTTACCTGTGAAAAATATAACATGGTCATAGTCTCTACAAAGCCGCTGCCATCGCCAGTAACAAATTTCGCTAAAGCAGGTAGGCTGATAGTGCTGATGATGTCGTCTTTTGTCAGTTTGTCCAATGAAATACGAGGCAGAACTAGACTAGGAAAACAAATTATTATTCAGATGTGAAGTAGTTTTAGTTATAAAATATATGTTTTATGATTTAAACAAGCAATTAAGCCTGTTCCATTCTGGACACAGGACGTGTTAGCACATTTTCATGTTATGTACTGTATCAGTACGTATGCTATCTTTCAGTAAATATTTGTAAATTTTGGAAATGTTTATAAATTCGATTAATAATAATGCACATATCTGTAAAAATAAATTATAAAGACGTTTCTTTATATTTAGAAAAAAATTATTGTCTCTTAAATCTAACTACAAGTGATTTGTGGTTACTGAAATAGGACTCATAGTGAAAACATTCAAATTATAGCCATTTAATCGTCCGAAAACTCCGTCAATTGTTGCATAGCTCTGATACTTTCAATTAAACTCAGAACACAAGCTTACTATTTCATTTGATGAGTTTCTTAATAAATCTTGGTGACGTGCTGCAGTATTTCGCACCAAATGAACGAGGTTATTGAACGTACAAGGTGTATATATAATATATAAGCCCCTTAGGAGCCTAAACCCGGCCCTCAGAGAGATTCTATCGCGAAATGAACTTTTGATGTACACATGGCAGGCCAAGACCTACAAAATGATATATACATCATGGGTCTAGGACTTATGTTGTTACTGCAAGAAGGATCTGAGGTGATGACGGACAGACAGACAGACAAAACGGGGACAATAGAGCATTTTTTTGAAAATGCTCTAAAAACCCTAGTAACTAAGAATATATATAAATAATGGCGGCCTCACGTCTACGTTAAATCGAAAGTAAATTATTACAACAGTATTTTAGTTTTAAATGTTAAACATTTCACTTCTACCCAGTCTGAATTCGAAATCTCTTTTTTTTTAAATCTACAGTTTTAGAAATAGTTTATGTGGTTTTATTATGAAACGTTTAAGTCCCGACATATTAAAAAAGTAATTAAAGCATAATCAAATTATTGTTGTTTTTATTACAACATATGGCATTATAAATTAGTCTACACAACATGTACAGTAGTAATAATCCAACATTCAGCGACATATGAGAACAACGAGCGCGTTCGTCGTAACTAATTTCGTAAATAAAAAAAGTTCTTTTTTAAAAGTCGATCTAATATAAAAAAAATAAAAATTCTTCTAATTTCTATACAATAAAGCTCTCAGCTATTATAATATCTCATTTTAAAAAAAAATAAATAGTGCTTTGATTTATTTTTAAGAATTACAAAAGTAGATTATATAGGTCAAAGTAGAAGTGCAAAAAAATCGAGCATTCTTTAATATAATACAATCAAATTGAATTTTAAATGTGTACGACGTGGTTGATCTAATTTTTTTTTTTTTTTTATGCTGGCTATTCAGGGTCCATTCCCCTCATAAACATTGTTTTTTTATTCAATTTTTATTTTTTTATAATTTATCATTTTTGGATATTTTAATAAAAACAAAACCAACAACTAAATAGATTTTTAATTTCGTTCATAACTTAAAAAAAAAGACTATTGTTCTGTTTTGATGCACATTTTCAATTTATGCAATGTCTTCGCAGGGTACATCTATTATGAAATACTCAACAACTGACCTGAGCAATGTAGACTTTACACAGTCGTATGTGGATTCTGAAATTCACGCCTCTAATTTCTTGGAAGATCTTGTCAACCTGAGAGGGAAATAGAAACTTAAATTATGTAAGATTTACAGACACGTTTACACTAAACTTTAGCAATGAACTTAATATTTACAGACACGTTTACACTATTGTAAATAAAGACATAATATTTACAGACGTTACTATTGTAAATAAAGACTTAATATTTACAGACACGTTTACACTAATTGTAAATAAAGACATAATATTTACAGACACGTTTACACTATTGTAAATAAAGACTTAATTTAAGGTGATTAAAGGAGCCTGGTTGGTTAGGGCTTCAGGCAATGTAAATATACGACATCTGTACTCTTTCACTGAGGCAATCATTCACGATTGTTCGTCTAGGTGGATCACATTCCAAGTTTAGGGCATGTACCGAGCAACGTGGTTACATATGACGCACGCAACAAAACAAGAAATTATTTAAATTATATATGACAAGTAGCTTCACTGACTGCGTTCGATAATAGTATACTCTATATTCTATAACATTCTCTGACTACAATACCGTATTAAGTTTAGTCTCTGTCTACCGAGTTTTTTGTTCTAAAAGAGCTCAGGCCAAGGCGTGAAGGACTCTGAATGAGAGATAAGGTGTCCATAACAAAGGGTTGCGTGCCTCCACAACACGATTCAGTAAAACACTTTGACTAGGTAGCACCTGGTGTCTGAGACCCGGAATTTGTAGCGCTTGACGAAGTTTAAGCTACTCAAGAGATAGGTCCTTTACTACTACCATATAATAGCTCCTCGGAATACAACACGACCACGTCCTCTTTTCCAGCCGGGCGCCACTCTCTTGCCACCAATCAGGTCGGCAGCGCCAGCATTACGTCATTTTTCAGTTTGGCTGGACTGTCTGGTGGGTTGTTTACTGTTGATTACGAACACCATTAGACTGTTTTGAATGGAAAAAAACGCATGTCTTGTCCCTCGAAGACTGAGTCAGTCTCTCTGTCTGCCTCTCTGGCGCGTTATATACAACCACACAATGACATTGATGATGTAGCAGGGAAATTGTGTGGAGATAAAGCGGGAAGAAAGATAAGAAAAAGTTTCTATCAACTTGACAGTAGCTGACCAGCCTCGACATAAACAGAATGACGTGAAAACAAAAAAAAACACAAGTATAAGTAGAGATCAGTTCTTTGCAGCTTTCAGAAAAACCGTTATAATTAATCTTAAACCGTCGATACTTAAAACAACTCAATTATCTCGTCGGCATGAAGAGTGTAGTCTAAGAACTTAAAATACCACATATAAATCGTTGTATATACAAAAGTATTCTGCAGGAAACAAATACCTCGAAATCTTTTTTTTATATTAATGAAAACACTGGAGAAATAATCAAGAAAGAAATGCCAATATCGAATTATCATCATAGTCATCAGTCAAACCCTGGACTTTCTTACAGGATATTATGGTTAAAATGGGCAATGTTTTGTCATTGGATTTAAAATACGTTTGTTTTTTAAAAATGTACATTTTCAATTCCTAAAATCATAAATGCGTGAGTTTAAATTGGCAAATGTTACATAGCAAACATAAATGAATGAATCTATGGACCACTTTAACTTCAAGAACAGCGCATGTTGACCTGATACTACAACAGAATGGGGCTGTTCCAACCTGAGTGAGATGATAACGCTAAGTAGGTGCTAGTCAATCACGCATTTATATCCTGTAGTAGTCGGATTGGTTCCAGAACGTTATGCTCATCTGTTCATTGGGACCGACCAGTTCAATAATAATAATTGATCATGTTCTTCGCTCTTATTTTGGTGATAGCTGAAATGAGCAGCATTTAAAATAGCGGAGATATTATCAAGATCTATTTTTGAAAAAGTGATGCTGATAAAAAATGCGGGCGATGTTAATATTTTAGTATATATAAATCAGACGATGGAGTAAGAATGATAATGCTGGATTCAACAAAAAATTTTTTTTTCGTCATTATATTCCCCACTGCTGAATTAATTAATTTTGATTATCAGTCCGGTAAATAACTTCGGTTTTTCTCCGTCGGGTCGGGTTTTTTCGCTACAGAAGTAAAATAAATCTTTTTTGCAAAAAAAAACAAACTTTTGCGGATCATCAGCTGATAAACCCCTAACGATTTTCCGTTTTACTCAAGAAATAAAAGTCAACATATTCAAATTCATTCAGATTTTATTTATCCGCCAAATTTGATAAGCCTTGTTACCATATTGTCTTAACAATGAACGTCACGTGAAACAAAAGTTCGAAGTTCAAGGTGTAAATCGGCGTTTCTTCGATTCCCATGTGAGCAGCTGCTGGGTTGTCTCACCAGCGACCAGTAGTAGTCCGCCAGCATGACTGCGTCCACTCCCCTGGTACCTTTCCTCCATTTGGCGGACAACTTGATATGGAACCTTACCGCCAAGCTGATATCCCGAACCAGATAATTAAGCTCATTTACTGAGAACAGCTTCATCATCTGGCGATTCATACTATACTTCTGCATCTCCTCCCTCGTCAAAGTGTTTGGCCTCATCGTCGCTGGTACAGGAATTTCTTCGCAGTGAGCAGCTGGACGACGGGCAGATGGAAGGTTGGGGTTCGGGAGGTTAAGACCAATCAAGTGCGGATGCATTAAATAATCAAGTGAAAATCCAGATTGATGATTTATAAATAATATAATTATCTCATTTTTATAATTGTGATTATTTTCTTCTAATTTTATCACGCTAATTTAGAGAAATGATTGAACTCAAAACCCCTGATATTAGGAATACGTATAGCTCGTCAGGGTAGGTCTATGGCATAACCTTATAAATTTGCCTGACCGAGCGAAATCAATGTTATATTCGGACCAAAACACGAAAATTAGTCTAAATCGTTAACCCTGAAAGATTGTTTGGCTGTTGCCCAGTGTAATTAGAGCTGCTGCACATTAAAATAGATAAGTTAAAGCTAATTATACATTTTTTCCAAACTTACCAATGATTTATAGACGCAAATTATCACTATAAGTGTTATTGTTGTTAAACCAGTGTGTGATTTAATTTCACCTGAATTCATATAGCAAGTCATTTGCTAACACACCGGTTCTCTATGAGTTTAACACTTTGATTAAGTGTCATATTGTTTATTGATTATATAATAGTCAGCGGATGGCTGTGGTAGTCCTGGGGACGGCTAGAATGATATAATCTTGGTGTACAAACTAATCAGACAAAAAGATACAAAGAGTTTCACAATGAATGGCGGTTGCGAAATTTGCTATGTATTTGTATTTTACCAATGACATCCTAAAAAAAACAAATTAGTCATATTTTGTTGAGACTCCATCACTCCGACAATAAGAATTCATTTTCGGATTCTACCTAAGTTTTTTGAAACTAGGTTGACGAAAGAGGAGAAAGGTTTCAGCGGCTTGATATGATGAAAATTCACTTATCTGAAGAATCAAAATACTGCGAAAACATGGTGCAAATATTGTTCTACTCTGGTTCTTGATTATTACAGCATTAGTTCTTTACATTCATACAGTTATATTCAAGAATTAAATATTATTATTGTTACTTTCAACTGGAGTTGACTTTGTTTATTAATGTTGTTCACAGCTGTTATAACATCTAGGGTAAGTTAATAAAAAGAAGCAACATTATTTTGAATCTCTAAATTCCAATGACTGACCCTATGGACTCATGAGCAGGGGAGTGAGTACAATTGTCGTTGAATGGTTGGCAATTACTGGTGAACAATGAATTTATTCGTAGAACTCCGTAGCGGCCACCATTCAGATGAAGCTCGTGGAAGCTGTGCTGTGCACATCGTGGCAAACCTCGATGTTGCTGTCGTGGCAGACCTAGATGTGCTGCTGTCGTGGCAGACCTAGATAATGTGCTGTCGTGGCAGACCTAGATGTGTAATGCTGTCGTGGCCGACCTAGATGTGTCTTGTGCTGTCGTAGCCGACCTAGATGTGTGCTGTCGTGGCCGACCTTGATGTTGGCTGTCGTGGCCATTAGATGTGAGCTGTCGTGGCCGACCTTGATGTGTGCTGTCGTGGCTGACCTAGAAGTGTGATGTCATGGCTGACCTTGACGTGTGCTTTGTCTTGATAAATCTTGATGTGTGATGTCATGGCTGACCTTGATGTGTGCTGTCGTGATAAATATTGATGTGTGATGTCGTGGCCAACCTTGATGTGTGCTTAGAACAACTTTCTTGTCGTCACCAGACCCATACCAAGTATCATCAAGGATCAACTCGTGTGCTGGTCAATGTCCCAATCGGAAAACATCGGAGACCGAGAGCACCGACTAGCATCTCATTGAAGTACCGTCGAGAGAAAGTCAAGGTATTTGTAAGTTGACATATTTGTATTTCTTATTAGAAGATTGTATTGTTTTAAATCTGACATAATTGTTTTGTTCATGGTAGAATTTTCTGTATTTAGTACAGTGGAGGGGACAAATAGGGTCCACCTACAGCAGCCAAACCATTTAATTAGCAAGTTTGAGAAACATATTGTATTTAAATAATGTGTGTATGTTGGTTAATGATATATATTATATATTATTATCGATAAACAAAAACATTCCTGACGTATTATCTCTTTCTATTCCAATCTTTACTCAAGTAGAGTTTAATATTTGAGATGATAAGACCGAGCATAATCAATAGATTAACTTTTTTATTTTCGGAATCGTTTGAACAATGGATCTCTCGTGTCATTCAGCTGTAAAATATAATGAATTCTGATAAAACAATTTCTCTTAATTTGTAGTGACTCACCTTTTATACAGGTCACATGTCCAAATAGAAACAATGTCATAATGATGGTTGTCAACATGATGTACTTGTCGGTGTAAGGTCACAATATGTATCTCCTGGATTTCAGATAAAAATATATTTCATCATACAATAACACAAATTCGATGAGAAATTTCATATTCACATTCAAAATATTACGAATTAGAATGAAACATGTACACAATCATTCATATAGAATAATAATTATATATGAATAGATGCCCTATTTATTTCTGCCATATGCGCCGCTTACTTCACGGAAGTCGTTTATTTATAGCGTCTCTGCTTCTCCACACTCCACCTTCATGAACGACAAGATAGCTACTTTATTAGTTGGATTCTTGTATTGTAAAAGCTAAGTTTGTTAACTTTATTTTTTTGCTAACATATTGAATTATTTTTTTTACATCCTAGTACACTCAGTGTAGTAAGAGATAATCATACGATCTCATCCTGTCATAACTAACTAAATTAAAAACAAATCTTTTATCAAATCTTCTTTCGGAATGTCTTTTTACTTACATTCTAGTTTGATAAACAAGTTCACAGATAAATAAACAAAATATAATTTTTCGTTTTTTAATTTTAAAGTATCAAAATGAAGGGTATTTATTCCTGCACATTTCTATGTTCAAAGTTTTTTATATGACAAACATGTATTTGCACATACGCTTTGTTTTTGAATGTTTATTCCCACTTACTTTTAACCTATGACCATTGAAGGTGTTGACTATTTTAACGGAATTGTACTTCCCTATCTCGTGTGTTATTGTAATTGTTTTTTTAAACATTACAGACAAAATAAAAGCTTACGAATTCTACAATTTTATAAGTATAAAATAGATGAATTTATAACTAAATTGAGTTGTATCATACAGTGTACAATCTCAGTTTCTACCAGCTGCCACAGTCTAAATTTAGATTATTGTTGAAAAAATAATCTAATTCTTTTTACTTCTTAAGTGGAGAAAAATGCTAAATTTTTATATTTCCTAAATTATGTACTTAGTCTTTTGTTGTATTGCTATATATATATATATATATATATATATATATATATATATATACTAGCTGTAAGTACCCAGCTCTCCCCGGTTTAAAATAAGGTTTTCAATTTTCTCCCCTACCCACCTCTCTCCCTTCTTCTTCTCTCTCTCTCCCCTCCTCACTCCCTCTACCCCTCTCTCCTTTCTCTTTCCATCCCTCCCTTCTCCCTCCCTCCCTCTCCCTCAATACCATATCTCCATCTCTCCTTCCTCTCTCCCCCCCCTGTCCTTCCCTCAGTCCTTTCTCTACCCTTCTCTCTTCCCTCTCCTCCCTCCCTGCCCCCTCTCTCTATCTCTCGCTCCCTCCATTGCTACCATTCTCTCTCTCCCTCCCTCTTTCCCTCCCCTTTCTCTCCTTCCTACCCCCTCTCTCCATCCCTCCCTTTTCTCCATACCTCCCTTTCTCATTCCCTCTCTCCCTCTCTCCCGCCCTCCTCTCTCCCTCCCTCCCCTCCTCCCCCCATTCCTTCCTCTAATTTCCTCTCCCTCCCTGCCCCCTCTCTCTTTATCTATCCCTCCGTCTCTCCCACCCTCTCTCTCCCTCCTTCCCCTCTATCTCCATCCCTACTCCCTTTCTCCCTCCCTTCCTTTTTCTTTTCCTTCCCTCATTTCTCTCTCCTTCTCTCCCTCCCTCTCTCATCTCCCTCTCTCTCTCCCTCCCTCCCTTCTCTCTCCCCATCTCCCTCTCTCCCTCTCTCCCCCTCCCTCCTCCTCCAACCCTCCATTCCTCTCTCTCTCCTACCCCCTCTCTCTCTCGCTTTATCTCTCTTTCCCTCCCCTCTCTCTCGCTCTCTCTCTCTCTCTCGCTCTCTCTCTCTCTCTATATATATATATATATATATATATATTTATATACATACATATTATTATGGCTTCACCTCTTCTAGAATCCTTCATTCATTTACTTTCCTCAAAATGTACAAATCAGGAGGAATGAAAAAAACATCAACAATTCTTTACAGCACAAAGGCACGATACAGCACCAGCGCGCAAAGTTCAATTCAATCATCGGGAAATGACGTCACAGAAGAGTTTTATATATAGCGCCGTCGAGATTACTTTGTATAGTAAAGATATAAAAAAAATAATTTATTACAATTAAACTACCCTTCGAGATGAAACAGAAACCTGACCTATAATTTTCCATATAATTATGTGTATATAATTTGGTTGGCTGTCTGGATCTTGAGTTATATGGGAACAGACAGACAATTATTAAGTAATCTTATAAGTATATATATATATATATATATATATATATATATATATATTTTTTATGGAGTTAGGCGGTCATGTTGAATCTGACTAGAAAAACTAAATAACATGACTATTTTAGTACAAACTAAACTTTTATAAATCAGGTAATCTATACAATAGTATTATCTTGTTAAATGCAGTAAGCTACAATAGTAATACATTACGGCCTAATTCAACAAGTTGAGTTTTAATAAAAATGACGGGAAGGGTTCCTACGCCAGATGTTTTTAAATGCTAAATATCTAGTTAAACAATGCACTGTTTGAAATAGATATTTCTATGTTAAAGTCTTTACTTCAACTGTACAACTAGCATACTAGCATACCTAGCATACAACTAGCATACAACTAGCATACAACTAGTATACAACTAGCATACAACTAGCATACAACTAGCACCTAACTATGCATACAACTAGATTAAACTGTTATAAACACTCATTAATATCTAATAAATCAATTAAAAAAAAAAAAAAAACGAATAGCGTGAAAGTATATGATTTAGATTTGTATTTATATTTATAAATGAGTACAAATAATCATTTGCCTTACCTGGTAAATCCTATTAACAAACATACAATTTTTATGTAATTATAAAAGTACTATTTTGTAAGTTTTCCGTTTCAGTTTGTTTTAATAACTGATGACTGAAGATCCGGGTTTTTTATATCTTTTTCGGAAAGTATTTTATTTATGAAAGATGTCGTATAATTTTTAGTGATGTTAAGAAAATAATGTAAATGAGTAATCGGGGACGTAATCTTTCTCATTCTGTTATAATCACAGATGTTAATATAAAATTTAGATGAAAATTGGAAATTTTAATTCATGTTTATATTATTGGTATGTCTTGTGTATAATAAATGTTAAATTATTCATTGGACTGTTTATTTATTGGAGAGAAAGAAGTGAAGAGCCACGGCTTCCAAACATACCTCCACATATAATACTACAAAAAAACAAAACAACTGACAATTGCAAGCAACGTCACCGACAGTAATTATGTCATCGAGATGAATTAGAAATATAAAAGCTCACCTTTTTATTGAAAACAAATTGAGCAAATAGGATAGGTCCAAAAATGCCGTTAAATAGCTAAGAGTAAAACAGAGCATCAAATTTAAGAAATAGTTTCACAGTGAAACCAGTCAGTTTGAATTGGTATTTGTAAATCTGGATGCGTCCAGTATTTAACTGAAACTGACACCCACCTCATTATTGATTACAAACTGAGCAAAATCCTGTAAACATTAAGTGTTGTCCGATAAGGCCTACTAACTTTAAATTTTAAAGAATTCGCAACTATAATGGGCTGCTGAAGGCTGGAGACTTTGAAAGATTATTTTTAAATAGCTTTCCTCCTACACATTTAATTATAATCCCAGCGAAACAACAGATTAGAAAATAAAGTATGATACTTATTATGATGGGCGCAAAAGTTGGATTCTGACTGTTTGTTGCTAGGATTATCGTGATAACTGAATAAATATTTGGAAATTGTTTTTCTATATTCATTATGCAATTTTTTTGATTAAAAAAATTCGCTCTACTCTAATGCCCAGTGGTCAATCTATAAGAAGTAAATTTATCTTGCTTTATTATTTTATAAAGATCTTAATACGATTGCATTAACATCGTAAATTCGACATGGGCTGGTCGCACACAACAATTGTTCACATTAGCCGGCCATTGTCAGATATAGGCAGACCAATCGCTCAGTTGGTCAGTTAACCCAAAATAATTGTTGGTCCTGTCCAAGAAGACGTACCATGGACCTTCAGGTCGACTTGCAAGCGCTTTAACGCACGACCATACATGTGGAACTTTCTTCCATTTTTCTAGATCAGCTTATTCTATCTCTAAATTTTTTATCTTTTCATTTATTTCGTTATCTTCTATGTCTGCTTGTGCAATATTTCTTTGTTTTAATTTATCTCATATGTCTTTTCTGTTCAAATCCTGCACATGTTCATTTATGAGTAATAGCAAATTGTATCTATAATGCCCGATTTAAAACATTACCTCTATAAGGCCATATAGATCCAACTTAGGATTTGGCTTTTGGATGCCATTAATAAGAGAAAACAAGTAAAATAAAATATGTCAGAAAACCAGACATGTTCAAAATCATCTGTGATTCAACATTCACCAGACATGTGCAAAATCACAGGTGTGTTTAAAATCCACCAGAGTGTGTTTAAAATCACAGACTGTGTTGAAAATCCACCAAGAGTGTGTTGAAAATCACAAAGATATTGTTGAAAATCCACCAGAGTGTGTTGAAAATCCACCAGAGTGTGTTGAAAATCCACCAGAGTGTGTTGAAAATCCACCAAGTGTGTTGAAAATCCACCAGAGTGTGTTGAAATCACCAGAGTGTGTTGAAAATCCGCAGGTGTGTTGAAAATCCACCAAGAGTGTGTTGAAAATTCAAGAAAAATCTTGCCTAAACTATTTAGAGTTAAATATTTTGTAAAGTCTCAGGTCTTTTACAACGTTTTCTTCCACTTCTTGTCTGTCCGCCAATTTTCGCAATTCAATTTTAGACCACTTTTCCGATAAGCTATAGCTCTGATACTTTCAATATAACTCAAAACTCGATGACAATACAATATTCTTACCATTTCATTATGATTTGATGAGTTTCTTAATAAATAAAATTAAATATGTAAAATTATAGTGGCTGAAGACTGTGACGTCAGAGCTCTCCGATATGTTCTTGCGTAGCGAGGGTAAAGTGAGAGGTCAAGAGTTTGGTGTATTATATAACACTAAATTAATTTTACATACTCATATGCCTTTTGTTATCTAGATTAAATTCTAATAAATGATCTGCAATATCGTGATATTTCGAAAACCTTCTGTAATATTTCTTTTGGGATTTAATCGTTAACATTGATGATTATGATACTGTAATACAAACATTCACTTAATATAAGATTCAGGCGCCCAACGTTTTTCGTTTTTATAAAAATCAGAAGCTCTTATATAAATTATTTATAATATTTACACCAATTTATTCAAAAATATTTTCTTTTATATGGAAGAAAAAACATTTATTTTTATAAAATATACTTTTTTATAATGTAATTTTTATTAGATCTGAAGATTATTCTATAATTAAAATTACTTAATTACTATGTGCTGCTATAATTAATATATATATATGGACTATTAAAGTTATTTCCTTAATGTACTTATACGACAGATGCAACAAAAAGGCATATTCTAAAACTAAACTTGGTTCAACAAAATTGATAGTAAAACCAAAACTATTCATAATGAAATATTGATATTCATTTAAGATGATTAATGAACATAATTAGCTGTCTTTCTTACCCAAAACGTATTCCTAGTTAATATTTTGACGCATCATCTTCATAAAAGTTAACCAATACTTCATCAGTCATGTCCAATACTCACATCCACTATGAAATGTGTTTAACAATTATTCTGTTGCTCAGTGGTTCTTAAGCTGTATTTAAGACACGTGGAGCGAAGGAAAAATATCATGTAGGTAGCGATCAAATTTAAATTGATAATTAAAGATATAGAGAATCTTGTAGGCTACAAAAATCATAGTAAAACTTTATTTGAGTATGAGTTCCTAACATTATGATTGTACATCTTCAAAGTAAGATTAGACTCGAGTGAAAGCAGTTTCTCATATGTGACAAAAACTCACTTCCTGAGTTTTAACTGATTGAGAATGTCATGTCACAGATAAGGATGAATAATTATAAAGCGAACATTTACGACAATCTAGCAACTGTGTTTTTTCTATGCGTCAAGCAATTTTTTTCAAATACTGCAACCCTCTTACAACATTGGTGTGCTGTTTCAGTGTTCATCTATTAACATTTTAAAAATTAGGGGAAACGTAATTTGTGTCGAGAGATCTTATATTACTTAATTGGAGCTCGCTGCACTAAGTAAACTATAATATATGTAGTAGTGAAAATTATGAAATTGAAGTGGGACTCTCTATTTGGTTCAGGCGAGGTCCAGACAGCGTGAGAACAGGTGATCACCCTACAAGTATTACCTAGTGGATGTAGCTGTGAAGATGTCCGACCCGGAGATATGTTATGTTGTATATTGTTGTGTTGTATATATCACTTATTATGTGATTCTATTAGTGAATGGTGTTTATTTCGGCACTGTATAATTTATATACCCAACTGTTTAACCCTATGTATTCAATTTGTGTTTAATAATAAAACATTGTATTCTTTCATCGTCATTATTAAGTTAATATCGGTACTTTATGTACCAAATATCAATAGTTTATACACCTTTAATTTTTCTATTGGTAATGTTGATATTAATTTTAATCTGTAGAAGTACTAGAGACTGTAATCAGCGAGATTTAAAGATGCCTTTATTTTATCCCACCACATTGTCAGATGTAATTCACAGTCCATTGTAGTACAAACATTAATTAAATGTATCAATAATATTTCCCATTGTTCATCTTTTTTATGTATATTAATTCAATATATGTCCTGCCGGTAAGCGCGGTGAATGTGGGTATGCAAGTCAATCTAGTTAACAGTGTTTATAAACTTTTCATGAAAATATTTCGCTTCAATCGCACAGGTCATTTTTATTTTAATTACTACGTTTTGCCTATAGCAACTTTTTTAAAAGTAATAAAAAAAAAAACAACAGCAGCATCCTTACTTAATATATAAAGCTGAAAATTGGAAGTTATATAAAAAACCTCAAACCTCAAGGAACGACTAGGAACAATTATTTTAAAATATAACAAAGTACAAACCCTCTTGAAAACGTGATGTGTAAAATATCAGCGAAAAAAGTAGCACCTAACAAACACAAAAGGTCACAATTATAAATGGTGTGCTATTCATGTTAGTTAAATTTATACTCATACTTGTAAAGTTAATAATTACTATGATTGGTTTAAATATCTGATGATAGAATGTAGATGATACCAGTGGCAGAAGACGGTATTTAACCAATAGAATAATCGCTCAAGGCAATGACGTAAATTGATTGTTTGCCGCCAACCTTTTCGAAATTCGAATGACATAAATTAGAACTAAAAATACAAATTAGAACAAACGAGCTGTGAAATTAAAATGTCCTGCCTGTTCTATGTGGCGCATTAGTATGATATTTTTATATCTCAGGTCTTTTGCCATTTCGTATAACAACATTTTTCTGTCTTTGAAAGTGATCCAGGTATTTTGATACTTCTTCGAAGCCAAGTCGAAGCTTTTTGTGTTTGATTTTATTTTAAGCACGCTAAGGTCTTGGTGCATTCACCGTTCAAATATCACAAGTATCGGCCTTATTTAAGAGCGTACTAGATTTTGTGTTTACCTATAGAAGTAATTAAGCAGCATACGGCAGTCTTAGTTCGCTAAATGATCTCACTCGTCCCCTACTCCTGTATGTCGCCTCTGTATTACGCGTTGAGTATTTATATCAAACGTCTATACATCATGATTTTAATATGATTTTTCATGCTAAGATATGTAATCTATTTCCTTGGGGATTATTAGTAGCAAGTTACATTTAAATGATTATCTTTTCTGGGGCTTCTCTCAGTTCGTATTAAAAAGTTTCACTCCACTAACGTACGGTAGATGCCAGCCTAGGTGAAATCCGACGTCAAAAGATACAATTTAAGGTGATGTTACAAAGGAACCTTTCATAGACTATTACAGATATAATATCTGATTCAATAATGATAGAATTTGATCAATATCATAGGGTTTTAGTTCGTATTCGGGTATCAAACACTACGGCAACTAAATTTCTTCTTTGGAAGGAGATAAAATTATTCACATGGTGAAACGCCCCACAATCTGTGTGACACTCACCCAGAAGTACAAAAGTCATATTGCCGATTTTACAACTTAAATTTGTACTTTTTAGAAATTTTTTCAAAATTTAACTTACAATTAAAAAAAGTATGTGCGTAATGTGTAGTTCTTCAAGTAAAACACAAAAACTGTGCAACACAAACTATTCAGGGGCACCGTCAGGTACAGCAATCTCCATGTGGTACAGTGATCTCCATTGGGTACAGTGATCTTAATGGGGTACAGTTATCTCCGTCGGGTACAGTAGTCTTCGTCAGGTGCAGTAATCGCCGTCGGGTACAGTTATCTCCGGTGGGTGCAGTGGTTTCGTCTGGTACAGTTATCTATGCTGGGCACAGCAACATACTTGGGTACAGTTTTTTCCGTTGAGTAAATAATCTCCTTTGTATATATTAATGTTCATTGAGTACTAAAGATCCCGTCAGGTACATCAATCTCCGTTGGGTACAGTAATCTCTCTGAGTATATTAATGATTGATACAAAATATCCGCCAAATACAATAGCTCAGTTAGGTAAAGTAATCTCCGTTGGGTACAGTAACCTACATGAGATGTTCAACCACTGAACACCTTCTGTTGGTGGTTGAGCAATAATACCACCAACCGAAGTTGTTCAACCTCCCGCATAAGTTAATTTCAACCACCCACTTAAAATGTCCATAAATGACCTAGGCTTCCACCAACACCTTAAACTGTTATCGTCTTAAGATTGCTAATGACCCATCTTTGCGGTTTAGTGTGTTATATATTTGGCATCATTTGTCGCCTTGATCATACAGTTAAAAACAGCATTAATTTATTATACTACCATGTAACAGTTCTAAATAAAGGTGAAAAAACAACATTTTTACTTTTTTTGTTTTAATTTTGTTATAGATATAATAACATAGACAATAACTTAGACTGGCACCAAACTGTCTGTTAACAATGAGATAAGTAAGGACTTTATGTACACGTAATTCTAAATAGACTTTGGTAAAGTTGTAAAATAAATTTATATTAATAATTTTATCTAGGAAATGTGTAACAACGCAATAATGACAAATGTTTTAATAAATGAAAACAAATTAAGAGAGACATATAAGTTTAATTATGATCTTCTCATTTACTATCTTTAGGAGAAAAATATATTTAATAAATACATGTTTATAGGATAAATATATATGCATGTAACCGTAACATAGAAAAATATAGAATGAAAAACAAACCATTCAGCTTTGAAAGTATATTAAAACATAAATTTATTCCTTTTAGCATCTTACATGGACAATTCTGAAATAGCATATCTTACGTGAATAAGGTTACAGGAATTTTTGATAAGTTACTAAAAATACTCATAAATAAGGAAATCATCTATATTGGAATGAGAAAGTATCTACATCACCATATACCCAGGACTGCAAAGCAATAAGGTTCGAAACGATGAAAATCACGCGGGTGTCAGCTTCGTATTGAAAGGAAAATTTTTGCATTTGGTGTCAAAATTGAACAATTAAAACAAAAAAAAACAGACTTCCAGAAGGAATAATAAGACAGCAAATGTTTTAGAGGTTTCCAATTTTTTTATGATATTAACTTCTCAATGAACAAAAGTAAAATGAAAATTTGATTAACATTTCCAATTATTTTTTAATGTTAAATTATGCTTTGATTCTTTTAAAAATTAGTATTCAATTCTCTCGTTCGACGGTTCTAGTGTTTGTATTGTTTGGGGGAATTAAAAACGAACTATCACTAGCTTCTCTGGGATTAATGTTTTATTTAAAATTTAGAACACTTGTGTATTCTAAAGGATAATGCAATATTTAAAGCTTCTAGTCAATTAGACTCTTACAGTCATTGACGATAAACAAGAAATGTTTACATAAGTGATGGCATGAAGAAATAGATTGTGGCGTTTGAAAATTTGGCGAGTAAATACAAAAACGTATTAAAATAATTCTTTAAAAATAAACCTTATACTAATACGCTAAAACTATAATATACATGTATTTATACTAATTATCATTACTATAATAAATACGTGTGCATACCTTGATTATATATGTGTGCTACTTATTAGCTATTGTACAATTCTCAAAATGTCTATAAATAATTATTTCACTTTGATCTAGTCAATTTTAATGAAATGTTTTTTTTAAAATTTTCTTTTATCATTTATGCTAGCCACTACACCGCTTTAGGTGTTATAATAAGTGTGGGGCAAAAACATTGAATACTATCACTCCCTCCATGATCGTTTAGTCTTGGTGATATTACAAAACGTCACTAAAAGTGACAACAAGTCTAGCTCATGTTCCTGACCTAGCAGACATTTCTATGACCACCACAAGTTTATTCATTATTAATATTTATGTCCACATCTAAAGCATCTTCAAATCATCCATAACTAAATTTCTCTAACTACAAGAATATGTATGTAGATCAAATAATCAATTAGAATCTTTTATTCACTAATATAAATAAGATTAAGTGATTAATATATATGTCTTTCAATATTCACTGAAAGTTCAAAGTGCAGACTAAAACAAAAGTTACAAATTTAAAAGCTGCATAAAAACGCTGCGTGAAAGAAATGATTACTTTAACTAACAGAAAGATTTAAAGTAAAAACAACGCAGTCTGTACATTGTCAAAATTTAAAATTAGTTTAACAAATAGTACAGCACTGGAGTAGATAAATTAAATAGACCAGATCTCTACTTTGACTGGTACAGTCGCAGATGAAACTCTAGAACAGTAGCTGCAACAGGAAGTTCTCTGTGTTTGACTGACACTTGGACTTGTACCATATAACACAGCTTTAGGTCAGGTCTCCAGTATTGCAGAACTTTATTATTTGGCCATGGAACTAAGTACAAGAAAGTTATATTGTTAGTAAATGTATTCAAAAAAATATATTCACAATAATTTAAATACCAAACATCATTAGTGAAAAAAAAAACAAAAAAAAAAAGAAAAACAACAATTTAAGTATTTTTTAACATTTTTCCCAAAGATGAAACGTGAAGATAACCGTGGTTTTGTTCAGGGGTTGAATTTATTGAATATGTATGTCCATATCTCAATTCAAACATCTGCCTTTAATTCTATCTGGCTTCTATTAGTAGATATGTAGATCAAAAAATCAATGAGAAACTTTTCATTAATATAAATAAGATTAAACGATTAATATATATGCTTTTCAATATTCACAAAAAAAGATCAAAGTTGAGACTGAAACTTAAGTTAGAAATTAAAAGTTACGTATAAAAAGCCCATCAAAATGTATGTGTATGTAACGAATACGTAAACTAACCGAAAGATTTAGAGTAAAAATAACACTGTCTGTATATTGTTAATTTTAAAATTAGTTAAACATATAATACAACACTCGTCGTCTCGTCGGCATTCGTCCGTCTCGAGAGACGATGGTGTAAGCTAAGCTGAGTCTACAAAACACCGCCCGGAATGGCTGTGCAGTCCGACTGGGAGTGGCAATCCCTGCCGCACTTGTCACACTTGAAGATATTTGGTTGTTGTAGTTGTTGTTGTAGCTGTTCTTTTTCCGCTTCCGTCTTGTTCTTTTCAGGGCAGCATTATCCTGTCGCTCAGCCTCTTTGCGCAATGAATCCTGCCGGACAGCGAGCCTCCCAGGACTGGCGGTCGGCTGCTTGGCTCTCAGGAGTTAGGGTTAATGGTTTCAAGGTTGTTACTGCCGGGGGTTGGTAGCGGGGATAAGCTCCCACTAACAAATAAAATGCTACTAATTGAAAATGAAATGAAAAACCTTAAAAATAGTTAATTATTCACTTTTAGTTGTGTTGAAGATAAAACTGATAGATGTATGGACATGTATTTTATTTTTACTTCTGTGTTAAATGCGTTTTAACAAGTTAGCTTTTCTTATTTTATTCACTGCCTTTAGTTTTACTTCTTAGCATTACCTAGATCACAAGAAACTATATTAGACTTCAAGCTGAATTTGCTGAAACAGTTCATGAGCTAGAGAAAACTCGTAATATGCTAAACAGTTCAACATGTAAAATCAACAAAGATTACCATACAGAAGTCAGTAGTAACACTTTTAAAAATGGGTAGTGTTTTACATAGGTCAGTAAAGCACTCTAAAATAATTGTAGTGTTTTAGAGTTTTGCAGTAGTAAAAACTTTGACATAATTTTAGTGTTCTACAGAGGTCAGTAATAACACTTTGAAACGATTGAAGTGTTATATTCTTGAGTTTTTAAAGATATTCGTTTTCTTTCAAATTAATTTTCCCTTTTTTTAATTGAACATTTAATTATTTATTACCTCGGTGACTATAACAACAAACAAACTGGAAGAGATGAAGAAAGAGTATGAAATGAAGCTGGATGAATATGCCAGGCTGTTAGATATAAGAGCTGCACGAATTAAGGTAGCTTATATGATTTTTTTGTTGTAGTAATTAAAAATTACTGAAAATTTTTTCCATCATTGTGTTAAACAAAATATAAATTATTCTAGATAGTTAAATGATAGAGAATGAATTATGTTTATAATCACTCTTTTTCTTTTCAAACTGCATCTTTTATTATCTTCTAACATGAAATTTCAAGAAAGTCACATAAAATAAATTACCCATCATCTCTAATCTGATATCAGCTTTTAAATTTACATAAATATTTTTTTTAGCTTACATATAATTTGCTATTTAGACTTCACATATTTGTCATTAGTCTGTTTTGTATTACTTACAACATTTAAGACTCAGTATGTTCCGTATGCAGAAGTTTTGGATCATAATTAAATATTCAAAAGTAACAATTTAAAAATCATGTTTTTCTGTGGTAAATCAGAAACTTGAGAGCCAACTGCGTGATGTTGCTTATAAGCACAAGGCAGTACAGAGTACCTCCACCAGATGATCATGTAAGAACTTTAATACTTATAGAATTTTAATAATAAAACTGAACCAAATTAACATTTCTCTTTATATATAAGGCTGTATACCTACATCTATTTTAAAATTGTATTTTTTTATCTATTGTGGCACATAAGGCTTGAGTCAACAATGACTGATTTTGATGAAACTGTCAGCTTAGAAAGAGGACAAAATCTATTTGAAATTCATATAGATAAGGTAACTTCTTTAATTAAGAAAAGGTAATGTTTTTTTTATTTTTATAATGCTTAAATACATTTTGTGTTCATTAATATATAATAACTATTTTTCAAGTAAATGAAAATTATACTAAATAGAAGGGATAAATGTTATAAATCTATGCAATTACCATCATGAGATGCTGGCAGTAAGATTATAAGAGCCGTTTTCTGTACATGTAGCTTTTTAAACAAATTAATTGATTTAGATTATAATTGAGTTTAAAACAGTCCTAAAAGTACGGTTCTCCAAATAATAACTCTCTCACAATCCATTTCCATTGGCATGTTTTTGTTGTGTGAGATCACAGTTTCCATAGACTCTCTGGGAAATCATGTATAAACCATTCCATTGGCTGCTAAAAATTCAGAAAATTACTAAAAAAAGTGATAGTATTCTTAGTAATAAAAAAAACACTTGTAAATCACTCAACAATATACAGGGAATTATAGGCCTAACATCAGAGTGAAGTTTGAAGTGACTTTCAGAGTGACACTGGAATTGTGCACACAGCATCTATGAGCAAGTCTCAGTTTTTTAATCAGTTTTAGTTTTTGGAGAGGAAAGTGGTTTTTTTCATTTTCCCAGTACAAACTGGCTGTAACAATTTTCTCACTGACTCCACCTTTCTTAGGGACCTATTTTTTATTTACAGAAACAAAATAATCAATTTATATTCAATTATTCTAACAAAAATAGTTGTCCTACAAGAAGACATTTATTTTTAACACATCTAAATAAACAAATACACTAAAAATATTTCAGAATTGGAAAACAATGATGTTTATAAGGTTTATAAAAAAATGGAGCATAATTTCTTTTCATCTGCGACACATCTAACTGTATTCAGCCATTTCTAAACTGTAGAATTTTATTCTTTACATAAGAATTTAGCTTGTTGTGTGAAACATGTAATTCTGAGGAATTTTTCTTGTGAGATGTAGGTTTTCATTGATGCAACACTTCAGAAATAAATGATCTGTTCACACAACTCTAAACCAAGAAGTCTTTACTATTGATACATTTTTTTTTAGAAAACAAAGGAAAAAAAAATCTTAACTTTAATAATCGATATCAATATACTAATTGAAACTAAAGAAACAGTAATTCAATGTTTTTCTGTTATAGCTTCAATTAAAGTATATTATTAATATTCTACTATATAAACACTAGCTCTTTAAATGTAATGTCATATTTGTTTAGATTACCCTTTCTAAAGATGCTCTAGAGAAAATTGGAGATGAAGAACCTAACCTTTTCTGTACCTGGGAGTTCTTTGAGTTTGAAATCCAGTCTACACCAGTTGTCAGAGGAGCTAGGTATGTGTTTAATTTAGCTATGGACCTTTTTTCTTTAAAAAAAATGTTAATCTTTGTAATAAATAGTTTGATGCTTTCATTTATCTATGTTTTTTTTTCAACCAGTTTTTCATTAAAAAAAATAATTTTTAAAGTGTTTGGCAATATATAAGCATGGGACAAGTCTGCTTTTGATTTCATAAACACTCATAGTTAGTCTAGCTACCTCAGTGTGTAGCATAAGGTCAGAGCAACGAGTATGCTTCAAGTTTTATTTTGTACTGAAAAAAAAATGTTTTAGTTTTATAACAACTTGTTAAGTCATACAATGAGTAATGAAGATAAAGAAAGTAAAATTTGAATCTGGTGAAATTTATGATATAAAGCAGATAACATTAGATAACCTCTTGTAAAAAAAGCAATATACATGTAAATATATATATATATATATATATATAGACCCATACTCTAAATTATTACATGCATCCCATTATTACATGGTATAAGGCCCCAGTTGAGTGCTGTTTCATTTAGCGATGTGCTTTATTGAAACATAACCACTGTATAAAGTGGAGTTTGACTGTGTAATTTGTGCTTTATTAGAACATAACCACTGTATAAAGTGGAGTATGGCTGTGTACTTTGTGCTTTATTGGAACATAACCACTGTATAAAGTGGAGTGACTTGACTGTGTACTTTGTGCTTTATTGGAACATAACCACTGTATAAAGTGGAGTATGGCTGTGTACTTTGTGCTTTATTGGAACATAACCACTGTATAAAGTGGAGTATGGCTGTGTACTTTGTGCTTTATTGGAACATAACCACTGTATAAAGTGGAGTGTGACTGTGTACTTTGTGCTTTATTGGAACATAACCACTGTATAAAGTGGAGTATGACTGAGTATTATGAAAGAAAGGACCTTGTCAGCTTTGCTTTTTTAAATGTTTGACAAATTCATGTATATAGCTCTAAGTGACATGTTTGACAAATTCATGTATATAGCTCTAAGTGACATGTTTGACAAATTCATGTATATAGCTCCAAGTGACATGTTTGACAAATTCATGTATATAGCTCTAAGTGACATGTTTGACAAATTCATGTATATAACTCTAAGGGACATGTTTGACAAATTCATGTATATAGTTCTAAGTGACATGTTTGACAAATTCATGTATATAGCTCTAAGTGACATATTCATAACTCCACAGGCCTATTTTCGACTTTACTTCCCAATACATTGTTAGAGTTGATGATTTCTTTCTGCATTATTTACAAAAAGTAAGTTCAGTTTTATTTTTAATGTGGTGTTTTATATATTTAAATTTTGAGCAATATGAAGATGTTCAATATAATCCATTACTTTTATCTTTTTTAGTCTGAAAATTTTTAATTCTTACATCTGTGTTATTACCAAAATTTATCATGGAGAATGTGTTAAAATATGTTGAGAAATATATTCTAAAATGTTTCTTTGTCACAGAATTAAAAAATAAAACAGAGTAAAAAAATATTGCATTTAGAAGATTTATTGTTTATTTAACTAAACTTATCAAAATTAGTCATAATATTCACTTGAATGCCTTACATCATTTACCATTAAAAAGTACTCTTAAAAATAATAAAAGATAATTGTCAAATTTACATATAGCTAGCTACATCACTATCAGAAATTATTTAAATCTCAGCCAAGTTCCAGAATTAGCAGAATTAAACATGAAAAGTAAAGATACCTAAATATTTGACTCTTTGACATTACATGTACTACATTTTTTGTTTAGGATTCCTGTACTTTGGAAGTGCATCAATCCTTCGGTCAGGACTATAAAACTGTTGCAGCCTGCCAGATGGTTTTCAGTGATATTTTTGATAAGTTACATGGCAGGATTCATGGCACAGCAAGTCTAACAGGTAGTCTTACCTTATCTTTATATTTAAAAATGTGACTGGCCGTCCATTCATAGTGTGTAAAAGTAGAAAGCTCACTTATTTTCATTCTGTACTTCTGTATTTATTGTGCCATATAAAGCTTCATCTATATTTTAGTGTATTGAAAATGGGTATTTTCGCTGTTTTTATGAAGTGACCTACAGATTAATTTGTTTATGAGGTTCCCAGGTTCGATCCTTAGTGAGAACAAAGGGAAATTTCCAGGTCTTGGTGAAAGTTGGTTAAAAGTCCCTTAAGTCCACCCAGCTTTTAAATAGGCACATAACTTCAGTTAAGGAACTAAAGGCGGCACTGCGCTATTCCTTTATATGCATGGTTAAGTCAAGTCAGTCATCTGCCCCGATGGCCCTTAAAAGCTAAGGGAACTATTTTTTCTTATACTACTGGTGAAATATGTGAGTAGGTAGAAGGTAGTTACTTAGGTTGAATATTTAGGTAAGTGACAGGTAAACTAGGTAAGAAAATAATTGTGTGAAGTCCCTGTAAGGATGAGAAATCTCTTAGATCCTATAAACCACTAATGGGATGGTTTCCACCATGGTGGCACCATGGGAGATATAACGGGGGACTTTTGCCATGACCTGAAATGTCCATTGGTCCTTAACAGAGATCGAACCAGGGACCCTCAGGTTGACAGTCAAGCGCTTTCCCCCATCACCATCTTTATATTTATGTATTGTTATCAATAATACATCCCAGTTTATATTTTCATAGTACTAACTTCAACTTAAATACACAATTCTTTCTTGGAGTAAATGGTATCTGTCAGTACATTTAAGGCAATAATACTGGCCACAAAATAAACACAATAACAGAGACACTCAAAAACTCATAACTGTTTTTACAAACCACTCTTTTGACTTTAAACAATGAGAAAAACAATTATGGTTATGACAGTTTATTCCGATAAGGGTAAAATATAATACAGATTGTTTATACATATTAGATGGTGTGAATTAGTAACAGTTTCTTTACCCCATTACACCCCATCCCTCCAGTGGTGCTGGGTTTTAAGCATTTGAAATGTTTCAAGTGTCACTTTTTATTTCATTGTACATTCAATCAACCCAGCGCTAATTTTCAAAAATATTTTTTTAGGTATTTTAGATGGAGAAACAGGAATAGGATATGGAACTATAGAATATTGGGTCAGAATGAGAGTTCCAATGGAACAAGCCTTAAGACTATACAAGGTTTGTCTTAATAATATGGAAAATTTAATTCAATTAAAATTATTTTTTTTGCACATCTTATTGCATTTATGGATTTATCATGTAGTTAAAATAATTTTTAAATGAAATACATCCCTAGGAGAGAACAAAAGCTCTTGGATATATCATGACTAATGAGAGGATGGCTAAGCAAGCTCTGGAGGCACTAGATGAGACTGCTGCAATGAGGCCTCCAGATAATATCAATGAGTTGCATGTCAAGATTATAAGATGTTCCCGGCTACAGTCCCAAAGACCAAGTATTTTGTTATGATTAGAGAATCAATTTTTTTTGAAACAGATAATTATATAAATTGATTAGAAAAAATAAGTCTAGATAACTTAGCTTTTAGTCATGTGATATGTATGTTTTTGTTTATGAAATCTCCAGGTGTTCAGCCTTCCTCATACTGTCTGTACAAGCTGTTAGACTTTCCTGACCATGATACCATCATCTTGAGAAACACCAACAATCCAGAGTTTAATGATCACAAAATATATAGTGTTCCAGTTACTGCTGAACTAGACCAGTATCTTCGAACATCTGTAAGTATCCCTGGCACTAGATGAAATAGTATACTGAGAATGTATATCTTTGATTTCACGACACTTTTTTTTTCTAGAGCTCATAGCTAATTGATCCATTCTAACTTTGCAAAGTTGAAAGTCTTAGATGCATAGTCATTTGTATTATTTTCTTTTGAAACTGTTTGAAGTGCCAGTTTTCAAATTAATATTGCTTCACAATTGTTTTTACTTATTTTATTTGCTGACATATTTAGCCTCATGAATACAATTACAATTCAGTGACATTTGCATAAGGTGTACCCTCAGAAATTTCTATCATAAAATCCATAATAGAAAGCTGATTTCAAATAATTTTGAATTTACAATTCAGTGATACCTTTATAGATATTTTTATTTGAATATTTCTTAAATAATGTTAGGGAAAATATTATTTTTTATTTTTTTCCCACAAGTTTCATTATTATGAGAGACTTAAAGTTTTCAATTTGAAGTGTGAACTTCTGTCTGTCACACTCTCTTTCTGCATGCTCAAAGTTTGGAAAAGTACAACCATGCTTATTTAGTACTGGTCACACAAAAAGCAGAGTTCAAGCACAATAACAGATACACATAATAGATACACACATAACTGATACACATAACTTATACACACATAACAGATACACACATAACAGATACACATAACTGATACACACATAACAGATACACATAACCATATTTTTATGAACCATCTTGTTGGCTTTTTTAGTAGTGGGAAAATTATTGTAATACATGTAACAGGAAAAAATATAAATATATTGCAGATCATAATGTCATAATAAATATGAAAGTGTGAAAAATAGTGAAGTGTGCTATTTTTAGTCTTATATAGACTAGCCATGCAAGGATAAAGTGTGCTATCTTTAGTCTTATATAGACTAGCCACGCTGGGATAAAGTGTGCTATCTTTAGTCTTATATAGACTCGCCACGCTGGGATAAAGTGTGCTGCCAACAGCTAATTCTTTAAAAACTAAAAAGTATACATTTAAAAAAAAACCTATGACTAAATATGTCATTAAAAAAAACAATCTATATACATGTATCTAGATTGGCGCTTTTTTAGAAATGATGAATTAAATAAATATTTGTATGATTGAAAGAAATACTTTTTTACTTTTAGTGCAATTTAATAAAGATTTTTTTTTTATTGAGAATGAGAAAAACAATTACGTTAAAACAATTTATCTCAAATATAATTGTAGACATGGGTGGGTAAAATGTAATATGCGATGAATGATATGTAGATTGTTTTTACACATTAGAGGGTGTGAATAAACAAGTCTTTTTACCCTATTAAGCCTCATCCATCCAATAATGTCTGGTATAGGCATTAGAAATGTTTCAAGTTTCTCATGGCTTCCCAAGCAAGGGAGAGTACACTGTTAGCATTTTTAATAAATGTTGTTTGACATTTTCTATAATATAACATCTTTAAAAGAAATCAAAATCTATTTATTATACAATACATTAATGGACTTGTTTTTTTTTTTTTTACACATACACATTTTTTTCTTCAGAAACTTCAGTTGTATGTATTTGATGATACAGATCCAGAGGTAGGGTCATATCTAGGACTTTCTGAAATACCTTTGCTCCCCCTGGCACACAACAAATCCATTTCTGGGGAATTTCAGCTGACTAGAGGAGCCGGTCAAGTCCAATCAGGGGTCATTGAGGTGGAAATCAAATGGCAATATACATACTTGCCACCTAAAGTGCCTAAACATGAACCTCAGGAGGTCAGAAGCTTATTTGTTCAAAGATACATAAGATTGCTTAGCTTCTCATAGAATCTCTGTCAACTTTGATATGTAAGAAAGTCCTTTTTTTAAAAAAAAATGCTTTCATCTTGTTTATTCTAATGAACAGTTAGAAACAGCTGATGTAAAAATACCACGTCCAACTCAATCTGGAGACCGTCCAACTCACGAAGAGCTTGTTGGTCCGGTTCGACCCCATGCTCCACAGAGTCCAAAGAAGCAGAAAGGACCAACTGCCACATCAACACCATTAGATAAAAATAAGTTAAAAGCTGTTGAAGATCAAATTATTCCTTCTGGGGTAAAAGAATTTTGAATTAAGTAATATGAACATTAGCATTGTTTAATTGTCAAAAAGAATTAACAAAGATTAATAAACACATATTTTATTTAAAAGAAATGTATTGTCAATCTCTCATGAGTAGAGAGCTATTTATATAGATAATTGTTCTTACTATGTAGCTACTGTTCAATATTAGATTGAATTTAAAATGCTTATGTGATGTTTTTAAAATTTGAAACAATAAATGTATTAATTTTAAAATTTGAAACCTTTTTAGATTTTTTTATCATTAATGAGAGATTGGAAAAGTTTTTCTATTTGATCATTTTATTTGTTGATTACTTTCAGCCAAAAGCAGCAGCCCCTCGTAAAGTCCAGATCTCTGAAACAGAAACCAATTATTCAGACAATCAGTCCAAAGCTGTCAATGACACAGTGTCACAGGTGGTGTCAGATTTTATGCCTAATATGTCAGAGTCTCTTTCTAACACTTTACCTGGTACGTCTGCACTGCTGCAGTGCAGTACATCAATTTTGAAAACCTAACTTACATTTATAAGAATCATAATTAATGTTTAGTTTTTTAGTCAATTTTTTTATAGCCTTTGAAAATTTGATGTTACATGTTCACACATTAAATAATCTTTTAGTTTGTAATCAGTTACAGTAAAAACTGTTGTGCTTTCAATTCACTTTGTTTGGTTTACTTTTACAGATGAGAGTCATCTGATGGCATCTACTATTTTAGAAGAATCAGGTACAAATAAACAAATAAATAAAACGTGCAAATATTTATTTTGGGTAAACAGTTATTTCTCTGGAATAAAGTGTCATAGTACCTCATTTTTTCTTTTCAGAATTTCTATATAATTTCTATTTTATTTTTAGTTTCAAGAAAAGTTCGAAAACGTTCTGCTGAAAGTGAAGAAGAAGAAGAACTACAAGCTAAACCTTCACCTTCGAGATCATCTTTACAAATAGAGTCTGGATCTGAAGATGGTAATTAAACTTTTCTATATAATAAGTGATAGAAGTAAGAGTGATAATGATTTTTTTTACTTTAACCAAAATATTAGATCAATTTCTAAAACAGTATTGTTTGTTTTTATATCTTGGTTTCTTCTGTATATGAGCAGATATTGTTGCATTGAATAAAAATTAGCATTTTATTAATATTTGTTATCTATATTTATGAAATTTCTTTCATCAAATGTATGGCCTGCAACTATTAATTATAAACGTGTATTTATCTACTTGCATTTTTTGATTGCTATAGAAACGTTTTTGATGATCATATTTTCTGAGTTGAAAAAAAAAAACATTTTGCTCATATCTGTTCTGTAATCTGAACTTTTTTTTTTTTAGAATCAGAGCTATCCCTGTATCAACATTACTCCAAAGTTTCTTCCTACAGCATTCCTAAGCCAATGGTCCGAACTAAATGGTTAAATAGTAAGATCATGCATGTGTGCTGCATGTTGAGTAGAGGCTTCTTATTGTACAAAGTTGATCTGTAACATGTTACTTTAACTCAGCAACACTTGCCCATTTTTTCACTTCTTGTGACACTCTGAAATATATAATCTCTTTTTTTGTTATGAGTGGGGCTGCTGTTGATTGGGCATCACGAAATGTAATGATTATGCTTCAAAGGCTCAATCCTAATTTCTTTTCTATTACCTGTACTTGAAGATAAGTTTAGCTTCCACTTAGCAAGTGAATGATTCTAATGTTATATAATAACTAAAACTTTTTGTTTTCTGAACAGCGTTGTTTAATTCAGTTTATATGTACACACATGTATAATGTTTAGCTTTGTTATTTCACAGTTTACTATGGCAAGTGAAAAGAACTTCCTAATTTGTTTACAGATTTATATATATATAAATATTTGTTAATGCTGTTGAACTGATATACATTGTAAACTGATCATTTTGTGAAATGGAAATTATTGTTGTACTTTTTTTCTTTGATATCAATCTGAATTTCTGTCAGTGAATTGTACAACTTTATCTACATTCTGTTTTTCATATGGTTTAAGCTGTGCTTTGAAACAACAATTTCAACTCGATGCAATTCACTTCCATAATATTTTTATACTGTAATTTTTTTCTATCAATCTCTCTTTGCCATTATTTATACTAATTATCCTTTTAAAAAGTGTTTGCTGCATGATGCATGCATCTTCTATTATAATGTGTTTTAAGCCATTTCATTGTTTATATATCATCTTACAAGTATATTTTTATTTCTGTATTTCTGTGGTGTCATGCTTGTAATTCAATTTATTATAATTTACATTTGCACATTCTCTGCAATATTTTGATTGTAATTTGATCTTTGAAAAGTAAAAATAAAAAAGGTTTAAAAATGTATATATATGTACTAGCTGAGCCCTGCAGAGACAAGACAGTAGAGATATTACCGAGCATTGACAACGCTTTAACTCCTCTCATTGACCTAGCTCACTTTGTTCATTAACCCTTTTTTTAAAGCAATAATCTATGTTATTTTAAACAAAAAAATAAGGGGGTAATTTCTTTTTAGTTACCATGGTTGTGTCTAATTAAACTTAATTCTTTAAGACACATAATTTCAAAACAATAATAATAATTTGGGCCACTGATTAACTGCAATTAATGCATGATTAATGCGCTTAAAATATTATACAATTACATTTTTTAACACAAACACCTAAATGCGTTAATTTTTTACTCAAATGCTGTCATTTCAGAGTTGCAGGAAAAAAATCAGTAAATAACCCAATTCTATAAACAGAAATAGATTAAATTGGTCTTAATAATAATTCAATAGATATATATGCTAATGCTTAATAGATCTGTTACAATTAATAATAACTCCTTCATAAATTAAACTGACTTGTTTATTATACCAATGCTATGATAGAATTTAATGATAGTTTGAATACAAATAAATGTATTATATTGTTTCGATTGTGTGGGTGCGTTAATTTGCGGTAAAATTTATAATTATGCATTAATTTCGATCAATAATAACAGAATTTTTATTATGACTCTACCGCCATTCTAGATCTTGTTATTTTTTTCTAGTTTCAGAGTTCCCTTAATGCAGACAAAAATCTGCAATTATTTATATAAATAGATATAAATATTTGATTAAACAATATTTCATTTAAAACTAATTATTTGTTATCTCTTGTGTTTTTTTTTAGAAACAGTCAAAGACTCTCCTGTAAGAGTAAGTAACATAGAAAATAAAATATAGGCAATGGTTTTGGAATTATTAAAAAATTCAAAAATAGGAAAGGTGATTAAAAGATTTATTTTCTTTTTATTAAGATAATTGAAATCCCAGAATTATTTGCAATGTAAAATTTAATGTATGCTTTATCTTTAAGATGGTTGTTTAATTCTTTTAAATTACTCTAAAAAAATTATCAGTAAAAAGCTAACTAATCTAAAGAAAGGAAATATGTACTAGACAGTTTTTCTTAGAACTATTTTTAAAATTTTTTCAATTATATCAACAATTTAATGGTTTAAAACCAAACTTTGCATTCTTTTTTTTTTAGATCAAGTCTCCGTCACATTCTGGTCATAATGATGAAGGTAATCTTTTGTTAATTAATGAAGTTATTTTAGATGAATGGATGCTTAATTACTTGTAAAAAAAAAATGTCACCTTTTCAAAATATTACAGCAAATAATTTTCTAATTTTGGCTGAAAGCTGGTCATTTGATCAAGAAAAAAATTTTAGTAGAATTTTTTATTTTGAAGGGTGTATATCAACCTGGCTGAAAATTTAATTTGTTAAAAATTTAGTGAAAGCATCAGAGTTTTTTTAGCATATTAACACTCGTTATTCTTTGTGAAATGATACCTTGGGGATATTTTATGCTTTGTTTGTTTATTAATATACACTATATAACAATATAAAAGCCTAAAAATTAAACTTAGCCTTTCTACTTGTAGCGCTCGACTGTCGACTGAAGGGTCCTGGGTTCAAATCTCAGTGAGAACCTTTTAATTTTTTCAGCTCATGATGAAAGTCCCCAAGTCCACCCAGCTTTAAATGGGTACCTGACTTTAAGTTGGGGGAGTAAAGGTGGCTGGGCGTTGTGCTAACCACACAATCCCTTCATTTACCCAGGTTATAGAAACAGATGAATTCTACACTTCATCTGCCCCGATAGCCCGTTAGGGTTCAGGGAACTTTACTTTTTTTTTCTACTTGTGCAATTCTGGTGAAATTTGTTTTTAAGAGCTGCATGCTGCTCCAAATGAATCAGTTTTTCCTATTAATTTATTACTAAATTTATTTCATATGACTACAGTCTTACTGTATATAGATTTTTTTTTACAATGATTAAAATCGGGATGCAGCTCTCAACGACCTCATATGGGACCACCCTTGTACTAGTAACCATCCTGTACTACTAGTTAACATCCTATACTAGTATATCATAACATTTTTTACAAATTTAAACTGATGCCTGTCATAAAACGTGATTTCATTTATGTCTTTAAAGTTAACATTGAAGAGGAGATTGAGGAAGAAATTATGGATGAAAGTAAACAAGATAATGAGGTCAACTCTGCCAGGAGCTCAGAAACATCTGAACCTTCAGTGGTTGAGTCAGACAGTGAAGGTGTGATGTTGATGTCATCCAAGTCCAAATGGAAAAACAGACAATCAAAAGCTGTAAGTTGATGAGAAGGATTTTAATGGATGTACTTAAGATTTTCAGACAATCAAAAACTGTAATCTGTAAGAAATACAACTGTGCTGATTGAGTTTGATTAAACATTTTGCAGTAACATGAATTATTTAAGTTATGATATGGTGCAGAAAAAATTATAATGAAGACTGTTGATTAGATACATTATTGTTTAATGGTATGTTTTAAAGAACTAAAAACAAAACTCTCACTGTTTCAGTCTAATACTGTTACAATTGTTATTGCTGAGTTATCTTTTAATGAGGACTCTCCACCTATGAAAGATGACAATGTAAGACAGCTGTTTGTTGAGTACAGATTTTATGATGTGGATCCAAGTGAAACAGAGACTCCATTTTCTTTACCGAAACCCAAACCCCATCAGTCCATCACATTTAACTTTAGTAAAAGTAAGTTGTATGAATAGTTTTATGAATAATTGCTAAGCAATAAGTTCTAGAACATTGACAGTTATTGTTTGTTTGTTTTTTAATAATATTTTCATCAAAATTTATTTTATGCAATCAATTTTTTACCATGTTCTTAATAATTCTTAAACAAATTATCCCTTTGATAGCTATCCCAGTGGACCTAACCCAAAATTATGAACGCAGAAGATATTTGGCTAGTATGTTGCTGCCCAGTCACCCTGATAAAGGAAGGTAAATAATTTAATCATAAGTATCGAATAACAGGAACATTTCAATGTCTGATGAAGGGGAGGCCAACCTTTCGACAGTGTATGCTAACTGTAACTCCAGTTAAACTATATCAACATCAAAGGCCACAATTCAATATCACCCACTTTTTTTTCTAAAATAACTCTCTAAACTCCATAAAAGTACGCAACACTTGTCCTTTTACATAAACAATTTTAGACATAAAGAAATCAAGCATCATTTAACTTTTCTTACTGATTGACTTTTATGAGGCAGCTTGTTTGCAGTGAGTCAAACCATGGTACAATGATTTTGGTTTATAAATACAAATCTTAATACATGTATGTGTGATTTACAGTTGTGCTAAATGTGGCACTGTGTGTGCAACTCTTGTATTTTTATGCACAAATGTGATTGGTTTAAATGCTGCACTTCATTTTTTCTGGCTTCTCTTTTGAAGGTCGCAGTTATTTTTTAAACGGCCACATGAGCTTTTTATAGTGTAATGCATGCACCATACATGTCTTTATATATTCTTCCATTGGCTATACAGCCCATTTAGGGCCCTGGCCTGCCATACTACTCTTCTCCACTTTTTCCAATCCATGGTCTTCTTCCTCCACTCTCTCACTCCTATGGCTTTAAGGTCTTTCTCCACCTCCTCTAACCATCTGCTTCTTGGTCTTCCCTTAGGTCTTTTCTCATTGGGTGTTGCCTTTTATATTGCTTTTGGACATCTGTTATTTTCCATTTTTTCTATGTGCCCTACCCACCTCAATCTATTCATTTTAATTTCAGCTGTTATATTTGGTTCTTCGTATAGTTCTGAATTTGTTCTACTTCTCCACTGGTTATGGTCCTTTACTGGCCTATATATTTTTCTAAATATTTTCCTTTCTCTAGTGTTTAGCATATTTTCTGCTTGTTTGCTGATGGTCCATGTTTCGCTACCATATGTTACTGCTGGTTGGATCATTGTCTTGTATATGGTTTTTTAAAGTTTTCTGGAGATCTTCTGTTTTTCAGTATTTTATGCAGTGTGTAATATATTCTGTTCCCTACTTCTGTCTATTTTTTTATCTCTATCATTATATCATTTTTCTCACTTTAGTTGATTCCAGGTATTTAAAGTTTTCTACTCTTTCAAAAGCTCTATCACTGATTTTGAATGTTTTTTTTCTTTTCCTTCTTTTTCATTTCTTTGTAATAGCATGTATTGAGTCTTTGTTTCATTTACTGATAAACCTGCTTTCTGAGCTGCTGTTTCTAATTATATGAATGCTTTTGCTATATCCTTGCAAGAAAATTAGTTTGAATGATATCATTCAATCTAATTTTCTTGCACTCTGAGACTAATAGAAGCTTCTCTGTATATATATATATAATGATATCATTCAAACTAATTTTCTTGCACTCTAAGACTAACAGAAGCTACTCTGTATATATATATATATATAATGATATCATTCAAACTAATTTTCTTGCACTCTGAGACTAACAGAAGCTTCTCTGTATTTGATAAAAAAGAAATTCATATTAAAAGTTTTTGTGAGAGAGAATTATTTTTATTTATATTGGACTGAAAATTTTTTATTTTAGGCAAAAATATGTAATAGAGAGAAGAAATATTTAGGATAAATTAGATGAATGGATGTATGTGGAGGCTGAAGATTTCTGGGAGTCATCAAGGTCAGATGCATTAGAATACTAGTGCCAAGTGTGTGCATTTAGAAAAGAAGATAAAAAAATCTGAAATGAGAAGGGAGTCTGAATTTTATGTTTTGTGTAGAATGTGAGATTATGTATGTATTTGGATGAGACTGTTAGTCAACACATATTTGAACCATCATATCTCTGCACAGGTTAAAGTTCACAGTAGTCAGTGAACCTCCTGAGTCAACTGATTTGGAATGTGAGGATGTAGCTGTGGCCTATGTAGACCTGAGGAAAATGTTACAGGAAGGCAAGGATCTCAAGGAACAGAACATTGATTGTAAGTTGGTATATATATATATATATATATATTAGAGCTGCTGATTAAACTGCGTTAATTTGCGATTAACGCGTCAAAAAAATTTTTAACGCAACACTTAAAATGCGTTAATTTGACTAAATGCGGAAAGTTCACCAAAACGATAAATAACAGAATTTCACCATTTGAAGTTTAAGTTCCGTTCACTTATTAAGTAGATCTACAACACCCACCCTGCCGCAATTCGCACACACCCTCACCCCCAGGTATGTCGACTGAAGCCCCACTTGTAATATATGATGAAGATGTTTTGGCTATTTAACCCTTCTTCAAGTAAACTCCTGCTCCCTTCCCGGTCGATGTAAAAAGAGAAAACTTTCATTCACTAGTTTACATTATATACTGTAGTGTATTGGTGGAGGTATAATGAACCCGTTTATAATTAGATCAAAATAACGAGATGCTAGAAATTTTATCATCATTTTTTTTTTCGCATAATTTTGTATTGTATTTTGATAGTATAACATCTTGCTAATACATATGTACCTGAGACAGTGGCTGTATTTTTCATAATTATTGTGATACTGAGTTAAATTATATATGGCTGTTGATTTACTGCAATTAAAGCGTAATTAATGCGTTAAAAATATGCGAATACATTTTTTAACACAAACACCTAAATGCGTTAAATTCACCCAAATGGTGTTATTTCAGAGTTGCAGATGAAATAAAAAAAATCAGCAAATAACCCAATTCTATAACCAGATCAGACGAGATTTAAAAAAAAAAAGAAAAAAACCCGAACACAGAGTGTCACGTTTACATAAATCATATCATCTATATGACCTTGAAACAATAGGATTGTCATTTCTTAATTCAAACTTATGACCCTGAATGATGCAATTAATGAACATCTGCACGTGTTATGGTTTGATTGACAAGTGTCATGGCTTTGAAACAATGTAACTTGTGGTTGGTAAGTGATGTCATCAACCAATATTAACATTACCCACCTCCCCACCAATACAAACACAGTCGGCGAGTTGATGACCCTGAATGATGCAATTAATGAACATCTGCACGTGTTATGGTTTGATTGACAAGTGTCATGGCTTTGAAACAATGTAACTTGTGGTTGGTAAGTGACGTCATCAACCAATATTAACATTACCCAACTCCCCACCAATACAAACACAGTCGGCGAGTTGATGGACAAATTTACTTTTAATCTTCTTTTGAAGTTTTTGCTTTGCACGTCGATGTATATAAATGTTATACTTAT
This sequence comes from Bulinus truncatus, assembly GCA_021962125.1. Classification (NCBI taxonomy): domain Eukaryota; kingdom Metazoa; phylum Mollusca; class Gastropoda; family Planorbidae; genus Bulinus; species Bulinus truncatus. The sequence goes on from JAGDYQ010000102.1 coordinate 209,548, forward strand.
ATTCTTTCAATCATTTACTTTCTTACTATCAACTATTTGTTCAATGTTTTAGTGAACAACAAAAAAGAATTTTATTTTATCGGTCTGTCAGTTACATTAATAAAAAAATATTGTGTAAAATGACACTCTTTGATGTTATCGGTCGGCTTTCATTTTTCATATTCTGTTGTTCTTTCTTTCCTGTTGACGACACACTTTATAACAAGTCGCGACCCACATGTGAGACTGAGAACAAATGAACAAGGATGGTTACTTGCTCGCGTCAAAAATGAGTCGAACATTTCAAGGTCTGGCTTGTCAAAGACGTCACACACACACACACACAAACGTTTAATACTCTATTGCTTAGGCCAAGTAAGTGCGAAAAAATAATAACAGGTTGTTATTATTTTAAAATGACATGTTGATATAATTAAAAAATGTTACAATTAATAAATAATGTATTTTTTCGATTAAATATGCGTTAATTTGCGATAATTTTTTAAATTATGCTTTAATTTCTATTAAAATTTTTAATCGAACAGCAGCTCTAATATATATACTGTAAATTAAAGTAATGCAGTTTTTGGTAGACCATGTAAAGACAGTTATAGAAGTGATAAAAAAGTGCCTGACTAATTGTATTTGCCCAAGTCCTCAAGAGGGCTGTGTAGATAGAAATGATCGCTTAGATTACCTACTTTTTAAAAATATTAAATTTTGAAAAAATATATGAATCAAAAAATGATTACAATATGATCAGAACTTATTTAAAATATAAAAACCTATTATTTATATGGCACTACCAAACTTGAATGTTATAGTTGCAGAATAAATCAAGTGAGAAAACTTTTTCAAATAAAAGATGACATGAGGTATATAGTCCCATTCTGTGGGGTGAAATATTATCAACATTGATTTTATGATAATTTTTAGTGTTGCATTGTTTTCAATTATTCATTGTATAATGGCTAATTATGGGTATGCTTGAAGAAATTCGTTAAACTTTTTTAAAAAATGACTTTTTATGTGATTATTTGAAGTAATGCAAATTAAGAGCATTTTACAATTTTCTTTGTGCTGCATTTTTTGTATGTGTGTTACGGCCAATGTCTGCTAGTCGGCCAATAGTAGCTATTGGCCAGATAAACTGGCCAATGATTACATTGGCCGGCCAGTTGTAGACATTACTGGGTGCGACCAGCCAATGTCGAAGTCACAAAGGGGAAAGTACTGGGTGAAAAAGATAACATCAATTACAGACTTTTTAAACATCAAAGCAGTATAAATGTACTGCAAATACATAGCCACTGGATGTGGTCAACATCTTATATGAAATTTGAACAGATTTAGTTATCATTTGTATTTCTTTTGATACAAATTAACATAATAAAAATATCTTGTTTTTTTAGTTATCCTTATGATGATGAGCATTTTTTAAATATTTTTTCTATGTAACTAAGTTAATAATATAAAATATGTGAACATTGGCCGGTTTAGCTGGCCAAAAGCTGCTATTGGCCAACTTGCAGACATTGGCTGATACACACATATATAAATGATTGAGGGTTAGTTTGTATTTATGTATGCAGAAAACGAGAATACCCATTCTTAAATAAAAAGCAGTCGATAAAAAATATGATCCTAAGTATTTTAAATACTATTGATAAATATTGGATATTTTAAATTTAATGTTTGATTTAAAATAGAATTAACTGTTAATAACTAGTTAAATTTTATTAAAATATTTACCTTAATAGAAATTTTGTAGCAAAAAAAATATAATTCACTTATATGTATTTAAATTTTTAACATGTCATTGTAGTTTTTAGAAAAATATGGTCTGGTCACAATCTATAATATTTGGGAGTTACATTATTGCCTGACATTTTTAATGAAATAAATTATTAAAAATATTTTTTATATCAAATATCATATAAATGTATTGATTGAGAAGACCCATAGAATATATTTTAAACAGAATGAGTTTATCTATTGAAAAAAATCATTTACTAATTAGTTAAAAAAATTACCCCCATTACAATGATGGCTTTCCTTCCCCAGTGATGCTTTACATGCAACAAAAGCAATTTTTTTATGAGCTTATTTCAATTAGATCATTGGCTAAGAATAGAAAAAAAAATGGCCTCCTTAAAAGCATGCTCATCTTTTTCTTCTGTATAGCATTTTGAGCATTCCAGTTATATTGAGCTCAGTGAGTGCTATGTATAATATAAAGACAAGTGTATTGTATTATTGCAAATGCTTTCCAACAATGTAATTATTTTTTATTGGAAAGTGAAGTTATAATATTAAATATAGAAATTCAGAGAAGGGAACCAATGTTAATTAAAAACTGTCTTAATTGCAGTGTTAGATGTGGAGACAGAGAAAACTGTGATAGGTCAGCTGACGGTCACTGTAGAGTGTGTGGCAGTCTTGAAGGCAGTGGAGCTGGAGATGCAGACAGATGGCACTATTTAATGAATGACATGGAATAAACTATTAGAAATGTAATCTGTTCGTATTAGTCACTATTCAATATCTTCATTTTATTTAAATTATTAAACTTGTATATCTTGTCAAATTAGGATTCTAGATCTGAAACACTGTCCGATAATTGGCATAAACAATCTAACACTAATTCATTGTAAATATCTCTTTTATGACAAAATAGACCTGCCAGTTTTTATGTTAATCATTTCAAAATTCTTTTTTTTTAGGGCTTAATGTACATTTAGCATAAACTAAAAAAAACAAATGGTGATAATTTTTTTTAATCCTCTTGTACATGCAATTAGTTTTCTTGATACGATGAATAGAGGACACAGATAGTGGAAATATTTCTTTAAAATATAGTTGAATATAATGTTCTATGAAGCCTCTATTGTCAACTAAGACTTATTTATATGAATCATTTAGTAGCTGATTAGTTATGTTATTTTACTTATTGACTTTGTCATGGTAAAAAAAAAAATAATACAGTATAAAAAATTTGATTAAAATTGTTAAATTTGTAACATAGTTTTTATCTGTGTAGAAAATGAACCATTATTTACAGATAATTTTACGAAGTATTTGATTAATCTTTAATACAGTATCAAAATGTTTTATTTCTGTGCCATGATGATGAGAATTAAACCCAATTCACTACTAGTACTAACATGTGCTTGACAAATCTAATTACTATGACTCAAAACATAACTTTCAATTCAATCAATGAAACTCATCATACTTTAATAAATACTTTAATTAATACATGTAAAATTTTAATTATAATTTTAAAATGTTCATCACATGAAACTAATCACAAAGTAAATGATACATGTAGTTTATTGCATTTTTAAAAATTTACCCCAATTTTGAACTTGTTACTCAATTCTTATTTTTTTTAAAAGAAATATCAAAAGAACAACTTTTACTATTAGCTTAAATGACCTGGTGTTAAGCTAAATTTACTTACCTTTAGGACTAAGTTAGCTTCTTAATGTATGGATATCCATTAACTTCAACAAAACCTTATTGCATCAAGTTTACATAATATCAAATACTTCCCATAACTATCACAAATATTCAGTTGCTACAGTATATTATATGAATTCTTACCATTTTATTTACTACTGCATATAAAATAAATGTATTTATAAAAAGGTTAATTTCTCTATTAGTGAAAGCAGTTTAACATTTTGATACCTAATTTTTTTAAAATCAATATGACAAGAACTTAAGTTTTAAAAATTAATCAACGAATTCTAAATTTTAATATTTCAAAATGTTCTAACTGTAAAAGAATTTTTTATATCAGGCTAAAACTACAGACATCACTAAATTTATTAGTATGACAAAAATACACAATGAAAGTTGACAAATATCAGAATACATGTAATACAAAAAAGATTTTCAAAAAAAAAAGTAAACTGAACAAAGTCTGTTTACTTATATTTCTAAAAACAACCATCCATGAATAAAAATTATTACTTTTGCTAGTCAGTCTCAGTTAACAGCACATTCACATCAATGTCCTTAGAAAAATTTTAACAGCTAATAGATATAAAAACGACTTGAATATTTCTTTTTAGCTGTAATTGTGAACTTTGTGAACACAGTAACAGACTTCTATGGGGAATTTCCAAACCTAACAGTCTTTTTTTCAGTATGCAGTCTGGATATTGCAGAATTCCATAAATGCCAAACATTGGAGGAAAAAAGGACACATTGCTGAATACTCAGGTTACACTGACCTCAGAGGTACACTCCTCCTCCTGACCATTCCATTCTCTGGATTTGAAATACAAAATTTACAGTTCCACAATTTTACAAGACAAAAAAATACTCCTACAGTTGAAAAATAAATATAATATTCATTTTTAGTTAATCATTTTCAAAGCTTCCTTGAAAATTTTGACCTGAACTATTCAAAGAATGTTATCATAATTAATACAAGTGCGGATTTTTCTTAACAAAAGAACAATATTTACATCCTTTAAATTTCAAGTTATAAGGACTGCTGGGAATCTGCCTTTATTGGATTTAGCAGATACAATGAAAAAAGCTATAACATATATAAAATTCTACATTGGTCATAACAAACTACATCCTTTCTAGATGCTAAAAGTCTATTACATGATCTAAGTGAAAAATAGAAGTAAATAAATTATATATTGATACAAAGTACATGTACCTGTTATTTTGTGATATTTCTAAAATTAATGAAATTAACATATTTAGCATTCATAAAAATATTTGTTTAATTACCTCTTGTGGCTGTACAAAAGCCAGCCAGTCTGATGCATGTGTAGGCAATAGTCCCATTGTCTGACATTTATAGACAGCCATTGCTAAACATAATAAGTTTCCAATGCAATATACAAGTTTCTGGAATGCTGCCTGGTCTCCTTCAATAGTTTTAAAAGCTAAAGCAAAGAATTGATCCATTTAAAATGTTTAAGATGAAAAGTGAAACAATTCATATTCAACATGATTTAAAAATGTCAATATAACCCATATCCCTGTCTCCTAGTTTCTCTTGAAAAAAAAGAGGCTAACTATCATCTAAGAGGGAAAATTATTTAAAATCAAAACTCAACAAAAAGTAGTGAACAAAATCTAAAAATCAGCCATTTATTAGCACATTTATTTTAATTTGTTTATACACTTACTGTTCTGGATAGACAACATGGCCTGAATAGGTCTGAAGAACATCATTCCTACCATCATTATGGGGAATATTGAAATAGAGCTTCCCGCCATCCACATGATAAACATGTTCATGGGGACTTGTTTGATTGGACCTAAAGCTATATCCCATGATCGCTAGAGAGTCAAACAAAACAATAAGAAATGAATACCTTCTTAACGAAATATAGGACATAGTAATCTAAATATAAATTTTACACTTCTGTATATTCTGAAACACATGATATTTAAATCACAACAATGTTTAAAGAAGCAATGTTTACTTTAATAATAAGGCCAGGATCAGTTTCTCTTTGTTTTTCTGTTGCCACTGAAGAGTCCATAAATCCAACTGGAGCAGGCAAATTTTCTGGTGGCAAAGGTACCAATGCCCTTTCATTTCTACCTCTGCAGAGTACAAGTAAGTAAGGAATAATTATATGACCAAACTCAGTACAAAAGAAATAGATAAGTGTTCTTAAATTAAATATTACAGAACATATTTTCATCTTATGATTTAGCCACTTTTAAAACATGGTCATAAATCAGTAACTGAGCTAAATGTTCAATCCTCTCAACATATTATTTTAACAGTCTGCTACTAGAAGGAAGATTCACTTGAAAAATAAAAAGATGCTTCATTTTACTGAACATCAATGCACCAAATTAACTAAATTGGGAACAATTTTATCTTAAAAGTAAGATATACAAGAATGACATGTCCTAAGCAGTATTCTAATTTTAACAATGTCTAAATAGAAAAAAAAAGTCTGAAATATGAAGATCTATTTTAAAAACGATAAAAAAAATGCCAAAGTTAGAATAAAGACTGTGGGTTCAAACCATGAGTGAGATGATCATTGAACTGCAGAAGAACCCATATGCTATGGTGATCGACATATTTTGATGTGCATTACAGAAATAAAACTAGTTAAATTAGCAAAGAACTTTTTAAGTAGCCATAAATAACTTTAATTAATAAGAATTTCATTTTAATAATTGATGCATATACATTTTTAAAATGTTTTAAAGGTTTTTAAGATGCCAAATATTTTTAAACACAAGCTAATACAATTTGCTAGTTTTTCTGTAATAAAATAAAACAAATTAATGTTTATTAAGAGTAGAACAATTGTCCTTTCTGTGTCATTTATTAGTCCAGTTTAAACGAAATCCTCTTTCAAATAATGGCTTGACCCAAACTGTTATGACAGCCAATCAGTTCTTGAGATATAAACATTTTCTTTAAGGCACTATAAAAAAAACATAATAAATTATAAATATTTTTTCTGATCATTGTTGTATATTTAAAAATCATATGTGCCAATAGTCCTCTCTTTCTGTTAACAATGTATGCATTGGAAGATGTGTTTGGAGCCTAGTCTTGAAGTTCTGAGTCTGGGGTCAGGATATACTTTACAAGAAAATTAAGAATAAAGATTTTATATTTATTTAGTAATTTTAAAGCCGCTTCTTTTCTTTTCTTTACAGAACTGGCATCATTAGGGACATTACATAAGCTTTTAAATAAAACAGAACTAAACCAAAAATTATGGGGCCAGACTCTCAGAAGTTTCATCACATGGAAAAAATGGGCATAGTCATAGAATGAAAAAGAAAAAAAAATTAAGCTACTTCTCCAGTCACTTGCTGGAATGGTTATCAAGCTCTCTACTACACAATGATTATTGGAATAAACTGTTACTGGAAAACAAGAGAGGAGAACTACAAAAGTTTTAAAATGGAATACAGGCATAATGTTATGCTAGAAATTCATTTTTCTTAATTGCAGCATTATATGACTGTGCCTGTTTTCCCCTAAATAATTCCTCTTTTGTAACAGTTTTTGAAATTCATATATGAGACTGATAGGGATGATTTTTTCCCCAGATGGCCTATGTCTATGAACAGTCAACAGCCTCTCCAGGAGTCCAAAAACTATAAAAAGCAGTCCTGGAGGGGAAGCCTCAAAAAATGCATAATAAATCGTAATTTAGAAACATAAATTATGATATAAAATCATATAGATTATATATATTGTATGTTATGATAAATTAATAAAAATTAACACTCACACTGTTACTTGCACAAGTGTAAGGCAGTGTAGCCATCAAGACATATTTCAGAATATTCGGAAAGTAAGTAGAATATGCTTAATTTTTTTATGGACTAAAAATATGCTTGTATTTACTATCCATGGCTACTGAACAATAAATAAAACTATAAATTCAATATGTCATCGCATGTACTTCATAATCAATTACTTGAAACGCACTGGCTCCTCATACGCCAAAGACGTACTTTGTATTTTTTTTTTTTACCTCGTACGTCAATTTTTTCTAATTATACATTAAAATAAGGGTTAGTTTGTGAGGCGCGCTTAGTGATGTTGGTTGTTAAGCTTGGCGTGACCCAGTTTGGCAAGCTATGTGCGGGTCTGATTCCTATGAGAGACATAAATTTTTTTGTTCAGATTTTATTTTTCAGGATCAGGGATAGGGGGTTAGGGGTGTGGAGCAATATCTATTGATGGTCATTTTTAAATAAATCATAAATTATTTTTTTCAGATTTTTTTTTCAGGATTAGGGTTAGGGTGTGGAGCAATATCTACTGCATTTATAACTTTACATCATAAGAGTTCCTCAAAGTTTTGCTTGACGTACGAGGTAAAAAAAAAATAATGTCTTTGACGTACGAGGAAGCTTGTAGTAGCGTACTTGAAATGACACGGAATATCGGGACCATGCGTAGTTTAATTTACTAGATTATAACTCATTCTAATTAAAATACCTGCTAGATGGAACAAATTCTATCGCCCATTTGTGCCGTCTTTTAGACATTTTACTTTGTATCCAGCAATTACAGACTAAGAACTTCTAGAAAATTTAGTAAAGAATGCAGTGTGAAAACGTCAGTACAAGTTGCTGCTGTACTCTTGACGAAAACTGATTGTCTAATTATATTAAAACTTCAAAAGAAAAGAGCTTTATGTGTCTTCATGACTGTCCTGTTTTGCAATATAAGGCTCACTTGCCCATACAAGTTTGCAAGGTATACATTATTAATATTTAACTCACGTAGTTTAACCAAATACTTAATAAGCATATGCAAGCACTCCATGCAGCGGCGTAGCGTGGGTATCGGCCGCCCAGGGCGGAAGACGATTTTGCCCCCCTCTCATTTAGGTATTTCAATTTAATCTATACATTTTTGCCCCCCCCAAAAAGTAATAAAAAGTGCCGCCCGGTGCGGACCGCACCCACCGCCCCCCCCCCCCCAGGTTTGGGGGGGGGCTGTGCGGTTTGGGGGGGGGGTGCGGAGAGTTTTATATAAGAAAAAATTGGAAAGCAATGATAAAGAAGTATATTTTATAATAAAATTTGATTTTTAGAATTAATTTGGGAGGGGCAGCCCCCTAGCCCCCCCCGGCTACGGCCTTGTATATATATATATATAGAGAGAGAGAGAGAGAGTGAGAGGGAGAGAGAATTACTCTACATTGTTGGTTGAGCATTTATTAAAAAAATAGGCATCTTAGAGAGAAATTTGGTAATGTTAAACGTGCTTAAAATCAAAATAAATTGTAAATTACATTGTAACCAGAGATATAAAGAACTATCTACGGGGCGTACTAAAAATCCATACCTACCAAATATGCCGTATTCTGTTTTCAGCTTACAATGACATGAGCAGGAAAGTAACTTTGGAAAAGATAAGACCGAGTGTGTACGATATCTAAATTATACATCTTGCAGCATCTCCTCGGTAGTATAGTGGTAAGTATCCCCGCCTGTCACGCGGGAGACCGGGGTTCGATTCCCCGCCGGGGAGGTGTAATTTTTTTCGCATATATTGAAATTTTTTTAAAGCATAGTAGCTATTAATTTTAAATACAATTAAAAGTTGTTTTTTTTATTAAAGGGAGAAGTATGAACATAATTATTTAATTTTAACAAATTGTATTTTAAATTAGATCTGCTCTTCCATTCACTTTTTTTTTAATGAACGCATAATTTAAAAAAAAAAATCGTTATAAATGCTAATTTTTCAATCGACACAAATTATAAAATGTATTAATAGTATCCAGATAAGTCTGTGATAATATTCAGTTGGTGGCTATATACAATAATGAGATCAGCATACGGGTCTTCTGAGAGCATTGTGCGGTTCAGTTGGTGGCTAAATACAATAATGAGATCAGCATACGGGTCTTCTGAGAGCATTGTGTGGTTCAGTTGGTGGCTAATTACAATAATGAGATCAGCATACGGGTCTTCTGAGAGCATTGTGCGGTTCAGTTGGTGGCTAAATACAATGATGAGATCAGCATACGGGTCTTCTGAGAGCATTGTGCGGTTCAGTTGGTGGCTAAATACAATAATGAGATCAGCATACGGGTCTTCTGAGAGCATTGTGTGGTTCAGTTGGTGGCTAAATACAATAATGAGATCAGCATACGGGTCTTCTGAGAGTATTGTGCGGTTCCCAAAGGGCCATTTTCTATTATACTATTTACTTGAGTTCACTAAATAAACTTAGATTGACTAGTGTATGCTTCTGTTTAGTTTTTAATATATTAAAAAAATGGAGTGCGACCATTGTTAATTTTGCTATATTCCATAAAATGGCACAATAAGTCAGTTTCGAATTTGGATGAGTTGAAGTGAGTTCTCTAACATTTGTACATCTGTATTGAATATTGTCATATATGTTGCGTTCATTATTTAGACCTGTTTTTTTCACATGTGTCTGTTCAAGTGATGTTTTTGTTTTACTTTTTTCATAAAAGCTACCGGTACCATAGAAGTGGTGTGTGTGTTAGTGCAGTGGTCCCTAACCTTTTTCTCGCCGCAGACCGGTCGACATTTGATAATTTTACCGCGGCCCGAGAGGGGTAGGTGTCGCACTATCCTGAGAGAAATACACTACAGTAGATAAAAAGTAAATAATTTAATGTTTCTTAGGCGGCCCAGTGTCATTTGATCAACGGACCCTAAATGGGTTGTAGAGCCAAGAAGAATAAATATACAATTAGACGAGCATCTTTATATATATATAGTACGAGATATATAGAGGGAAAAATACACAATTATCTTCCCTTCCCCCCCCCCCCCGGTGTCGGCGGATTTTAGAAAACCGACACCGGTGTCGGTGTCGGCAAATATTTTGGCCGACACCCCACCCCTGTCTACAACTAACGTCTCAAACCCATCACTGCCTATAACTAACATCTCAAACCCACCACTGCCTATAACTAACGGCTCAAACCCACCACTGCCTATAACTAACGGTTAGGAATACAAAAAACAAAAAAAGGTTTCGAAAAATAAAGTTTTACACCGAAGTAAGTGTTGACATCACCAGAGTGAAACAAAAGTAAAATAGCGCACGTTTGATGCAACTGTAGCCATTTTTTTCTTCTTAACACATCGTCACGTACGTGATGTTTGACTAAGTTTTGAAAACAGAGTCAGAAGTCATGCTTTGAGCAAAGTGTTTGACTAAGTTTTGAAAACATAGTCAGGCTTTGAGCATAGTGCAATTAGAAACGACAAAAACACCAGTATTTATAATGTCCCATTTACTTTTATTTATATATGGACAAAACAAAAAAAAACAGCTAAAAAGAAACGAAACGAAAAGTTCAAACTATTTTTTTTAACCAAGCCCAAGTTGAACTTAAGTTACAATCAGGTATCAAGGATTCTAGTTTATATTTCTTAAGGGTTTCACATTCAGTATGATCTGTCCGAAGACATAATGTGAAGCTAACAGACAGATATGCACACTCATCGACAGATAGGTACATGGAACACATAAAGATAGGAACACCACAGATATTTAGGTGATAGCGATGGGGTGGCGAGCAGTGTTCGACTTAGGAAAAAACCAGTGCCGGGGATGAAACAAAATTTCTACAGAGCCGGGGATGAACAAAAAATGTCTACAGAGCCGGGGATAAATGTCTATGGTTTCATCCCCGGCAGGGATATATTAGCTAAAGCAGAGCCGGGGATGACAGTTCTCAGTGTCGGGGATATCCCCTGCATCCCCGGCGGTAAATCGAGCCCTTGTGGCGAGTAGTGACAACTTGGTCAACCAAAACCAGATCTTGTGCTTAATGGGGGCCTGATGAAACATTTTATTTGCATTAAAGTCTTTAGGTCCTCTTTTTGACACTCTTCCTAACCTAAGCCCCCCGGGCTTCAAACAATAATGCTAAGCCCGCCCCCGGAGATAATGTATATAAACCCACGGACACATTTCAGTAAGATTTGAGAACCAGTCACACATTTTTTTTTTACTCCATCGTTTTCAATTGAATCAACAACATTGGTAGCAGTGGTTGATGTTTTGTTTTTGTCGCAATTAGTACCCATTACATTTTAGTTCATGAAGGAGGAAACATGCAGTTGCCAGTTAATACGTTTGAACAACTTGTGCTACTTTTACTTTCAGTAGTGCTGTGCCAGATTGGACATACGCAGAATATAACTTTTCGTAATTTGATTTTTTTAAATTTATCTATTGAGGCCGAGCAATAACTGGTAGTGATTATAATGTTTTTTTAAAAGAATATTTGGATCTTCAGAAATCTTGTAATATGATATGAAAGGCGTTATGTGCTACACAAAAAATTCAGTCTGATTATTTGCTATTTTAAGAAGTGTTTTCTTAATGAAGATTTTTATATTGATAAATATAATGATAACAAAATTTAATAAATATTATACTTATGAGTATCCCCCCCCCCATCATTATTAAACAGAAAGTTGTAGCTATGTTTCTTTGTGTCACGTCTTCTATTATCAGCAATACCATTCTAGATGATTTTGTTTTTATCATCATTAAATAGTGAAAATATGTATTGAAATAATACAAATCATATTATTATTACTTTGCTTGTAGCCATTAACAGCCGATGTAACGCGCTCGCTTTGTATCGTTTCGGTACCTGCAGACTATTAACATGTCCAAGAAATGAGTATTTACTACCTGGCAACTCGTATTGTGACATCTATTCTCGGCCATTCGGGCGGCGGCTCATACGTTGTGTGGCAAATTTACGTAAGTGTTAAAAATCTGGTAACACATGTTTTTTTAAATGAAATAAAACAATCATTACACTAAAAAAAATAAAAGCAAAATAAAATCAATAAATAAAAATGTGTTAATTACAATTATGTCCATTACAATTATTACGATGTCGGCAATTATTACAATATGACAAATAATACAATTTGACAATTATTGCAGTTTGATAACTACTACAATTTGGCAATTAATACAACTTTACAACTGTAACCATTTCATAATTATTACACATATTTCCATAAATACAATGTTAATAAATATTTCCTTTACTGCCATTATTAAAAGTATTTTCATTATGTTCTTTATACAAGTTATTGATAATAATGCGATTATTGTCAGTATAATCTTCATTACCATTTTTACCCTCATTACCATTATGGTCCAGCATGTTGTTCTCTGGGTGGAGAATGTAAACCATTATGCAGCGGCACTGAAGAAAATTCTAGAGTGAGGACAGACTGTAACGCACGGACAGGATTCTGCTGTGTCCCTAGAAATGCCTCCAACACCGCAACACCTACTACCACAACTCCGCCTGCACCAAATGATTTAACTTCACGTCCAAGTAATTCAGCTAGACTCACGGTGGCGCAACTTCAAGGTCGTAAGTACATACATCGAATTAAAACACGAACACTCAACATATGTGATCAGTCAGAAGTTAGCAATCAGTGGCGTAGCGAAATCCCCCCCGGGGCAAAACCCTTTTATCCCCCCCCCCCCTGAAAACCATATACGGTAATTTAATTTTAAATATAACATTTGGGTCCCCTCTTTTTTAGCGGGAGGGTATATTCCCCCCCCCCCCCCCTCCTCCCCCACTTAATCAATAACCTTGTTGGTCTGTTGAAGACCAATTGATCAGATTGTGTCGAGGTTCATTTTTTTAATGGATACCATATTATTGGTATTATTTATTTTGTGATTAAGAAATTTGACAAACAAGTAATTAAAGAGTGATAACTTATCAAAAGTAACAACACTTAGAAAATCTAAAGCAAATGTATACTTACAGTGTAGTTCCAATCCATTTGTATTTGTTTGATTGTTTTTTTCTTTCCTGTTTCACAATACAACATTTTAAAGTGCGTAGTTTGTCCGGTTATCATACAACAAATTCAATTTCATCTCAAAATGTAGTCAAATGTAAACATTTCATAAAATTTGTCAAAGTGTTTTTATTATGTGGTGTGGTCGAGTTAACTAGTCAGCAATGGCTGACACATTTATTCATTGATACGAAAGAGGAAGTAAGTTCATTTAAGGTTAATCATATATTAGAACATCACACTAATGTATAATAACAACAATAACAATCCATGAGACATCATGAAACATTTCTTAATAATAAGACCAACATCATTAGCGTAAAGGAAGCAGAGGCGTACTGACGGGTGGGCAAGAGGGGCATCATGCCCCGGGCGCTTTTCACAAAGGGGCGCCAAATGGTATATTTTACATATAATATTAAATGGTTTTCCAATTGCGGGGCGCTAAAAAGGTATTAAAAAGGTATTGTGCTCCAGCGCGAGTTAAGCTCGCTACGGCACTGGTAGGAAGGGTAGTGTCGCAGTAGTGCGGCTTATGCTGTCACACAGGGAGTCAAGCAGATGGCGCATCGAAAAAAAAATTAACCTTGAAAAAAAAAATGAAGTCTCTAGATCAGACTTGGCGAACATTAGCCATCGGGCCAAGTACGGCCAGTTAGGTTGTTTGATTCGGTCCACAGTACAATACGTATTCGTTCAATTAAATCAATAACCTATACATTTAATATATGTTAGTTTTTATAAACTCTCCATTATATGCTCTTGGTCCGGCCATTCTGTCAAAATAAAGAAATCATTGTGTCCCGCGTTTCAAAAAGTGTGCCCACCCCAGCTCTAAAATTTTCAGCGGTTATAACTTTCCATATGTAATTAGTCGTCATCTATTTCAAACTTGCTTTGGTAGAATTAAAACTAACAGCCTGAATTAATCTCGTTCGAACAATGGAGAGGCTAGGAAAAGGTAAGGTTTTATGAAATAAAAGAAAAATATATAGTACTGATGTGCATTATGTTGTTAAATTGTAAAGGACAGGTAATAGGACAATGGGCCGAGTATGGCTGACCTGTACAATGGTGTACAGACAAAAATACCAGCTGCTTGGCATGGTGCTAGATATACAGTTTGGCATGGTACTAGATATGCTGCTTGTCATGGTGCTAGATATGCAGCTTATCATGGTGCTAGATATGCAGCTAATCATGGTGCTAGATATGCAGCTTATCATGGTGCTAGATATGCAGCTTATCATGGTGCTAGATATGCAGCTTATCATGGTGCTAGATATGCAGCTAATCATGGTGCTAGATATGCAGCTTATAATGGTACTAGATATGCTGCTTATCATGGTGCTAGATATGCAGCTTATAATGGTGCTAGATATGCAGCTTATCATGGTGCTATATATGCAGCTAATCATGGTGCTAGATATGCAGCTTATCATGGTGCTAGATATGCAGCTTATCATGGTGCTATATATGAAGCTTATAATGGTGCTAGATATGCAGCTAATCATGGTGCTAGATATGCAGCTTATCATGGTGCTATATATGAAGCTTATAATGGTGCTAGATATGCAGCTTATCATGGTGCTAGATATGCAGCTTATCATGGTGCTAGATATGCAGCTTATAATGGTGCTAGATATGCAGCTTATAATGGTGCTAGATATGCAGCTTGGCACGATGCTAGATATGCAGCTAATCATGGTGCTATATATGCAGCTTATAATGGTGCTAGATATGCAGCTTATCATGGTGCTAGATATGCAGCTTATCATGGTGCTAGATATGCAGCTTGGCACGATGCTAGATATGCTGCTTATCATGGTGCTTGATATGCAGCTTATAATGGTGCTAGATATGCAGCTTATCATGGTGCTAGATATGCAGCTTATCATGGTGCTAGATATGCAGTATGCGCTACACACACACACTGAACGTTTTGTTTACAGTGCTTCTGTAAAATGAGAAATAAATTATTGTTCAGTAGATTTTAATCTTTTTGCCGTATATCCATTTTTATGAAAAAAAAAGTATTGTAAGTTGTACTTGTAACATTGAAATGTCACGCACAGTGCTCGATTTAAGAAAAAACCAGTGCCGGGATGAAAAAAGATTTTGCAGAGCAGTCTATGATTTCATCCCGGCTGGGATATATTAGCTAAAGCAGAGCCGGGGATGACAGGTCTCAGTGCCGGGGATATCCCGGCATCCCCGGAGGTAAATCGAGCCCTGGTCACACATATATTTGAATTGGACATATCGAGCCGAAGCAGTGAATCCACTGTGCATTGAAGTGACTGATATATATGACCTACTTCAAGATATGTTAGAGTACCCGAAACGATGTTTTCATGCTACAAATGTCTCATTAATGAATGAGCATGCTGGGTTTTTGTCAGTGATTGACTAAGTAAGCAAGTCTCTGCAATGTTCGAACATATCTAATTATAGCACTGTACCTTTGATGATGGGAAGTTAATTTACGCCGGAGATTGCGGCATGGCCTACAGACAATGTTAAAAGATAGAGACTAAATATGAACAGACAAAGAATGAAAGAACTCATCTTATGCACTAATTAAATCTGATATGTTTCATTGTTAAACCTGACATGTGTAGTTAAAATGCTTCATTGTTAAACCTGACATGTGTAGTTAACATGCTTCATTGTTAAACCTGACATGTGTAGTTAAAATGCTTCATTGTTAAACCTGACATGTGTAGTAAATATGCTTCATTGTTAAACCTGACATGTGTAGTTAAAATGCTTCATTGTTAAACCTGACATGTGTAGTTAAAATGCTTCATTGTTAAACCTGAAATGTGTAGTTAATATGCTTCATTGTTAAGGTTTTCATACTTTACAGAACGGTTTGGGTCTGAGGCGGGAGGGCGCCAAAATTCAACCCGCACAGGGCGCCACAGTAGGCCTACTATCATTTGAAATATCTCATACTTTCATAACTGTCAAAAGATTAATTCCTCTCATACTTTCATAGCTATCAAAAGATTAATTCCTCTCCAGAAACATACTGAGCTCTCTCAGTTCTTTTCTGACTTTACATAAAATACACATCCATAATCATCATCTAGCGTTCTTGTATCCATACCTGACACACAGACGCGCGCGCAAGCACGCGAACACGCATACCCATAAGAACATGACAAATATAATATCCTCGTGGCCGTTCACATATTGAGCAAAATGTTTTACCTTTCCACTTTCCCATTCTAACATAAACAAAATTGAAAGCATCCCTCCATCTAACGTCAAAGGCTTCACCACCCACCCAAGAAAATGTATGGATTTCATCCACATTCATGCTTAAGATAATATTTGAACAATCCCTTGATTTCAATACAAAATGTACGTAGTTCGTGCGTTATATAATATATGAACAATCCCTTGATTTCAATACAAAATGTACGTAGTTCGTGCGTTATATAACATGGGAACAATCTTTTTTTTGATTTAAAATTTCGGTGGTTCTTGGGTTTACATCTTGACAACCCCTTGATTTTTCTATACAAAATCTTAATTCGTGGTGCGTTTTTTATTTTGACAATCCCTTCATTTTTTTATTAAATATTCGTAGTTCTTGGTGTATTTTTTTTTTTGACAATCATCTGTTTTTTTTAATAAAAATTCTTAATTGTTCGGTTATATAATATGCGAACAATCCCTTGATTTCAACAGAGTGTGGCCGCAACAACGCCATAGCGCCTCGTATAGTGGGGGGCTCAGTGACCAGACCTACAGACTGGCCCTGGATGGTCAGGCTCGTGTACAGGTCATCTCCAAGAAGTGTCTGTGCTGGTGTCCTTGTGGATGACGACACTGTGGTTACAGTGGCCCATTGTATTAATGGGTAGGTCAAGGACACACGCTGGTCTTTATACTGTTTGCTTTTATTTAGTGTGAGAAATACGTAGAGCGGCCCTAGGCAACGACTTTTAAATATACTTGGGTGGGGGGCACAGACTTGTAGATACACTTTGGGCGAGCCTGAAGACTTTTAAATATACTTGGGTGGGGGGCACAGACTTGTAGATACACTTTGGGCGGGCCTATGCAAAGACTTTTAGAGATACTTAGAGGGGCTCTAGGCAAAGACTTTTAGAGATACTTAGAGGGGCTCTAGGCAAAGACTTTTAGAGCTACTTAGATACTTAGACGGAGTGACCGAGAGGTAGATACTCGACTGTCAACCTGAGAGTCCCTGGGTTCGATCCGGTGAGGCCCATGGAATTCTTCCAGGTAGAAATTTGGTGCAAGTCGTCCCACAAGTTCACCCAGCGTTTAAATGGGTACCTGACTTTAAGTTGGGGAAGTAATGCGCGGCTGGGCGTGATGCTAACCACACAATCATATGTAGAGGTTATAGAAACAGATGAATTCCACACTTCATCTGCCTCTGATGGCCCGTTAGGGGCTAAGAAGGGAACTTAACGACTTACGTTACTTACTTACTAGGAGGGGCCCTAGGCAACGACTTTTAGAGATTCTTAAAGACACTTAGAGGTCCTAGATAAAGTACCTGTCAGGGGACCATGTAGAATCAGATGTTATCGAACTTTGTGCTGGAAGTGGGCCCTTTATTAATGGTGCCCAGAGCTATCGCCTAGTCGGCCTATCATTAAGAATGGGTCTGATGAGAGACCAACAGTTTAAGTTGTTTGGGGTAAATCAACGTTCTGTCAAAAGCAATACACCTTTTCGTTGTTTTTAAACAAAAATTCAAAATTGAACTTCAGGTTTACTGCCGGTCAGATCGATGTCCTAGTTGGCGACCATGACGTCACCAGGGTTGACACAGGAGAAGAGTTGATCCCAGTCAACAGTACAGAGATTAGTCGGGATTATGTACCTGGAGTACGAGGTGAGTCAGAAACATGATCAAGAACATGAATAAATAGACCACACTCCTTGTTCATATATAGGCTTATATCTCAGCTTGTATGAAGCTAAAGTTTGTTAATATGTTTGTTAATATGTTTGTTATATAGATGAGATGGAATTATTGTTACGGATCTAGGCCTGATCTCATCAAGCAGCCATCTACATTTTGTCAGCTCCTTTACATAAAAAAAAGTAAATTTAAAAACGTTTACATTTGAAAATTTTCTAATGCTTACTCCCGGCTATGTAAAGAATGGGAGGTATTCCAGCCACAAGCTACTACAGGTGTAGAAAAAAAATCAACTTTTCAACTGTCGAGCATACGTTTCTACCCGTCAAGGCTTAAAACTTATTCATCATAAATTGTTATAATAGTAGGCCTATTTTTTCTTATTGTTAAATTCAAAGCAGTGTTTATAACTGATACAAAATATGGTTTGTGTCATTTGATCGATAATTGTCTCTAAATATGATTATGCACTTTTTCATTAGGTCCCTTCCACATTGATACATTGAACAGACAAAATACACAAAGAAGTTGACACCTAAGATCGTAATGTTTACCCTAGAAAAACTTTCTTCATTTTATAGCTTTCATTTTTAAACTAATGACTTTCTGTTTCACCGGGATTTGTTTTAAATTTAATTTTTTTCAAATATTGTAACTCAATTTTGTACCTGTTCTCAATTATTTAGAACATTCAAGTTTCGCATTGGAATTTGTAAATTCTACATGAAATCCACTGTTTTTGCCATACTTTTCAGTCCATTAATTCCACAATATGTAAGATCAAAGAAAGCCATTTACTCTTTAGAGATTGTTTATGATTGGAGATATAGGGATAAAGATCACAGAGTTCATCTATTCCACTATCCATTGGACCAAAATTGTCTCCATTATTGTTACTGACTTTCTATTAAAAAGGTGGGATGAGATGGCCGAGTGGTGTAGATACTTGATGGCCGAGTGGTGTTGGTACTTGATGGCCGAGTGGGTGTAGATACTCGACTGTCGACCTTGAGGAGTCCTGAAGCAATTGGCCTTTACACACACCCCTATATCCCGAGGTTATACAAACAGAGATGAATTCTACACTTCCTCTGCCCCGAGGTCCGTTGGGGCTAAGAAGGGAGACTTTTTCCTATTACATGTCGTTTCTAGTCAGAGTTTACCGGACTTCACAATGTATTTAATTAGTTAGTAAATAGCAATAAATAAATAAAATAATCCATAAATGTAGATTAGGCAACCTCGGTTATATTTTTAGCAATAATAATTCTCTACTTGCCTTTATTAAAGTAAGATATTTCATTAAAGTAGTACTACCTTATCTATCTAGTGTAAGTATTGTTATGTGCTACCTTATTAATATACAGGGTAAGTATTGTTATGTGCTACCTTATCTATCTGAACGTGGTAAGTATTAAGTTACGTGTTACCTGAGTCTATCTAGTGTAAGTATGTGTTATAAAAGGTACCTTATCTATCTAAGTAAGTATTGTTATGTGCTACCTGGTTCTATCTAGTGTAAGTATGTGTTATGTGCTACCTTAATCTATCTATTGTATGTATTAGTTATGTGCTTTACCTGGTCTATCTAGTGTAAGTATGTTATGTACTTACCTGGCTCCATCTAGTGTGGTATGTGTTATATGCTACCTCGTCTATCTAGTGTATGTATGTGTGACATGAGTTATGAGTGCTACCTGGTTTATCTAGTGTAAGTATGTATTTGCTGTGCTACCTGGTCTATCTAGTGTAAGTATGTGTTATGTAGCAGCCGTTCAATTGAGATGTAATACCTACAGTAGAATATAGTGATTATGAAATAGTCTTGTAGTTTTGTAAAATTGTCAATTTATTTTTAAAAAATTTGGCCAGAGTCAAAAGAAGGAAAAAAATGTGTCTCACCGGCGGAGGAATCGAACCCCGTCTCCCACGTGACACAGGGAGACTTACCACTATACTACTGAAAGGAGATTGAAGATAATGCGCTTTATAGAAGCTGCTCCGGCTTATCCACGGTTCTATCATTAAAGAAATGTATAAGCTATATCTAAAAATGTAAA
>JAGDYQ010000102.1:230318-360282 GCA_021962125.1 Bulinus truncatus
AATCTCGTTTGAACAATGGAGAGGCTAGGAAAAGGTTTTATGAAATAAAAGAAAAAAATAGTACTGATGTGCATTATGTTGTTAAATTGTAAAGGACAGGTAATAGGACAATGGGCCGAGTATGGCTGACCTGTACAATGGTGTACAGACAAAAATACCAGCTGCTTGGCATGGTGCTAGATATACAGTTTGGCATGGTACTAGATATGCTGCTTGTCATGGTGCTAGATATGCAGCTTATCATGGTGCTAGATATGCAGCTAATCATGGTGCTAGATATGCAGCTTATTATGGTGCTAGATATGCAGCTAATCATGGTGCTAGACATGCAGCTTATCATGGTGCTAGACATGTAGCTTATCATGGTGCTAGATATGCAGCTTGGCATGGTACTAGATATGCAGCTTATCATGGTGCTAGATATGCAGCTTATAATGGTGCTAGATATGCAGCTTATCATGGTGCTATACATGCAGCTAATCATGGTGCTAGATGTGCAGCTTAGCATGGGTGCTAGATATGCAGCTTATCATGGTGCTATATATGAAGCTTATAATGGTGCTAGATATGCAGCTTATCATGGTGCTAGATATGCAGCTTATCATGGTGCTATATATGAAGCTTATAATGGTGCTAGATATGCAGCTTATCATGGTGCTAGATATGCAGCTTATCATGGTGCTAGATATGCAGCTTATAATGGTGCTAGATATGCAGCTTATAATGGTGCTAGATATGCAGCTTGGCACGATGCTAGATATGCAGCTAATCATGGTGCTATATATGCAGCTTATAATGGTGCTAGATATGCAGCTTATCATGGTGCTAGATATGCAGCTTATCATGGTGCTAGATATGCAGCTTGGCACGATGCTAGATATGCTGCTTATCATGGTGCTTGATATGCAGCTTATCATGGTGCTATATATGCAGCTTATAATGGTGCTAGATATGCAGCTTATCATGGTGCTAGATATGCAGTATGCGCTACACACACACACTGAACTTTGTTTTTGTTTACAGTGCTTCTGTAAAATGAGAAATAAATTATTGTTCAGTAGATTTTAATCTTTTTGCCGTATGTCCATTACTATGAAAAAATGTATTGTCAGTTGTACATGTAACATTGAAAGGTCACACACAGTGCTCGATTTAAGAAAAAACCAGTGCCGGGGATGAAAAAAGATTTTGCAGAGCCGGGGATAAATGTCTATGATTTCATCCCGGCTGGGATATATTAGCTAAAGCAGAGCCGGGGATGACATGTATCAGTGCTGGTGATATCCCGGCATCTCCGGAGGTAAATCGAGTCCTGGTCACACATATATTTGAATTGGACATATCGAGCCGAAGCAGTGAATCCACTGTGCATTGAAGTGACTGATATATATGACCTACTTCAAGATATGTGAGAGTACCGGAAACGATGTTTTCATGCTACAAATGTCTCATTAATGAATGAGCATGCTGGGTTTTTGTCAGTGATTGACTAAGTAAACAAGTCTCTGCAATGTTCGAACATATCTAATTATAGCACCGTACCTTTGATGATGGGAAGTTAATTTATGCCGGAGTGAGATTGCGGCATGGCCTACAGACAATGTTAAAAGATAGAGACTAAATATGAACAGACAAAGAATGAAAGAACTCATCTTATGCACTAATTAAATCTGACATGTTTAGCTAAAATGTTTCACTGTTAAACCTGACATGTGTAGTTAAAATGCTTCATTGTTAAACCTGACATGTGTAGTTAAAATGATTCATTGTTAAACCTGACATGTGTAGTTAAAATGCTTCACTGTTAAACCTGACATGTGTAGTTAAATTGCTTCATTGTTAAACCTGACATGTGTAGTTAAATTGCTTCATTGTTAAACCTGACATGTGTAGTTAAAATGATTCATTGTTAAACCTGACATGTGTAGTTAAAATGATTCATTGTTAAACCTGACATGTGTAGTTAACATGCTTCATTGTTAAGGTTTTCATACTTTTCAGAACGGTTCGTGTGTTAGGGTTTGAGGCGGGAGGGCGCCAAAATTCAACCCGCACATGGCGCCACAGTACTATCATTTAAAATATCTCATACTTTCATAGCTATCAAAAGATTAATTCCTCTCCAGAAACATACTGAGCTCTCTCAGTTCTTTTCTGACTTTACATAAAATACACATTCATAATCATCATCTAGCGTTCTTGTATCCATACCTGACACACAGACACGCGCGCGCAAGCACGCAAACCCATATGAACATGACACAT
The DNA here is from genome assembly GCA_021962125.1 of Bulinus truncatus. Lineage (NCBI taxonomy): Eukaryota > Metazoa > Mollusca > Gastropoda > Planorbidae > Bulinus > Bulinus truncatus. The sequence continues at coordinate 232,584 of JAGDYQ010000102.1, forward strand.
ATAATATCCTTACTTGTGACCGTTCACATATTGAGCAAAAAGTTTTACCTTTCCACTTTCCCATTCTAACATAAACAAAATTGAAAGCTTTCCTCCCTCTATCTAACGTCAAAGGCTTCACCACCCACCCAAGAAAATGTATGGGTTTCATCCACATTCATGCTTTATATAATATGTGAACAATCCCTTGATTTCAATACAAAATGTACGTAGTTCGTGCGTTATATAACATGAGAACAATCCCTTGATTTCAATACAAAATGTACGTAGTTCGTGCGTTATATATAACATGAGAACAATCCCTTGATTTCAACAGAGTGTGGCCGCAACAACGCCATAGCGCCTCGTATAGTGGGGGGCTCAGTGACCAGACCTACAGACTGGCCCTGGATGGTCAGGCTCGTGTACAGGTCATCTCCAAGAAGTGTCTGTGCTGGTGTCCTGGTGGAAGACGACACTGTGGTCACCGTGGCCCATTGTATTAATGGGTAGGTCAGGGACACACGTTGGTCTTTATACTGTTTACTTTTATTTAGTGTGAGAAATACGTAGAGCGGCCCAAGGCAAAGACTTTTAAATATACTTGGGTGGGGGCACAGACTTGTAGATACACTTTGGGCGAGCCTAGGCAAAGACTTTTAAATATACTTGGGTGGGGGGCACAGGCAAAGACTTGTAGATACACTATGGGCGGGCATATGCAAAGACTTTTAGAGATACTTAGGGGACCATAGGCAATGACTTTTTGAGATACTTAGAGGGGCCCTAGGCAAAGACTTTTAGAGATACTTAGATACTTAGACGGATGACCGAGAGGTGTAGATACTCGACTGTCAACCTGAGAGTCCTGGGTTCGATCCTCGGTGAGGCCCATGGAATTTTTCCAGGTGAAATTTGGTGCAAAGTCGTCCCACAAGTTCACCCAGCTTTAAATGGGTACCTGACTTTAAGTTGGGGAAGTAAAGGCGGCTGGGCGTGATGCTAACCACACAATCCCTTCATATGTAGAGGTTATAGAAACAGATGAATTCCACACTTCATCTGCCTCGATGGCCCGTTAGGGCTAAGAAGGGAACTTAACTTACTTACGTTACTTACTTACTAGAGGGGCCCTAGGCAAAGACGTTTAGAAATTCTTAAAGACACTTAGAGGTCCTAGATAAAGTACCTGTCAGGGGACCATGTAGAATAAGATTTTATCGAACTTTGTGCTGGAAGTGGGCCCTTTATTAATGGTGCCCAGAGCTATCACCTAGTCGGCCTATCATTAAGAACGGTTCTGATGAGAGACCAACAGTTGAAATTGTTCGGGGGAAATCAACGTTCTGTCAAAAGCTATACACCTTTTCGTTGTTTTTAAACAAAAATTCAAAATTGAACTTCAGGTTCACTGCCAGTCAGATCGATGTCTTAGTTGGCGACCATGACGTCACCAGGGTTGACCCAGGAGAAGAGTTGATCCCAGTCAACAGTACAGAGATTAGTCGGGATTATGTGCCTGGAGTACGAGGTGAGTCAGAAACAAAATCAAGAACATATATAAATAGAACTCGTTAAACCACACTGCTTGTTCATATTTATCTCAGCTTGTAAGGAAGCTAAAGTTTGTTAATATGTTTGTTAATATGTTTGTTATATAGATGAGATGGAATTATTGTTACGGATCTAGGCCTGATCTCATCAAGCAGCTATCTACATTTTGTCAGCTCTTTTACACACAAAAAATTAAATTTAAAAACGTTTACATTTGAAAATTTTCTAATGCTTACTCCCGGCTATGTTAAAGAAATGGGAGGTAATTCCAGCCACAAGCTACTGTGTAGAAAAAAAATCAACTTTTCATCTGTCGCAGCTTACGTTTCACCCGTCAAGGCTTAAAACTTATTCATCATAAATTGTTATAATAGTAGGCCTATTTTTCTTATTGTTAAATTCAAAGCAGTGTTTTATAACGATACAAAATATTGGATTATGTCATTTGATCGATAATTGTCTCTAAATATGATTATGCGCACCAATTATATACCCACATTGATACATGAACAGACAGAATACACAAAGAAGTTGACATACAAGATGTAATGTTACCCTAGAAAAACTTTCTATTTTATAGCTTTCATTTTAACTTCACTTTCTGTTTCTGGGATTTGTTTTAAATTTAATTTTTTTTTCAAATATTGTAACTCAATTTTGTACCTGTTCTCAATTATTTAGAACATTCAAATTTCGCATTGGAATTTGTAAATTCTACATGAAAATCCACTGTTTTGATACTTTTCAGTCCATTAATCCACAATATGTAGAACTAAAAAAAAAGCTACTTACTATTTAGAGATGTTTATGATGGGAAATATAGGGATAAAGATTACAGATTGCATCATTCCACTATCATTGACTAAAATTGTCTCCATTATTGTTACTGACTTTCTATTAAAAGGTGGGATGGATGGCCGAGTGGTGTAGATACTTGATGGCCGAGTGGTGTAGATACTTGATGGCCGAGTGGTGTAGATACTCGACTGTCGACCTGAGAGTCCTGGGCGTTGTGCTGACCACACAACCCCTTCATATGCCGAGGTTATAGAAACAGATGAATTCTACACTTCCTCTGCCCCGAAGGCCCGTTGGGGCTAAGAAGGGAACTTTTTTCTATTACAAGCGTTTCTGAATAGAGTTTACCGGACTTCAATGTATTTAATTAGTTAGTAAATAGCAATAAATAAATAAATAATCCATAAATGTAGATAGGCAACCTCGGTTATATTTTTAGCAATAATAATTTACTTGCCTTTTTATTAAAGTAAGATATTTCATTAAAGTAGTACTACCTTATCTATCTAGTGTAAGTATTGTTATGTGCTACCTGGTCTATATAGTGTAAGTATTGTTATGTGCTACCTTATCTATCTAGTGTAAGTATTGTTATGTGCTACCTGGTCTATCTAGTGTAAGTATGTGTTATGTGCTACCTTATCTATCTAGTGTAAGTATTGTTATGTGCTACCTGGTCTATCTAGTGTAAGTATGTGTTATGTGCTACCTTATCTATCTAGTGTATGTATTGTTATGTGCTACCTGGTCTATCTAGTGTAAGTATGTTATGTGCTACCTGGTCTATCTAGTGTAAGTATGTGTTATATGCTACCTCGTCTATCTAGTGTAAGTATGTGTTATGAGTTATGTGCTACCTGGTCTATCTAGTGTAAGTATGTGTTATGTGCTACCTGGTCTATCTAGTGTAAGTATGTGTTATGTAGCAGCCGTTCAGTGAGATGTAATACCTACAGTAGAATATGGTGATTATGAAATAGTCTTGTAGATTTGTAAAATTGTCAACCTATTTAAAAAAAAAAATTTGGCCAAGTCAAAAGAAGAAAAAAATGTGTCTCACCGGCGGGGAATCGAACCCCGTCTCCCGCGTGACAGGCGGGGAGACTTACCACTATACTACCGAGGAGATTGAAGATAATGCACTTTATAGAAACATACTCCGGCTTATCCACGGTTCTATCATTAAAAAAAATGTATAGCTATATAAAAATATAAAATATCTTTTTAAAATAGAAGAGTAAACATTCTTATGAGGCTCCACATTCTTGAAATCATTATTTAATTGGTAATCCAACATGTAAGTCAATCATGCCATCTTAAAGTACATGCACTTCGCATTTAGATACAGACAAACGTTACAATGACTAAATTCACAAGAGCAGTATTATTTTTTCTTATCAGCATGAAACGGTATAATTTACAATTTGCAGATATTTTATTAAAGCTTAGCATAGATATTATAGATAATACTAACTTGGTTTACTTCAGTCTTTGAATTTTAGAAACTTTATATGCGATCATTCAAACATGAATTGAAATAACAATACTAATATATGTCGTTCAAAATATATGCTGGATTAAAAGCTCATGTTTTAATAATCAAAATTATAAGTATTTTCACTATTGTTTTATTTTAACTAAAAGCACAATGTACCATAAACATATTCACCCCCCCCCCTTTTTCCCAGGATTTGACTTTGCTATCATCAAACTGGCCAGAAGAGTTAACTTCACTGCCACTAAGTTAGCTGCGTGTTTACCAGATTCAACCATTCCGATTCTACCCTCCAGTGACCCAAACTCTCAGTGTTTTGTGACCGGGTGGGGTGTGGACAACAGTGGACAAGGTCAGTACATCTTTGATTTAAGGTCACTTTGTTTTTTTTCATAGTACATCCAAGACATACTTTTTTTTTTTAAAAAAACAGCAAAATAAATTAAGATTATATTGATACTGTAAATGACCTCATTAGATGCAGTAAGTCTAAATCAAGTTTAGTTTATTTTTAGAGAAAGTAACAAAAGATTTTGACTTAAACCCAACTTCACTCTCGATGTACAAGGACTCAGCGATACCATGAATGCACTTTAAAAAAATCAACTCGTACTCAGAATCAGCCTAAGCCGGGGATGTGATTGGGTGCATATACAATTGCATAAACACCTGCATAAGCAACTGCACGGACACCTGCATATACACCAACATAAACACCTTCATAAACACCTACATATACACATGCACAAACACCTACATATACACATGCATAAACACATACATATACACCTGCATAAACACATAACATACACCTGCATATACACCCACATAAACACCTACATATACACCTGCACAAACACCTACTATACACCTACATAAACACTACATATACACCTGCACTAACACCTAATATACACCTGCATAAACACCTACATATACACCTGCATAAACACCTACATAAACACCTACATATACACCTGCACAAACACCTACTTATACACATGCATAAACACATACATATACACCTGCATAAACACATAATATACACCTGCATATACACCTACATAAACACCTACATATACACCTGCACAAACACCTACTATACACCTACATAAACACTACATATACACCTGCACTAACACCTAATATACACCTGCATAAACACCTACATATACACCTACATAAACACCTACATATACACCTGCACAAACACCTACTATACACCTACATAAACACTACATATACACCTGCACTAACACCTAATATACACCTGCATAATCACCTACATATACACCTGCATAAACACCTATATAAACACCTACATATACACCTGCACAAACACCTACATATACACTGCATAAACACCTGCATAAACAACTGCACGGACACCTGCATAAACACCTTCATATACACATGCATAAACACCTACATATACACCTGCATAAACACTAACATATACACCTGCATATACACCTACATAAGCACCTACATATACACCTGCATATACACCTGCATATACACTTGCACAAACACCTACATAAACACTACATATACACCTGCACTAACACCTAATATACACCTGCAAAACACCTAATTATACACCTGCATAAACACATACATATACACCTGCATATACACCTGTACAAACACCTACTATACACCTACATAAACACTACATATACACCTGCACTAACACCTAATATACACCAGCATAAACACCTACATATACACCTGCATAAACACCTACTTATACACCTGCATAAACACCTACATATACACCTGCACAAACACCTACATATACACTGCATAAACACCTGCATAAACAACTGCACGGACACCTGCATAAACACCTTCATATACACATGCATAAACACCTACATATACACCTGCATAAACACTAACATATACACCTGCATATACACCTACATAAACACCTACATATACACCTGCATATACACCTGCATAAACACCTACATATACACCTACATAAACACTACATATACACCTGCACTAACACCTAATATACACCTGCAAAAACACCTACTTATACACCTGCATAAACACATACATATACACCTGCATATACACCTGCACAAACACCTACTATACACCTACATAAACACTACATATACACCTGCACTAACACCTAATATACACCTGCATAAACACCTACATATACACCTGCATAAACACCTACATATACACCTGCATAAACACCTACATAAACACCTACATATACACCTGCACAAACACCTACATATACACCTGCATAAACACCTACATATACACCTGCACAAACACCTGCATAAACACCTACATATACACCTGCATATACACCTGCATAAACACCTACATATACACCTGCATAAACACCTACATATACACCTGCATAAACAACTGCACGGACACCTGCATAAACACCTTCATATACACATGTATAAACACATACATATACACCTGCATAAACACTAACACAAACACCTGCATATACACCTACATAAACCCTACATATACACCTGCATATACACCTGCATACACACCTGCATGAACACCTACATATACACCTGCACAAACACCTACATATACACCTACATAAACACCTACATATACACCTGCATAAACACCTACATATACACCTGCATAAACACCTACATATACACCTGCATAAACACCTGCATAAACACCTACATAAACACCTACATATACACCTGCATAAATACCTACATATACACCTGCATAAACACCTACATATACACCTGCGTAAACACCTACATATACACCTGCATAAACACATACATATACACCTGCACAAACACCTACATTTACACCTGCATAAACACCTACATAAACACCTACATAAACACCTGCACAAACACCTACATATACACCTGCATAAACACCTACATAGACACCTGCATAATCACCTACATAAACACCTACATATACACCTACATAAACACCTACATATACACCTGCATAAACACCTACATATACACTTGCACAAACACCTACATATACACCTGCATAAACACCTACATAAACACCTGCATAAACACCTACATATACACCTGCATAAACACCTACATAATACACCTGCATAAACACCTACATATACACCTGCACAAACACCTACATATACACCTACATATACACCTGCAAAACACCTACATATACACCTGCATAAACACCTACATATAAACCTGCACAAACATCTACATATACACCTACATATACACCTGCATAAACACCTACATATACACCTGCATATTTCTACCTCAGGTTGATCATTTATTATTCATTTATATTGAGTGGTTGAGGAGACTTGACCAGAGTAGGGTAGATCACAATTGCTCTGTTTTCCTTATAAAGTGTTGATATTAAGTGCGACTTTATTAAAAAAAATACATTTTGGAGGTTTTCTAAGAAAAGAACATGTATCGTTTCCTTCTTTCAACCCACAGTCAGCGCCCAGCTCCGCTCCGCCCCTGTGCAACTGATGGACCTCAATATGTGCAACAGAATACTGACGTCACTTGGTGCGACTAACGTCAGCCAAGTTCCGACAGACATGATCTGCTCAGACACATCCGCAACAAGATCCGATGCCTGCCTGGTGAGTGACGTGTGTATGTGGGTGTAGGTTTAGGCAGGGCCGCTCTATCAACTAGGCATAGTAGGCACTGTGCCTAGGGCCTACGGACTTTTCAAGGGCCTACGAAAGCCAAAACAAGCTCAGAATGGCAGTAAAATTTAAAATTTTTTGTATTAAAGTAACTATATATAACCGTGTAAGATGAGCACCTGAGCAAGTCAAGCTGCAGTGCTGTAGATTTGTAATTCAGTATGTTAACTTTTCAGCTCGTTGTCTTAGCAAAGTCACAAATGACGTCCTCAATGTTTATGTAGATTTCAAATTGCAAAGAAGTGCGGGTGCATTCTTGAAAAAAATATTAAAAATGAAGTCGGGGAAGGGCCTACGACTTTGAAAGTGCCTAGGGCCTACGATGACCTTAAAACGGTCCTGGGTTTATGGGCAGGAGGTCGTCCTTCCTTTTTAATTCCGTAAAGATAGTTGTGTCTCAATGGTGTCGCATAACAGCAGACATGGTATTGGGCAGTGTCCGTAGTTAGCTGTGCACGCACAGCTCGCAGAGGGCGAGCACACAAATCATAAAAGAGCTCCCCAATGTTTCATTTGAAAATTTAAAATTTCTTCCTAAGTTCCGCACAGCCTTCGAAAAATTAGACGGAACATTGATTTTGGGCAGTCTTCTAGAGTTGGGCCTATACAACCCTGTGTCCTTTACTTAGCTTCGATTTTTAGGGGGACGGGGGCAGCTTGGCAAATTTTATTTTAGTGAGTAGGCATTTAATGGCATTGACTGTTTTTAGGAGCTGATCCCGCCATCAGAAAAGATGTTTTCACGAGAACTGAAATTTGTAGATTTTTTTTTTCGATACGTAGGCCTACTTCTGGTACACTATTGAAGGCTACTGCTCTTTCCAAGTCATATTGATTTATTGATACGGACTTCTAGTACACTATTGTAAGCTACTGCTTTTTCCAAGTCATATTGATTTATTGATACGTACTTCTAGTACACTATTGTAGGCTACTGCCCTCTCAAAGTCATATTGATTATTTAATGAGAAAACTTTTAACTTTTTTTTTTCTTTATTTTTTTAAAGTTTGACGACGGAGGTGCATTGACTTGTCGTGACGTCAACAGCCGTTTTACGTTGCTAGGTTTGGTTTCCGAGTATACTTGCGGCAGCCTTCCAGCCATCTACACAAGGGTAGACAACTATACTTCAGCTATCGTGACCAGACTATAACATCTGCTGGATTATACTCTCTAAAATGTCCAGGGCAACAAACGAAGAGCTGGTTGCTATAGTAATACATTTTATTTATTTTTTTAGATACTATTCATGAATCCGAATGCTGATTGCTATAATCCCCTGTTAATTATTATGTTCTCTCACTACCCTCCTTTTCTTAAATAATCGTCAAGTTATATAATTTTTTTTTTTAAATTGAGAAAAAAAATATTCCAAAAAAATCATATTTCGCACTATTTTTTAGTATCATACATTAATATTTGTACATTCTTATTTTATTCATGTGTGTTATTAAAAATGTAACTTTGTGCATGTAGTTGAAAATTGATTTGAACAGCCTACAGTTTACTATATACTAGAATTTTGTTTCTATGCATAAAAGTTTAGTTTAAAGTTAACAATTAAAAAAATAATAAAAAGACGAGTACGTGTTTTATGAGCCCGTGTCAAAATATTATGAAAGATCCTAATTAGTGTAAAAGAAAATCGTGAAAGTTATTTAGGGACAATTGTGTACACAGGTGAACAAACAAACCGGTGAGACAAAGATGGTCAGCTAGGAAAGATGAACTTAATGCTCTCAGCTTTGCCTTTTTGGAGTAAAATTACCATTCAACCCTGGCAGAAATAAGTAGATGCACTGTCTAGTTATATATATATATATATATATGTGTGTGTGTGTGTGTCAGCCCGTAGCGTGAAAATTTTACAGGAGGGGCCAGGCATTCTACAGCAGGGGCCAGGCAATAGCAGGGGGGGCATGTAATACATTTTTCTAAGTAGAACAAAAAGCTTTGGCAGACAAAACGCAGGGGAGCCCTAAAATAGTATTGTGCCCCGGGCGCGAGTTAAGCTCGCTACGCCACTGCTGGGAGCCAAAAGTCATTTAGGTCAGTGGTCTCCAACCTTTTTCTCGCCGCGGACCAGTAAACGGTTCATAAATTTCACCACGGCCCGCTGGATTGGGGGAGGGGGGTTAGACGTAGATTATTTATAATTAAGATCTCCAAAGAAAAAAATGTATTACATATCTCTAACTACTCTATAAGAGGAGTTCAAAGCTCACAGCCTGATGACCTGACATATGTGGTACTCTACTTGAGAATAGTTGAGAAATTCAGGCGCCCACTCAACAGCTTTCGAAAGAAACCACCCTTGTTCCTAAAAAAAAAACACTTCTCCTATTTAATGCTGAGTATGTTGTATAAATCTTTATCGAGGGGATGTGGCTCAGTGGTAGAGCGTCCGCTTTGCATGTGGGGATGTAGCTCAGCGGTAGAGCGTCCGCTTTGCATGTGGGGATGTAACTCAGCGGTAGAGCGTCCGCTTTGCAAGTGAAAGGCCCCGGGTTCGATCCCCGGCATCTCCATTCCCCCCCCCCCACCATAAAACAAAAACAATGCGCCAAACAATGGGGTAAATAAATTTTTAATAGTTTTTATTTCTTTCGAAGAAAGAGGATGAAAAATTCCAGTATTCGTTAAACAAATTTAGTTTTGCCAAAAAACTAACGGTATTAAAAAAATATTTCATCGAAAATAGTTGTGTTTAATTACAACTAGGATATGAGAACTAGGTGGCTGGCTAGTGGCTCAAGAATAGTTTAAGTTTGAACCCCTACACCCCTATCAATGTCATACCTCTAACCCATGAAATTGTTGTCGTAAACAGGACCGGATTTAGACTTATAAGGCTATAAGCTATTTGAGATATGGGGTCCTTTTTAAGTCCATATATTATATTTTGACAATTTTGTCAGTGCCAAATATTTAAGTATACATGACAATCGTTCAATTGGACAATTATTTGTGGCCCCCAAGAAAGCAATAGTTTGTGTAGCTTATACGTAGATCCTTCACTGGCTGTAAACTACCAGCCCAAAATGTAGCGTTTATCCATCACACATCTTTCGTCCAGATTCACCAGTAAGGTTGGAAATACTAGCTTATTGGTTTATGTGATCATTAGGCAAACGAGTTACTTTGTTGATTGTTTTAACATCCGGGCCATCGATAACATTTTTTTTAACCAAGTGCCAATTACTCTTAGTAGGCATTGAGGAAAACCAAGGAGGTTAGGTTACTGGAGGCGGCATGACGTCACTAGGCTGAAGTCAGTGGGCGGAGCCTATCACCATATTGTTCGACTCAAAACGTTGGTAGCTGTGTAGTGTGTATGTTATATTATTGTACTATTTTGAACGTTATAAAACACTGTATTATAATTTTTAAATAAGTAATAAATGCCCTCTTGTTTGGCGTACGGTTGTACACAACGACGACAAGAAAACGGGATATTGCTTTATCAGTTAGTCACTATAATAATAATGCTAATTAGTTAATTGTTTGTGTTTAATACTGTTGCTGTAAAGCAGTGCTGTTGTGATATGCAATAACCATCTAGTTGATGACACAATGCCGTTAGCAAAAAGAGAGCCTAGCAGCCCCGTAGCGTGAAATTTTTACAGCAGGGTCCAGGCATTCTACAGCAGGGGCCGGGGCCAGGCAATAGTAGGTGGGCCAGGTAATACATTTTACTAAGCAGAGCAAATAAGTAGAGGGGGCCAGACAAAACGCGGGGGGGCCCGGCTCCTTCCCGTAAACTATGGGCCTGCTGTGTGTGTGTGTGCTATCACCAATGACTAATAGTATACACTTGAAAAGCCAAAAACGTTGTTAACACTAAGTCAGGGGTGGACAACCTACAATTAAAGGCAGACCGTAGCAAGAGGGAGGCGACCCAAAAATTTGTTAGGGGTCCCGTCGCTTTCAAAAATAATATTCATATAGATTTTCTTCCGCTTAATGGGGAGGGGGGTAATCGGGGCGCTCCATGTGGGGAGAGTTTGTCAGAGGTCCTAGATTTTCTGGCTGCCTTAGGAGAGATAAATGTCGGCCAAAAAAAACTATAGTTTAATATTTCTTTATAAATATATTGATATAACTCAGTCTGGTGGCCGGCCGAACCACAGAGTAGATAATCTGTGGTCCAAACTAATGTAGATGCGGCCGTCAGGGGTGAAAAGATTATTCACCCCTACACTAAATGATACACTTTTATCACACAATCAATCCTACTACCAAACAAATTATTCACCCCTGCACTAAATGATACACTTTTATCACACAATCAGAAACCACCAAACAGAAAAAAAAACAAATGTAAATTATTCTATTAAAAAAGGGAAATGTCACGACACCCCACCCCCTTTGACACATTACGTTTCCGTAAACTAAATGCCAAAAATAAATATAGCTGGAGAATGGTTGTCTATGTGTCAAAACAAACTGACAAATAGGGGAATCAACTCCATCAAACACAGCTATAAATAAGGGCAATAAACATAGAAAGGTTAGACAACTGTTTCACATGACAAACACATTAAAGCAGTGAGAAAGGAAATGTTTAATTTTATTTTTTCTTTATGTAAATTATTTTTTTTCATTACTAATAAATGGCAAACACAATTTGACAAAACATTAATAGATCATCACACACAAAGAATTGAAAAATTAAACCAAAAAAAATAACCATACAGCTTAACCCCTACAGCATATTCTTTCAGAATGTGTTTTTAATACATTTGTATGATATACATTTTTTTTCATAGATTATTAATAGACATTTTTAACTGACCAAGAATTTATTAATAGAATAAAAAAGATACAAATGGTATAAAAAAAAGGTGAATTTATTTTTAAATAATAAAAGTGATGATATTGAATAAATGAATGTTTATTTCAATATTTGACACAAAGAAAAAAAAATCCGACAAATCTGGATAAGCTAGGGCTAAATAACAATGAGTTATTGTACAAATTATAACAAAAGATTGGCCTATAATTAACACCAAAACCATGGATGGCATTAATGACACACCTGGTACTACAAATGCATTAATGGCTAAGACCAGGGGTAGGCAAACTTTTTTTTAAACTGTGGGCCACAAAAATGAGTTCTTAAAAATTACAGAAGGTCTAGACCATGAACAGTAATGTTTATATGAAATGATATAAACTCAAAGTAAACCTCATCATTATGAGTGAGCAGAGTGCTGGACAGGATCAAACAGCATGATGGGCTGTGCTTGGTTTGTGGGCTATAGATTGCCAGTTTCTAACTTAGACATATGATAAGGTAATGAAATAGGTGACAGAGTGAATGAAATATAAAAAAAAAAAAAAAAAATTAAAATGCATTTAATTTAAAAACCATTGAGGTAATTACTGAAACCTTTAGCATTAATTAACAATATCCAATGGCGTAAATAGGTGAGGAGTGGTATCATTAGGTGACATAAACTTTGCTGCCAGCATTTTACTCACTTTAGAAAGGGGCTACATTTTCTGAATCCACCCTTATACCACTAGTAATGCCACCGATACTATCATCTAAACAACAAATGACATTGCTAATTACATCAAGCAGCAGATTTATTCCCCCTCGCTTGTGCTGGTTGAAAGTAATCAGAAATTTTGAATTAAAATAATTAAATAAGCAAAATATTTTAAATGTAATTATTTTAGTTACTAAAAAAAACCCATTTGACTTTAGGTTATATTCTAAAAAAGTCAATCACAAAATAAAATCCCAGAAAAACACATAAAAAATACCAAATTAAAAAGTCAGATAGTTCCCATCAAAAAGCCTCCAAGTCATATGATCTTATACTTATACATGTATAAATAATAGCTGACTGAACAATAAACCAGGATCAGAAGACTAAAATAAATTCTTCTGACAACAATGAAATAAAAAGATTTTACATAAAATGTGCTCCACCAAGCTGATTGAGCAGAAATATATGTTACATACACTTTATTTTGACACATTTTCAACAAGCTAAACTTGTAAACATATTTATTTTTGTCCTTCGAGGGAAACTAAAACAGATTCACTATCCTGTGACACAATTAGTCAGACATTCATTGATTTCTTTTACTTCTCACAAAATAAATTACTATACACAAAGTAGTTGTACAAGTAAAACAACAATTGACGTTATTTTCAGATTTCACACACATTGTTTTTTTACAAATGTTCAAACTAATTTATCAATAACACTATAAAATGTGGAAAATAAGAATATGATGAAAAAATATAACTAATTGTGTTACATTGTATTGTTAAACTATTTTTTGTAAAAATAAAAAGTTACTTGTTGGAAAACTTGAGGAAGTGTGAGACAATTAAACTATTCTTGTGTAGATGCCTGAAGTATTAATTTTATCAGCTTCGTAAAGATAAAAATAATATAATTTTTGCACAGCTTTTTTTGGGAGTGCTGTGATTTTTATTTGTTTAGAAAATGGGGAAAAACTATTAAAAAATAATAAAGCAGCCTTTTTATTTTTTATTGTATATCTACATTGGTCTTTCCGGAGAATTTTTTTTTTACATTTGTGAAACTTAACAATATATTTAAATGTTGCATAAATAAAATAATCACAGCACACTAACATATTATTTTCCTTTAAAAAAAACTCAATTAATAATTGCAGTTGAAATATATGGTAAATTAATCTGAACTCTGAGGATAATGTTATAATACTATTATAATAGTATTACAGTTCTGTTAAAAAATACAATATATTTTTGAAATTGTGATTCTTTTACTTGACAACTGGTAGCTTTTATTTAATATAGATTAAATTATTAAAAAAATTATAATTACTAACAATGAAAATTGACATAAACTATAGAAAAAAATGTAGAAATCACAAGCAATACTTAAGTGACATTATATTGTACCTACATTTTAAATTAAATCTCAAGTGACCTAGATGGTCATATAATTACAATTTTCTACAGTGGAATATAATTTTAAAAAATATTAAAATGCTTCATTAAATAGACTAGAGAGTTCAATGTGGTGGTCCCCACTGAATGTAATACTGTTTAAAAAGAGTTTATTCCAGTGGACCTAATGGGCAAATTTCAGACAGAAGATAAAGTTGCAAGAAGTGGCTGTCCTCCACTCAAACGTAATACTGTTAAAGCTGAGTCAATTTCACTGCACCGATTCGAAAACTTGGGTTGAGAAGTTCAAGCCTCATGGTAGTGGTGATAGTGGTGGTGGTGGTGATGTTCATGAAAATGGTGATGTTCGTGTCTCTGAACCACCAACCGCTCACCTTCTAGATCCCATACATGCTCCCTTTCTATCCACTGAGCAACCTGCTGCATAGCAAGGTCATGATCTTTCTCTCTGTGGCGATGCCGCCGGTGATAATGCGGGGAGACAGTCGCAGGCACGTGACCAGGCAAGCTCACTGGTCGAAACCGGTTGTGTTTATTATTGGCACAGGAAGGAACTTGCTGTTCTTGCTGTGCAGGTTTCGAAGATCGCTTCTGCCCATTAACTTCCTGGGGGTCAGATGATTTAGATCTCAAATGCTGATCTATTTTGCCATTGGCTACTTTATGTCCAAGTCTCTCACTTTCCCGTTTTACATTATCACATTTGTCAGGATTCGTAGCTAATGGAGCATCACTTGGGTTATGTGCTCCAGCTTGCCGGTTGTCACATTTCACAGTATTAGAAATGTCATGCGACCTTGACCTATGCTGACTAGTACCTGTCCTCACACAGCCTGAGCCAGCAACTGGAACTGTGGGATTGTTTTGAAATTTAGAGTTGTCCACACCTGCTAGGTCAAGGTAATAATTTCTTCTGTCCTGACTTTCCTTGGCCCTTTCATCCTGCTGGCCTCCCACTGCAACAATAGCTGATGCAGATGGTATTAAGGGCGCAGTCAAAGCAGCACCTGCTGTAATAACTGGACAATGTGCAGCAGTTGTGCGATGTCGTCTTTTGTAATGATGCTGACTATCATTCCTGTCACTATGGTGTCGCCTGTAAAAATGCAAGTTATGTAATAATTAGCAATAACATAATATGGAATACTGAATGAAAAACAGCCTTTAATAATGTAAGAGCTAGATACAAACAAATGGTATTCTAAAACTCATAAAGTAAAGACTCATTTAGTATTAATATATAAACTAGAAACTAAAAAGGTACTACAAAACTCATACAGTAAAGACTACAGAAAAGAATTCACAAGAAACATGTCTACTGATTTTAATTTATTCATGCCCGTGGAAATTTGGTCAATTATAGTTAAATATTAATAACATTTACTAAATTTCCAGCACCGCTGAACAATAAGAATAAAAAGAATTTTGTCGTCAACTTTATCGTAATTTACAACATATCTGTGAGATAATTTGACAATTTGCTTAAGGAATATCATTTAGTAATTAACCCATTTGCTTTTAATTATCTATGAAGACAAAACCAGTCATGCAGGTCAGGGAAAAATTTTTTTATTTCTCAGAAGTGAATGATATGTTATACTTTTGTTATATAAGGTGGAGCAATTCAATTCCTATTTGAAATTTAGCTTTATAAATGTCCCAATTAAGCAGAAGAAAGGACTTCATAAAACTTGTTAATCCTTTTTTGTTTGTTTCTGATTTTCTGTATATTTACACCCTTCTAGCAGTCATGATTTTTTTAAATCGACACCAAAAACAATTTTCATCTAAACAAATTTACAAACAGTTATTTGTCATTTGATTTCTTTTCTTCGACATATAGACCACTACATATTCTAATTTTTCAAATAATATAGAAAATATAACAAGATTATGTGTAAAAAAAATGAAATGATAAAAAAAAACTGACTCAATGGAAGCATCATAAACTAACTGAAGAGCTGCATGTGGCTGTCAGCTGCATGTGGATGTAAGATCCACATTTGGCCAACACTAATTTGTACATACCTGAGTTGTTTAATTTGGTTTCTTTCCATATTCTCATGTATTAAAGTGGCCAGTTCTTGATGGTCTGGCATCTGGCCGTGTTTCGGCACAACTTCTGCCCCTTGTTGACAGCTCACTGTCTCTATAGTTGTCAGACCTAATACCTGGGCTTGATTCTCATTGGTGCATTTAATATGAGTTCTCATCAGGTTATTCAGCTTTGAGAAATCCCTGACTTTGTTCTTTGGTGCTTTGTTTGTGTTTCGACATCTCTCAGAAGATTTGATGTTGCTGACTGTTTGTATTTCAGCTGTGCAGTCTTGTCCAACTGAAAGACGCAGTTTCAAAGTTTTGGCCCCATTTGGTGGGAGTTTTATAGAAGAGCCAACAGCATCATAGAGAGCTTTTAAAAGGCTGGCCAAATCCTAAAAAAAGTGAAGAAAAAAAATAGTGCAACAGAAATGAAAAAGCAAAACAAACTTATCTTTGCAAACACTTATCATTGCAAACACTTATCTTTGCAAACACTTATCATTGCAAACACTTATCTTTGCAAACACTTATCATTGCAAACACATCTTTGCAAACACTTATCATTGCAAACACTTATCTTGAAATAAAAAAAAAATTAAATAATAAACAAGTTAATTTTTTTTCATTTTTAAACTTGTTTTTATTTTTTTAAAAGAAAAAAAATATGTTTTAAATTCAGCAAATGCAAAGAGATTTTCTATAATGCATGTAGTGTCCAGCATCTTGCTAGCTTGTAGTGTCCAGTATCTTCCTAAATCTAGTGTATGACTTCACTCCAGGGTTATTTATAACTTTGGACCTAGAGACATTCAAGACTACAACAAACTGCAACAGAAAATACAACTAATGGCAACATGATTACATTTGTGACCAATGAATGAAGCCAGGCGTTGTGCTGGCTGCTAAAAGCCTGGTGTGTTGGCCAGGACTGTCCACTGGTTGGAGCGGCCAGTACACTAATTGATTATGGGGACCCCTAAATCACAAGGGAATTTAAAAAAAATAACTCATTCTGGTGTCCCCAGTAACCTTCTAGTGACCACATAAAGTTCACCTGCCATAAGGTCAGGCTTTGGGAATTATGTGGACAATAGTTGAGAGTCTAAGGAAAATGTGATTAAATAAAGGAATTTAGTAAAATGGAAAAATTGATATAATCAATATAATTTTGTTTTTGTCAAAAAAAAAAAACAAAACAAAACAACAACAATAGTTTTCTGTTAGTTTTATAGTAGATTATTTGCATGGCTTTTGTCTTATGTCAAAACTATTTATATTTTGTAAAAAGGGAAATAAATAACGCAGAAGTTTCAAGAAATGACCTCCCCTTGTGGCCAACACCCACATACACATTGTATCTGTGAAGAGATAGGGGAAACGAAAACAAAACTGACAGTTGAAATGATAAAAAAAAAACATTTTCTTTAACTTTTCTTTTTATAACTCTGTCCCGAGCCATATTTTTTTCTAATGATACTAAGTCATCTATCTTGTGCCCCCCCCAACGTCCCCGTTCCACCCCCCCCCCCCCCCCCAGCTCCTGTTTCTTAAGCATAAAAATTGTGAACAAAAAATAAAAACGGTTAAATATTCAAAATGCCATTGCGTAATAGGAAATGAGTGTCACCACCACCACCACCCCCTTTCATTTTTCCCCGAGAGACAAAGTGTCACTGCTGAGGGTGTCAACGAAAAAATGAGAGAGAGAGAGAGAGAGAGAGAGAGAGAGAGAGAGAGAGAGAGAGAGAGAACGACGTTGTCTAGAAGTAAACCTGGCTACATAGCTTTGCAGAATGTCACATGTACGGGCTATAGGTTTTAATTTAGCCATAGCCTGCCAGAACAGGTGTCGTGCAGATAACGAATTAACAAAGACGTTAATTAATAACTGATTAGCCTGGAAGGAGTGACGTATGGGGTCAGAGACGTTTTATACAGACAATAGACCCCCCCACCCCCAGAGACGAGACTGATGTCACATAATAAACTACCAGTTATGGGTTTTAAGGGATTTGGTGGAGGGTCGAGGACAACACCATGTAAAATCTCAGACAGCAGGACGGTCAGCCATTGAGGGCTTAATCAATGGCAGGCACCACTGAATACAGGATTATGCCCTTGTCTGTTCATATTTCACTCGGTCTCACAGCGTCAGGATTTTGTTTTGTTTTGTTATGATTGTGGTTGTTTTTTTAACGAATGGCTTACTACTATATGAACCATACCATCAACAGAATACTGCCGCAATGTTTGTACACAGCGGATGTGAATTCACATAAATTCAAACGTCTCTTTCACGTGTGCATTACTGCCCAGTCGAAGTCAGTTGCTCTTGCACAGCACAGGGTGCACTAGTGCGCATCAGTTCACGTAAGTCGTTTTGCCACTACCAAAGGGTGCACTAGTGCGCATCAGTTCACGAAAGTCGGTTTGCCACTACCACAGGGTGCACTAGTGCGCATCAGTTCACGAAAGTCGGTTTGCCACTACCACAGGGTGCACTAGTGCGCATCAGTTCACGTAAGTCGGTTTGCCACTACCACAGGGTGCACTAGTGCGCATCAGTTCACGTAAGTCGGTTTGCCACTACCGCGTCCCACTGATGTCATTTGAACCGATGTTTGCCAATTCACTGATGTCATTTGAACCGATGTTTGCCAATTCACTGATGTCATTTTCATTTGTGCGCATAAAAGAAAATTGTGACAGCTGCTTAGGTTTTTATATTCAAGTGAAATGGTTTATGTCAATTTCTAACATAAAAAAAAATTAATAGTTAAAATATAAAAAAAACATACAATAAAAACAAAGTTGAGCATCAGTGAAATATTGTGCTCACCTCTTTGGTAATCATGCCATGGCCATCAAAGTCATACAATGTAAACGACCATTCTTGTTTTGAATTCTCTGAGCCTTCCAAATGAACTCCGCATTCTATTTCCTGAAACATAAGATAGCAAGTGTGTAGACACCGTATATTTGTATGGTAGACATAAAATGTGTGTACACCGTATATTTGAATGGTAGACACAGAGTGTGTAGACACCGTATATTTGTATGGTAGACACAAAATGTGTAGACACCGTAAATTTGTATGGTAGACACAAAGTGTGTAGACACCGTACATTTGTATGGTAGACACAAAATGTGTAGACACCGTTTGTGTGTATGATAGACACAAAATGTATATACACCGTATATTTGTATGGTAGACACAAAGTGTTTGTGCGAATCAATCTTAATATATGTTGTTGTCTTCTGTTACGTGTATGTTAGAATTGGTGTAGAAATAATGTTTTCAGACAGTGTTTAGTATGAATAAAAAGAAATGTATCTTATGCTACCGGCCACACTCTTTTTTTTTCCCCATGGAAGAAAACTTCTGTTTACTAGAGGCTCTATTAGGATACTCTAATGCATTCATTAGCAAACAAACATTAAAATTAAATATAAAGAAACAAGGGTCAATAGCAGTGGGGCGGGGGGGGGGGTTCTAGGCATTACCCTAGTTTGCCGAACTTTGAGAACGACTCTGTTGTTAAGAAGAACCCGTAGTATTAATAATGCAATGATGGTACATGATCTATATTTTGTCTATAAATTAACATATATTACTTTATAAAATATGGGATATTTATAAGTCGTGGGAGGGGGGGCAAGTTAAGGAGCTACTTTCTAAGTCTGTCAATTACAGGTCTTCATTAATTTATCTCTCCTAATTATTGCGCGAAGTGAAGGCGTTGACAGTGGCTAAATATTAATCTTTACCAGATGAGACAAGGGAGGCTACTCACCGGGCACCAGCTGTTTAACAAGGTCAAATGAATCATGGCCAGTTTGGCACTCCCCTCCCCCGTCCCTCAAACGCTTTCTGCCTAGTACTTGGACCTACTAACCAGGCACAATCGATACTTCATTTGTTGTGATGACTAACACCTTCTATCAAACACCTTTAATTTTAACCAGGTTTTTTTTCTTTCTTTCTTTGAGTTAGCCTGATTTTTTTGTACTACATTTATTTAATTTTTAAATATCAATATGAAAAAAAAAACATGAATAAATTATTACTCAAAAATTGAGTCTCTTTCATTAAAAAAATAATGTAAGTTACTTATAGACATTTTGCAGCTTAAGTTAAGAGAAGTATGTGAAAAATAAGAAAAAAAAAGATACCTGCACAAACGAGCAAATAATGCAATTTTTTGTCTGTGTAGATAATACATGTAAATTAAAAATATTACAAAATCTCACAATGAAAACATTACAAATTACGTTTTACCCGTCAACGCTAATAACTTAGGATTATTAGTTTCAACAGTAATTAATTCTCTCAATATAAAAATCAAAACGAAGCATAGCAACATTGATCAAATTAATTTTTTATTCTCTGCCATTTTAGCACGATACAGCAACGCGCGCAATTTCTATTCGGCTTCTAACTATCTTTCTTAATTTTTTTTTTTTACTTACACGCTGTTCTTGTATATACGAATTATATATATCCTGATTAAATGTCGAGGAATAATACTCTCTGATACCAGCGGCAGAAAAAGGAATTGCAAATATTATATTATACTATAAATTAAATTAAGACAACGTGTGAGTGTGTGTGTGTGTTTGGGATGGGGGTAGGGGCGTGAAATGAAGATTTTGAAGATTTGCGGAATGAAAGTATCTTATCAGTTCATGTTACCTACCGCTGGAAACAGTAAGTGAAGGAAAAATGTGTTCAAAATTTTATCACTTCGGACCACCAGTACAGATTTTAGTTCTTCCATTTTATGTTTACTATCACAAAACTCGTTAAGAGTAATTCCCCCCCCCCCTCCTACTGCACGGACCTCCAAATTCACCAGAAGAAAAACAACTGCCCATAAACCTGGATGAATTCCAGGAGGTCAAGACGACACTTTGTTAAGACGGAAATTTACGACAACTTCTTGTCCATGGAAGATAACCGGAGACACCAGGATGTGACGAAAGGAAAGGGGAGGGAATAGAGGGATGTAGCACTAACCCATAAAACAAATCAGAGTTGTGGGGGGGGGGGGGTCGGGACAGTGAGTGATATAAAATACATAATTTATTTTATGAGGAGAGGGGAAAATAGAGAATGACTAGAAGTCCACATTCTTGTCGAAGCAGGAAATAGTATATTTTATTATTTGAAAATGTTATGCTTTTCCATAATTATGTTAGGTCAGCCATGTGAAAATAAAGGGCCAAAACTTGCCGGACTGATTAATCCGGCCCGCCACTCTTTCCAGTGTAAGACTTTTATGTTATGACGATGATATTTAATTCATACTGGTTCATGTCAACACTTCATTATGGTTCATGTCAACACTTCATATACTGGTTCATGTCAACACTTCATACTGGTTCATGTCAACACTTCATACTGGTTCATGTCAACACTTCATATTCTGGTTCATGTCAACACTTCATATTCTGGTTCATGTCAACACTTCATATTCTGGTTCATGTCAACATTTCATACTGGTTCATGTCAACATTTCATACTGGTTCATGTCAACACTTCTTATACTGGTTCATGTCAACACTTCATATACTGGTTCATGTCAACACTTCATTCTGGTTCATGTCAACACTTCATACTGGTTCATGTCAACACTTCATACTGGTTCATGTCAACACTTCATACTGGTTCATGTCAACACTTCATATACTGGTTGATGTCAACACTTCATACTGGTTCATGTCAACACTTCATATACTGGTTCATGTCAACACTTCATATACTGGTTCATGTCAACACTTCATATACTGGTTCATGTCAACACTTCATATACTGGTTCATGTCAACACTTCATATACTGGTTCATGTCAACACTTCATATACTGGTTCATGTCAACACTTCATATACTGGTTCATGTCAACACTTCATATACTGGTTCATGTCAACACTTCATATACTGGTTCATGTCAAAACTTCATACTGGATCATGTCAACACTTCATATACTGGTTCATGTCAACACTTCATATACTGGTTCATGTCAACACTTCATATACTGGTTCATTTCAACACTTCATATACTGGTTCATGTCAACACTTCATATACTGGTTCATGTCAACACTTCATATACTGGTTCATGTCAACACTTCATATACTGGTTCATGTCAACACTTCATATACTGGTTCATGTCAACACTTCATATACTGGTTCATGTCAACACTTCATATACTGGTTCATGTCAACACTTCATATACTGGTTCATGTCAACACTTCATATACTGGTTCATGTCAACACTTCATATACTGGTTCATGTCAACACTTCATATACTGGTTCATGTCAACACTTCATATACTGGTTCATGTCAACACTTCATATACTGGTTCATGTCAACACTTCATATACTGGTTCATGTCAACACTTCATATACTTGTTCATGTCAACACTTCATACTGGTTCATGTCAACACTTCATATACTGGTTCATGTCAACACTTCATATACTGGTTCATGTCAACACTTCATATACTGGTTCATGTCAACACTTCATATACTGGTTCATGTCAACACTTCATATACTGGTTCATGTCAACACTTCATATACTGGTTCATGTCAACACTTCATATACTGGTTCATGTCAACACTTCATATACTGGTTCATGTCAACACTTCATATACTGGTTCATGTCAACACTTCATATACTGGTTCATGTCAACACTTCATATACTGGTTCATTCATGTCAACACTTCATATACTGGTTCATGTCAACACTTCATACGGGATCATGTCAGCACTTCATACTGGTTCATGTCAACACTTCATATACTGGTTCATGTCAACACTTCATATACTGGTTCATGTCAACACTTCATATACTGGTTCATGTCAACACTTCATATACTGGTTCATGTCAACACTTCATACTGGTTCATGTCAACACTTCATATACTGGTTCATGTCAACATTTCATATACTGGTTCATGTCAACACTTCATATACTGGTTCATGTCAACACTTCATACGGGATGATGTCAACACTTCATACTGGTTCATGTCAACACTTCATATACTGGTTCATGTCAACACTTCATACGGGATCATGTCAACACTTCATACTGGTTCATGTCAACACTTCATATACTGGTTCATGTCAACACTTCATACGGGATCATGTCAACACTTCATACTGGTTCACCGGTCTAATTTACGAACACAACGCGGCTTTTGTTACCCGGCTTACATTTCCACCACATTGGGTGTGATATTTGAAAGTCAACCATTCTAAGTATTTATATTGTCACAATGTAAGACCTAAAATAAACTTTAAGCATCATTTTGCCAGGGTTTAAAATAAGGTTTTCTGTTTACCTTCTGTTTTCTCCCTACCCCTCTCTCTCCCTTCCTCTCTCTCTCCCTCCCTCCCCCGCTCTCTCCCATTCCCTCCATCCCCCTCTCTCTCCCTCCCTCTCCCATCTCCCTCTCTCCCCCTACGTCTACCCCTGTCCATACCCCCTCCCTCTCTCCCCCTTCCTCCTTCCCTCTCTCCCTCCCAGCCCCCTCTCTCTTTATCTCTCCCTCCCATTTCTCTCATCCTCTCTCTCTCCTTCCCCCCTCTCCATCCCTCCCTAATCCCTCTTCCCTCCCCTCTCCCTCCCCCTCTCTCCCGTTCCCTCCTCCCCCTCTCCCATCTCCCCCTCCTTCTCCCCCTGTCCATACCCCTCCCTCTCTCCCTCTCTCTCCCTCCCTCCTTCCCTCTCTCCCTCCCAGCCCCCTCTCTCTTTATCTCTCCCTCCCATTTCTCCCATCCTCTCTCTCTCTCCTTCCCTCCCCTCTCTATCCCTCCCTCCCCCTCACTATCCCTCCCTAACCCCTCTCTCCCTAACCCCTCTCTCTCCCGTTCCCTCCTCCCTTTCTCCCTCCCCCCCATCTCCCTATCTCCCCCTCCTTCTCCCCCCTGTCCATACCCCCCTCCCTCTCTCCCCCTTCCTCCTTCCCCTCTCTTTATCTCTCCCTCCCATTTCTCCCATCCTCTCTCTCCTTCCCTCCCCTCTCTATCCCTCCCTAACCCCTCTCCCCTCCCTCCCCCTTCCTCCCATCCCCATTCCCTCTCTCCTACCCTCCTTTCCTCTCTCTCCCCCTGCCCCCCTCTGTCTTTATCTCTCTCTCCCTCCCTCCCTCCCTCTCTCTCTCTCTCTCTCTCTCTCTCTCTCTCTATATATATATATATATATATATATATATATATATATACATATTATTATGGCTTCACACTTCTTCTAAAATCCTTCTTCGTTCCTTTACCTTCCTCAAACTGTACAAATCAGGGAGCATGAAAAAACAACAATTCTTTGCAGTATAAAGGCACGATACAGCACCAGCGCGCAAGTTCTATTCGGCTTTATTAGAAGGAAAATTTAAAAATGTAAAATGCATCATCGGGAAATGACGTCACAGAGGAGTTTTATTTATGGCGCCGTCGAGACTACTTTAATTGTAGTAAAATACTAAAATAAAAATAATTAATTACAATTAAACTACCCATCGAGATGAAACGAAACCTGTCCTATAACCTTCCCCATGTAAGTATGTGTACGTGTACCAAATTTCACGTTATTTGGTTGTCTGGATCTTGAGTTATAAGGGAACAGACAGACAGACAGACAGGCAGCAAATGCGTCTTATAAGTATAAGAATATATATATATATATATATATATATATATATATATATATATATATATATATATATACAAGGCCGTAGCCCCCCCAATTAATTCTAAAAATTAAATTCTATTATAAAATATACTTCTTTATCATTGCGTTCCAATTTTTTCTTATATAAAACTCTCCGCACAGCACCCCCCCCCAAACAACATTCTGGCTACGGCCTTGTATATATATCAACGTAACAAACACACACAAACAAAACACCGCTGAAAAAAACAGATAAAATTAAAAAAAAAAGTCTAGCAGGTTGTTTAAGGATGATTTCCGTGGTGTCTCCATTGACATTGCACCCTCGACTATAGTCGGGATGGAAAAAAGGGCACTACTAAAAGCGTCCCTTTATTTGTTTTTTTTTTTAGGTTTGAGATAATAACATATTGTCCATACAGAGACATTATTTAATGATGAAATTAAGTGTGCATGGTTCCTCCATTTTTGTTTAGATTCTAGGATGTAGTGTGAATAGGACAAGATATGGCAAGGGAAACAGCAAATTTTCTAAGAATAGTTTTCAGATTTGTTTGCAAATAAATTGTTCTAAATCAAACGTCACATATATAATAAATACATTTAAGATAAACTTAATGTAATTCACAGATTATATATTTTTTTCCATAAAAGCGTTTACTTTTATAGATTTACCTTTTAAAGTACAAATACATTTTATCATAATTTTCAAACAAAACTAACATTTTTAAAACCATCAACAATAAATTTTTCGAAACTTTCTGAATTTTTTTTTTTGTTTTATTTGAAAAAAAAGAGAGAAAGAATGGCCAAACTATTTCCCAACATTTGACATTTCCAGATACCTCTTGGAGACAGATAATCAATGAGTGAAGTTGTAGGTGAAAGGGGGAGGGAGGGAGGGGTAGTGGGGGCGCCCTCAGACGTCCCTTACTCACCACTTCAGCATCCCTGACGGCCAGACGCGTGTCTGATGAGGGCGGGTTGAAACAGCTTGACGGAGATAATGGACACGAGTTTATCAGAGATAGAACTCATTACTACGACGTTAACCTTTTGACCTGAAGGAAGGTGAAGGTAGCTTTGGACTATGAAAAAAAAGGTTCAACGGTCGATACCTTTAAGGTAGTAGTGGGTGGGGGGGTGGGGGGGGAGATAGGGAAGTAACGAAGTAGTGATGGAGTAGGGAATGATGAGCGATGTCTGAAGTCAGACACTTGATTTTCAGATGCAGACATTTGACTGGAACTTTCTGATATTTACCGCCCCCCCAACCCTCCACACATATTCGAACAGAAGACACATTACAGGCGTCAAGAACATAAAAGGGATACCTGGAAATACCTTTTGATCTATAATTAGAATATGACCCGACAGGTAAATGTGGTGAAGAGATGCTACCTTAAATATTATGTGGTCTTAATTTGGTACCCACCCACTCTCCCCCATCTTCCAAGTAAATGTTCTTACTATTTATTGATGTATCTAAATGTAATATGTTACTATTTATTGATGTATCTAAATGTAATATGTTACTATTTATTGATATATTTAAATGTAATATTTATTTCTGTAATTGTGATATTTTAATATATGTTACTATATCAAATATTACATCTTCATATTTATTACTTTATCCAAATGTATATATACATACGCTTTACACAAGTATATATACAAGTATATTACATACACAATTAATGTTTAAATTATGCACAGAGCAGCGGGCGAGTAATAGTTGCCTACAAAATTAATTTAACGTTTGTTTTAAAAATGATAAATATTTCTGGTCGATTGCTGCAGTTTAAAAAAAGATAATATCTCTTCACTTAGATCTTGTCTTACAAACCCCCCCCCCCCCCTTACTCTCACACACCAGAACAGAACGGATCGATGAGGCTTTGTGAGTATCAGGTAAACCATCTGGTGGTTTCTTTAATTCATGAGTACATTTCTGTTGTGCTCACCATGCGAAGGTGTATGTGTGTGTGTGTGGATGGGGAGATGTGTGTGGGGGGGGGAGTCCCCTTGAAAGACAAGGGTAGCCACGCTGTTTATTGACTACGCTTTAAGACAGGGGGGTGGGGTGATCGTGGGGGGGACGTGGGGGAGTAGATTAAGGAATCTAAAGAAGGTGGTGGTAAAATATGTATGAGCTGAACTGGGCGAACAATGTAGGCGATGATACCAAGTCGACTGCCGACGGTTGGGGCGATGAGAGACATGTCGGCATTGAATGGTAGGTCACGTGACTAGGAGTTTTAGTCTGAATACAAAGAAGACCATAACTGAACATATTCATTATTCAATATTGACAATATCAGTACATTATATAGGGCTTGTTCATGGCTTCACAAATATTAAAACATCACATCCACAGGTATAGATAAATGTATTACTAGAGTAATACCATACATTACATTCACCTATACAGAGCATTCATCTATACAGAACATTTAACTTATACAGAACATTCATCTATACAGAACATTTAACTTATACAGAACATTCATCTATACAGAATACGGCACATCGCACAATAGCAACTTCCGACATCTACTCTGTATTACATTTGAGATATTTTAAAACAAACCCATACATGTATTCGCACACCACTAACAGTGTACTAGTATATGGAATGGATACAACACACACCCTCAAACCACTAACAGTGTACTAGTATATGATTTTAATATGAAATGGATACAACACATACACAACTAAAGGCACATATCATACACAAAACCAACTGTGACCTATATAACAACAACACATTCATTTATACACCATAAGCCGTAACAATCCATGGATGCTGAAAGTGACACAGACATCCACAAAGTGACACATACATCCACAAAGCGACACATACACCCACAAAGTGACACATACATCTACAAAGTGACATACGTCTACAAAGTGACACAGACATCCACAAAGTGACACAGACATCCACAAAGTGACACAGACATCCACAAAGCGAGACAGACATCTACAAAGTGACACAGACATCCACAAAGTGACACAGGCCATACCTCAATGTTGACTTTGTCACGCCTGTCACGAATGTGATCCAGATTCAGGACGTTGGACGTGACAGTTTCAAGTTTCTGAGGTGGAAGTTCAACTGTAGAGAAACAAGAAAAACATTTTAAAAACATAAACATTGTGTGACTAGTTGTCAAATAACACTACATTATATATATAAATACAGTTGATTCCGCTTAATTGGGACACATCGGGACCGAGGCTTTTTGTCCCAATTAAGCGGCTGTCCCAATTAAACATACACATTTACTATTGGCTTCTTGGATTGGTTTCTTTGAGATTTGTCCCTAATAAGCGGCTGTCCCAATTAAGCGGTGTCCCAATTAAGCGGAATCCACTGTATATATTTCGAATATATCACTGATTTATTATGTTATACATGGACGTAGTGCAATCTCACATATATTACGTCAATTTAATGAATTACATGAAATGTTGTTTTTTTTTGTCAAATCATAGAACTGTATTTTGATCAACTATGGCCAGTCCAGTAAAAGACGACGCTTTATTCCGACCATGAGTGGGGCTGCAATGGCCGTTGAAGTATTAAAGGTGGAACTCGGTGATGGTCACACCAGATGCTTCCAAAAGAGAAAGCTACTTGATGGTGTTGTGCTGGCTAGGGTTTGAGTCCTAACCACGTCACAAACATCGGTAAACTGAGAGGGTAAAGAATGCATTACAATTATGTCCTAGTGGTGGTCAGGGACTTCGAAAAGTGATTAATAGAGATGAACATAAAAACATGCAGCCTGTACAGGGTCCTGGCATGGATCAGGAGAAAAAAATGTAATTATACAGGAGTGGGTGGGTGTTCGACCAGAGGCCAGAACTTAAATGCAATAATACAGGAGGGGGTGGGTGTTCGACCAGAGACCAGAACTTAAATGTAATAATACAGGAGGGGGTGGGTGTTCGACCAGAGACCAGAACTTAAATGTAATAATACAGGAGGGGGTGGGTGTTCGACCAGAGACCAGAACTTAAATGCAATAATACAGGAGGGGGTGAGTGTTCGACCAGAGACCAGAACTTAAATGCAATAATACAGGAGGGGGTGGGTGTTCGACCAGAGACCAGAACTTAAATGCAATAATACAGGAGGGGGTGAGTGTTCGACCAGAGACCAGAACTTAAATGCAATAATACAGGAGTGGGTGAGTGTTCGACCAGAGACCAGAACTTAAATGCAATAATACAGGAGGGGGTGGGTGTTCGACCAGAGACCAGAACTTAAATGCAATAATACAGGAGGGGGTGAGTGTTCGACCAGAGACCAGAACTTAAATGTAATAATACAGGAGGGGGTGGGTGTTCGACAAGAGACCAGAACTTAAATGTAATAATACAGGAGTGGGTGAGTGTTCGACCAGAGGCCAGAACTTAAATGTAATAATACAGGAGTGGGTGGGTGTTCCATCATAGACCAGAACTTAAATTCAGTGGCGTCTCCAATAATTTATTGACCCCCTATGAAATTCAAATCACGGGCCCGATGATCATTGCCTTAAACTGGTCTGACGTCATAGAAACCAATCTTGTTGTTTTATTTGATTCATTTTTACTTAATTCCAAAATGGGTGACAGCAAAAGCCTATAGACACAATGTGAAAACATTTCACAAGACATCCATCTTGGGGTACATCAAACGTAATCTGAACATTCGTGTCACAATAGATGTTCCCTAAAAGTCTACAGGGCAAATCGGGACTGATGAAAAGTAGAATTCACATGTTCCAGAAGGTGCCCACTTGCCACGGCATATTCGGTGGCCTAGCTCAGGGGTCGGCAACCTGCGGCTCGCGAGCCGCATGCGGCTCTTTGAATGTCAAATTGCGTCCTAACCAAATACCATAATATCGAAACAACCATTTTTAGTGGCTCTTTAAAAATTGAGAAAATTGCATATAATAACTTTTGGCTCTTCCGTCTCAAAAGGTTGCCGACCCCTGGCCTAGCACATTGCCCAGCCGTCTGTACTTCCCCGACTTGTGTCAGGTTATATGTCTGAAGCCAGGGCTCTCAGGTCGACAGTCGGAGCTCTACCACCCGACTCCTTACGTCCCAATAGATGTGTGAGTATCTTTATTAATAATAAAGTACATGTACTAATGGTTATGTCGTTACAAACAATGGAATGTGTTGCACACATTGCCTTATCTCACTGACTACACAAACATGTGTATAATTGTCATGTCGCTAAAGGTTAGGTTAATTACGCGAGCAATTACCACGGACTTCCATATCTGAAACGCACATCACGTAGCAATGACATGTGTGCATACAATACACACATCAACATACACAAGGTTAGTCACCAATTATACACACATATTAGCGCGTGCACAAGAACACAAATAAACAAATAGTTGTCAACGACGAGAGAGAGAGAGAGAGAGAGAGAGAGAGAGAGAATAACAGTTCTACAGAATAAAGATGAACAAGTTATAGTCCTAGTCGACAGTTAAATAAATAAATTGCAAACAGTGGGGGGGGGGGTAACTTTGCTCAGGCTATAAATCAGGGACCCCGTAAAGGGAAGGGGGGGGGAGGGGCAACTCAAATACTGAAATTTATTTGTATTTATCTATTAGGTTGCAAAAAGTGGATCCTTTCGGGTAAGAATGGTGCAGGGGATTTTCATTAGTCAAGAGTTTTCAAGGTTGCCAGATTTCTGGCTTCGGTTGTGCATCAAATATTTATATTTAAATTGGTATCTTCAAATACACAAGATAAATGTTCATTACTTAGCAATGACTTTAATGTACACAACATAAATATTCATATACTTGACATTCATTTGTGCTTAAGAACACCTGCCAATTACCTGTCATACATGTTCATCATAAATGAATGTCAATTACCTGTCATACATGTTCATCATAAATGAATGTCATATACCTGTCATACATGTTCATCATAAATGAATGTCATATACCTGTCATACATGTTCATCATAAATGAATGTCATATACCTGTCATACATGTTCATCATAAATGAATGTCATATACCTGTCATACATGTTCATATTTAAATCGAAATGTTTTAACCAGTCAACAAACAATGATTTTGTTTATCACAGCGTCCATTACTTATTCTGGACACGCATTCAATGACCAACGGAACTGGGGCAATTCTTTAAACTGTTGGTACCCAAAATAGTTGACCCACAAACGTTGACCCAAAATGTTGACCCTCAAAAGTTGACAAAAAAAATATCTTGTTGATTTTTTTTTTTCGCTTTAAATTTGATCAACTTCAGAGCAGTCAAGAATAAAGTTATGTTTTTTTTTAAGCAAGGCAAATGTTTTTAATGGAAATATGCGGGAGAAATGCGGGGATGGGGGGGGGGGAGAGAGAGAGAGACGGCAGAAATCAAATTTATCACCAACACAACCAGGGGAAATTAAAAAAGCAAACCAGTCTTGCTCATGCCACAATGTAGCGATGGGGAGAGGAATTAGTTTTGCTCATATATCAGTCTGTGTGCGGGGATGTAACTCTGCAACACAACCCAGTGCACTTGATTTTAATAAACAGGAGGAAATATTTTCTTTTTACTTCCCCTGTTACGGTGATATGAATTATGAAGCCGCCATCTGGGATGTATTGTTATTATTAGGCTACTTGTACATATTGAATGCAACGTGCACATAAAGTGCATAATGAGATGAAGCACACTGGCACAGCAAGACAATTGTACATGGAGATGCCAACCAAGAATATTATCAATCAAGACCGGAAGTTCAATGAAATGTCACAACGAAAAAGACACACAATTTGTTATTTGGAATGGCCTGAAGAGTTAAAGCGAGAAATTATAACTGAGGTACAGAGAGATTTACATTAAAAAAAACAAGCAATTAAGCCTGTTCCATTCTGGACACAGGACGTGTTAGCGCATTTTCATGTTATGTATCAGTACGTATGCTATCTTTCAGTAAATATTTGTAAATTTTGGAAATGTTTATAAATTCAATTGTGTAATGCATATATCTGTAAAAAAATATTATAAAGACGTTTCTTTATATTTGAAAAAAAAATATTTTCTCTTAAATCTAACTACAAGTGGTTTGTGGTTACTGAAATAGGACTCATAATTGAAAACATTCGAAATTGTAGTCATTTAATCGTCCGAAAACTCCGTCAATTGTTGCATAGCTCTGATACTTTCAATTAAACTCAGAACACAAGCTTACAATTACATTTGATGAGTTTCTTAATAAATCTTGGTGAAATTACGTGCTGCAGTATTTCGCACCAAATGAATGGGTTATTGAACGTACAAGGTGTAGAATGGGGCCATATATATAAGCCCCTTAGGAGCCCTGAAGCCCGGCCCTCAGAGGTCCTATCACGAAATGGACTTTTGATGTACACATGGCAGGCCAAGACCTACAAAATGATATATACATCATGGGTCTAGGACTTATGGTTGCTGAGATATAGGGCGCTCCTTTATTAATATAGCTTATATAGTAAAAAAACGGTACTTTATAAGGCCCCTTTTACGGCCCTCGGAGGTCAGATCGCGAAATGGAAAAAAGTCATTTCTTGGCAGGCCAAGACCTACAAAATGATATATACATCATGGGTCTAGGACTTATGGTTGTTGAGATCTAGGGTGATGACAGACAGACAGACAAAACGGGGACAAGTAAATGGCTAAATAAAAAATACATTTGTTTGATAGACTAATTGAAGTTGTTTTTTATGTGGGCGATATATTCTGTGTAATGAAAAAATTTCTTTAATTATAAATAAGCTCTCATTAAAAAGCACTATGGGCCGTCCATAAAGTACGTCACGCTCCAAAAGGGGGGGGGGGTGAAGGAAAGTGTGACAGTTTAGTTTGTGACAGGGAGGGGGGAGGGGGGGGTCAGGCGTCACATTTTTATATATTTTATTTCTAATTTAAATTTTTATTTTTTTTGGTAAAATTTTGTAAAACACTTAAATTAGTTTTCTGTCAAAATAGCTTGAAATGCATATCTTTTCATTGTGTTGTTCACAATTCTTCTTGTTAGTTAGTTCATATTTCAACGGTTTACATTCGAGATTCTTCCCTCCTCCAATCCCAATCAACCAAACAACTGATGCATGGCCGCTTTATCATCTAACGTAAAGACATATTTATTGAATTACCACTTGGCATCTAACGTAAAGACATATTTAGCTATATATTGTAACCACACAACCTTTTAAAGCCCAGATCATACACCTATTTATAGAAATTTTATCCAGTAAAATAAAAGCGCGGGCGCCAGGGTGTATATCTTGTGTTTACAAAATGAAAAAAAAATGATTATCAAAATATTATGGACTAATTTGTCTATTCACTGCTAAATTAATCTATTATTAGAACTATACTACACTCATCGATAAATAAATGAAATAAATAATCACGTTTTTCAGACAATATAATTTATACAAATATTTGTATGATCTAAGCCTTATTAAATAAATTTTTCTCATTCAAGTTTTACAAAACGGAAACGAAACTTGTACAAAATCATCAAGCCCCATTTTGAAATACAATAATATTAGGGCGCACCGGCTTAGCCCACTGTGTTCCCCCCGGCTAACTGCCCGAGTTCCCTTTGGAGCCCGGTTTCCCCATATTGAGCCGGCACTGCTAATTACACTGGTAAACAGTGATTTTATTGCCAGTGATATTTGAATAATTTTATACAAAGTCAACTATGCTGATTTAGAATATGTAAGTGCTTTTGCTAGATTGGCTCTATTTTACGAGATAATTAAAATTAATTAAATAATGTATGCACCGTGTTTGAAAATTGTCAAGAATTGCATGAAGTAAAATAGTATACTAACAAATACTAGTGAAAATGTTAATAGTCATGCAGAATTTTGTTTAAAAAGATATGTAATAGTGCTATAGAAGAAAACATTTTCATTTGAAAAACTAATTATGTCTAATTAATTAATTAATATGTTAATTGTCTATGGTAATGCATTAGCAAATCGCTGTTTGCTCGACTTCCTTTTGTGTGTGTCGTTGGGGCAATTGCGCTGGAGGCTCCAACTGTAGTCAGCCATCATATTATGTCCCATCTTCCTTGATATCTCTCCTCCATCACCCTCATATCCTGATGGAACCTCTCGCCTTGTTCCTCACTGAAGTCCCCAAGGTTACCTGGAAATTTGTCTAAATGACTGTGCAGGTAATGTACCTTGATCCTTATATTTGCTCCAATGTTTCTGAAGTTAGCGAGCATATCTTGTACCAGTTTTTCGTAATTCTCTGCTTTGTTATTACCTAAGAAGTTCCTGACAACTGAAACAAAACTGTTCCATGAAGAAGCTTCAAGGTGATCCGTGAAATCTGTAAAATTTTGATCATTGATGAGTTTTCGAATCTGAGGACCGTCAAAAATCCCAAAGCCTTAACAAATTGTTTCATTAAACCTAATTTGATATGAAGCGGTGGGAGAATGATCTTATTTTGTCAACCAGTGGCTTGTTGATGATATTTTCTTTACCTACAGTCATGGTTTCCCTTGCAGGCCATGTCACTCTTGTCCAATGATCTTGCCTTGCCCTGCTATCCCAAAGGCACATGAAGCACGGGTATTTTGTGTATCCTGACTGCTACCCAAGCAAGAAGTTTACCATTTTTAGATCAACACAAATTGACCACTGATGCTCATAATAACAGACTTTCTGCAATACTGTTTTGATATTCTCATACTCTTCTTTAGGTGTTGTTGAGTGAGCAATAGGAAGAGATGCGTAACGGTTACCATTGTGTATCAGAACACATTTCAAGCTTCTGATGGAACTGTCTATAAAAAAGACGCCAGTCTTTGGAATAGTAGTCTGTAGTCCCATTTGGAGCAGAAATCCAAGGATGTCATTACAGTAAACAAGATCTTCCTCTTGGCTGAAATATGGAAGAAGAAACTCTTCTCTTTTCCGATAAGAAATTTTTAAAATTCTTGTTTGAGAAAATTTCTTTCATTGAGCCTGGACGCTAAAAGCTCAGATGTTTGCTTGGGCATATGTAGGTATCGTATTAGGTCATTGAGTTCTTCTTGACTAAATGGTTGAGGTGTTGAAGAACTTCCTTCATAATCGCTTCCACTTTTTTCACCTGCCATTGAAAGCTCTAATAATTATTATAATCCACTAAACACTGGTATAGGAACTTCACTGCTATGTGGAATTGGTCTCCTTGCAGATTCAAGATCAGGATAATCTCACTTAGATTTCTTGTGGCGATTGAAGCCTTTAACATTCACAATACAAAAATAGCGATCACCAAAATGGTCTTTCGGCTCTCGCCATACCATTGGTACACCGAAACTTAGACTTTTCTTCTCATCATTTGTCCACTGCCGTAGGCTCTCCACACAGTTTTTGCAGACCTTATGGGGAGCCCAAGACTTGTCTTGGTCTCCCAGCTTCACACCGAAATAAGCCAAATATGCCTGCTGCACAAATTCGATTATATTTCTTTACTTTTCAATCATGTATTCTCCACAGATGTAACAGAATACATTCGGATTATGTTTGCAGCATCTTCGTGATGAACTCATGATGTCTGTAGAAAGCAGCTATAAAAGAGAAAAAACTAAACAAAGTTATAACTTGGTATAGTTAAATTAAACAACAGACACCAAACTTATTGCATTTGTTTTACACAAAGGGTACAATCATATTTTCAAGGGTGTCCAATATCTCAGAAACTAGAGCCAATTCAGCAAAAGTTGTGGCAGTTTTGAAATCAGCACCCATGAATTGCTATAAATTCATTCAAACATTCTTGGCAACTCGCAAAAAAATTTTTTTTGTTGGGCTGTGTTATCCACGTTGGCTGAGGAACTGGTCCAACATATTTACGGCACTATATGGCCACTTAATGATTGTATTCTTCTTTGTCTATATTCTGTTTTATTCCATTACACTGTACACAGAGAATATCCAAGCTTACATACACACAAAATCAATCACATAAACATGACATTGAAAAAAAGAACAACTTTAAAACATCGTTTAAAAAAAAACACTAATAGCCATACCAGGTGCAACAACTAATAACAAATCAGCGCAAACAGACACTCGCACAGACACAAAGATCTTTCAAAAGTGGCCCCCCTTCCAGTATTGATTTCTTTCCATTCAGGTATAAAGAGGGCTTCAAAAGGTAACTTCTCCGAGGGCCCCAAATATATCCGGAATTATTTGCCTAGAGCCCCAGTGGCCCCAGTGACGTGGACACACATACATTGTATATAAGACTAACATTAAAAACTAATATCTCATAAAATGTTGGGCGGGGAGGGGGGGCGGGGTGTGGGATCGCATTGGAAGAAAGATAATGATTTTCCGACCTCTCCCAAGCGATCGTACAAGTGACGGACCATCAAAAAAAAAACTAGACTGGACAATGAGCCAAAGTGCGTGTGCCTGAATAACTCGGACATAGAAACGCCACTCAACCAAAATCTAGGCACTGGTCAACTCTACCAGTGTCGTGCTGAGCAATGGACGTGGAGTGCCGGTCCGATTTAAGTGACAACTTCCTTTCACTGCCACCGTTCGAAATTTTCCCACGTGACAAAATGTCTCCCGACCGGCCAATGATTTTTAATCTTCCTACTGATTGCACAACAATGGACCGAGAATTCCCATTTTACATCGCTCATACATTATGCATTGGAGGGAATCTTCTCCCGTTTCCTCTCCCTATCAGAAGAGTTATTCACCAACATCAGGATGTCGTTGCCAGAACAATATTCAAATTCAAGATGGCATCAGTGCGTGTTGAGTGAGTAGTAGTGTTGATTGGGGGTGAGGGGGGGGGGAGGGGCAAGTAAACAGAGAGAGGCTGGGAAGGATAGAGAGAAAAGTGAGAGAGAAGAAGAGAAGGTGAGAAATGCAAAAGAAAAAAAAAACAGCTAGAGAGAAAAGATAGCAGAGGCAGTGAGTAAGAGATAGAGAGAGGGGGTGGAATAGAGTAAAGACAGACAAAAAGAAGAAAGAGATATCTTGCAGATAACAGATAACTACGATAGAAGAAAAAAATAGAGAAGAGGGAGAAAGTAGGGGAGGGGGAAAGACAGAGAGGAAAAAAAATAAAGTGAATACACGGGTGGGTGGGTAAGAAGGGGTTTGATCAGAAGAGAAACCATGGTTCAGGATAGTTCAGATATATTAAATTGCAGAGAGGGCAGAGAGAGATTTTTCATAGAGAGGGCAGAGATGTTTCATAGAGAGGGCAGAGAGATGTTTCATAGAGAGGGCAGAGAGATGTTTCATAGAGAGGGCAGAGAGATGTTTCATAGAGAGGGCAGAGAGATGTTTCATAGAGAGGGCAGAGAGATGTTTCATAGAGAGGGCAAAGATGTTTCATAGAGAGGGCAAAGATGTTTCATAGAAAGGGCAAAGATGTTTTACAGAGAGAAAAGGGGGATGGGGAATGGGAATCCAATACACTCGGCGGGCGGGATGAATCGGGTGGCCATATAGACTCCGCCACAAATTTTGAAAGACGCAACGAGTTTTATCTCACGAGTCCTCAGAGTCAGCTCACACTCCAGATAACTGGCAGTCCGGAGAGAGAGAGAGAGAGAGAGAGAGAGAGAGAGAAGGAGACAGATACTGCTAATGTTTTAAACCAGGCAGAAGCGATACAACATATTAT
The DNA here is from genome assembly GCA_021962125.1 of Bulinus truncatus. Classification (NCBI taxonomy): domain Eukaryota; kingdom Metazoa; phylum Mollusca; class Gastropoda; family Planorbidae; genus Bulinus; species Bulinus truncatus. The sequence continues at coordinate 270,441 of JAGDYQ010000102.1, forward strand.
AACAATAAAGAATATTATCTATCATAAAATTACTGAATATATTTGATCTGGTCGGTGCCTGTTCGTGTCATAACTCATATCTGAAATTCAGCTGGACAACTCCCCGTGAACTTAAATGTCCAGTCAGCAATGAAATAAAAAAAAACTGACCGCTGGAAATATCGAAGAGAATAACAATATAAAAGCAGCCGTCCGGGAGACGAAAAATGACCCGTGCCTCGAATCAAGCGATAATGGCTCAGCTGGTCAGCGAGTGACCACGTTTCATGGCGTTCCTCTGTGAGCGTGGAAAAAATAAAAATAAAACGCGCACAGGGGCGAGTTAATGTGAACGAAGATAAACCACGATAGACATTATCTGCCCTTAGCTCTTGTATTAACCTTTGACCTGTGGTATATCTATAGGTCAGTGGGGGGGGGGAAATCCAGTCTCTCAGAGATGATTAAAGTGCTTGACACTAAATACTATACAGAGTTACTGCCCTGAATATTATACGGAGTTACCACCCCTGTCAATATTTTTCCCCCCTTCAAATATGCGGTGTTGTTCCGAATTATTCGGCCCCATTAGTTTAACCCTCACATCCGAATTATTTCACAATATTGACATTTTGAGTTGGACATTTTGAGTGGGACATTTTGAGTAGGACATTTTTACATACCTTATACCTTACACTTTACACCACCCGTCCTCTCGCGTAAATGTATTGTATTTGTATTACTGTAAAACAAAATTAGGGTGACCTTTGATACAATCATACAAGTGTTATTACTAACATGGCGATACATCTGAGTCGGGAATATGATAAACCTTGCGTGCGTGTGCATCGGGGTAAGATAAATTATATCCTACAAATATGTATATAATTAGAACTAAAACTTTAACTGTGTGTGCCCGTCTGTGTATTTATAGATTTAGTATTTATGTATTGCTACTTATCAACTATAGTGAAGGCATATTTAGTTAACTATATTGTAATCACCCACGCTTTTAATTTTAATTATGATAATTTCTATAAATATTAAATGTTTCAGGCCTCCGATATAAATAAAAACACTAAACGATAAAACGTGGAGGCATATTAACTAGCTCGTTGATGTGGTTATAATTCATGAAATATAGCAGAATTGAACGACACTGGAATAAAAAAAAATGACTCGAGAACGACATTAACAGGTAAACACAACATACACACACACTGAACACATATAACACATGTAATATCACACACACATACACTGAACACATACTACACATGTAATATCACACACACACACACATACGCTTAATCTCATATCATTTCCCGCCAGCTTTACATCTGAAAAGATTTTTTTTTACGTGCTATCTTCTGCTTGACTTCTCGACACTTTCCTGGCCAGTGATGCGAGAAGAACGCATAAAATTCATTAAAAGTTCAAGCCTGTTCACAGCCTTCTTTAAAAATAAAAAAAAAATAAAAAGATTGTGTTAAAAGCAAAGACACACCTCTACCGGTGTTGTGTCCCAACAAACGGCAATGTTAATCTTGCACTGATCTTTGATATAAACAGGTTCAACACGACTACTACAAATAAAAAAAATATACACGTACAGACAACACGCAACAAAACAATAACAACATATTCCAGACATGGCTAGGTCATTGATACCATGACCTACATAAAATAACGAGTCATTCACATTTTATATCGCACGAGGATGGGGGGCAATTGATCGAGGTCATTTATATTCTTGGAAAGGGGGTGGGGTCGTTTATTTTCTTTCGTATATAACTCAAATTCTATTCAACTTCATTAAATAAATAAACTAAACAAATAAAGTGAATTCCATACATCAATTTCTTTCATAGATTCCTTGCAATGCAAAAAAAAATAATTCTTCCGAGATGGAAGTGGGGGGGGGGGGGTTGTTAAAATGGGGTTTGGGGGGGGGGTAAGTTCATGCATGTGAATATTTTGCGTTATATTTTATGAGAACTGTTCCTTTGAATTAAATATTGTCTGACAGTGACACATAGAGGGGTGTGCACAGATATTGTCTGACAGTGACACATAGAGGGGTGTGCACAGATATTGTCTGACAGTGACACAGAGAGGGGTATGCACAGATATTCCAAAGCATCGCCAGGTTTTAATTGATACATCGCTGATGTGGTGTTCCCTGTAAAACTGCTTCAGTGGCTCGTTCAATGGTCGGCACAACGTGGGTGCCTGGGGGTTCAGACTCGTGGGGCACCCCGCTAAGCCCAACGTTGTAAATTTTCTTTTTGATGATTCTTTACTGTGCCTGGGCCTCAACTGACCGTAAAAAAAAGTCACAAAATGTTCATGTTCTGATGACAGAATGTTCATGTTCTGATGACAGAATGTTCATATACTTAAGACAAAATGTTCATGTATTTATGACAAAATGTTCATGTATTTATGGCAAAATGTTCATGTTCTGATGACAGAATGTTCATGTACTTATGACAAAATGTTCATGTTCTGATGACAGAATGTTCATATACTTAAGACAAAATGTTCATGTATTTATGACAAAATGTTCATGCATTTATGACAAAATGTTCATGTATTTATGACAAAATGTTCATGTACTTAAGACAGAATGTTCATGTACTTATGACAAAATGTACATGTATATACACATAATATTCCTCGCCAAGCTCACATTATGAAGTTTTATTTCCATTATTTGTTAATGAACAAACTTCAATTATTCATGCTTTCTTAAAGTGTTGGTTTTTATATTAAATTTACGCTTTGAAACTTGATTTAATATGCGTTAAGTAATTACTCCATTTCACGTCTTCAAAATGAATTCATTCATCCATCAAATTAAAAAACAAAGGGAATTGTTGTTGTTAATAGGCTATGTGTATATTTGAAACTAATTGTATGCAACAAAACAAAAGCAAACGGTAAATATTTTTTTCCTCACCCTTATTTGTAATATTTTATTGGAGGGGGCGGAGGGGTGAGTTGCTAAACTGAGAAATAAGAATACGTTTTTAAAATCCCTAGGCATTTATTTCTTAATCATAGGATGGCGACTTCACAATGACATGGTGTGTAAGTCCCGCTACAATACACGGTGTGTAAGTCCCGCTACAATACACGGTGTGTAAGTCCCGCTACAATACACGGTGTGCAAGTCCCGCTACAATACACGGTGTGTAAGTCCCGCTACAATACACGGTGTGTAAGTCCCGCTACAATACACGGTGTGTAAGTCCCGCTACAATACACGGTGTGTAAGTCCCGCTACAATACACGGTGTGTAAGTCACGCTACAATACACGGTGTGTAAGTCCCGCTACAATACACGGTGTGTAATTCCCGCTATAATACATGGTGTGTAAGTCCCGCTACACTTCACGGTAATCTTTTAGAATAAAGCGCGTGTCTCGATGTAATTAGTTACTCCCACCTCTATTCCCCACCAGACCTCTCCATTTCCCTAACACCCGTCTAAGGACTTGATGACAAATTCATCCAATCATCGACAAGTTGAAAAAACTCAAAGAAAAAACAAGGCACAAATTTAAAAAAAAAAATCCAGACTGTTCACACTACTTGAGTTCCCTTCCAGTTATCAATTAACATATTTCTGTAATATAAATAAAGTAGGGCGGGGGAGAGAGGGACTGGATGCGCTGTGCACTTTTTCGTAACGGCGTGCACAATTAGAATAACAGGTACCCGAATGACGGCGGTGCTCAAACCATTGCCGGGACTAACAGTGGATCCCTTTAGCTGGAAGATATACAAGTATACTAACAGGGACTTCACAAATAAACATCTCATACTTTAAGGAATTTCAAAAACGCAGTGGCTACGGTTCGGTCCTACCGAACCCGTATTTTTTTTACTTCGGGTACCAGCCATAGATAATATTGCTCCACACCCTAACCCTATCCCTAACCCTAATCCTGAAAAAAAAAAGTATATATGCCATGTTATTATACCCTAATATAATGGTTTTGGCTGGTGCCGGAGCCATTGCGTTTCAAAAATTATCATCTCATACTTACAAGGACTTCACAGGCGGACAGACTAGGGGGTGGGGGGACTCGGCGATTTCACCTTACACGGAAGTCATACTGAACAATTACATACAATGTATGTAAGTCATACTGAACAATTACATACAATGTATGTAAGTCATACTGAACAATTACATACAATGTATGTAAGTCATACTGAACAATTACATACAATGTATGTAAGTCATACTGAACAATTACATACAATGTATGTAAGTCATACTGAACAATTACATACAATGTATGTAAGTCATACTGAACAATTACATACAATGTATGTAAGTCAAACTGAACAATTACATACAATGTATGTAAGTCAAACTGAACAATTACATACAATGTATGTAAGTCAAACTGAACAATTACATACAATGTATGTTCCATCAATAGGATCCATGTGGACTGAGACCCAGAGCTGTTTTATGTCTTGGGAGGGGGGTGGTGGCTAAAGTACATTATAGGGTCATCTACCATTGGACTATCATCGTTCCAATATTATATATAAAGCTTTTAATCTGTCGAACATGAAGTGGCTTGCTATTAAAATGGGGGATGGAAATGGTTAACTATACCATGCTTATGTAAATTAATGTGTTAATACATCATTATACCAGGCTTAAACAACGTGGAAATTAATGTGTTAACACATCATTATACCAGGCTTAAACAACGTGGAAATTAATGTGTTAACACATCATTTTACCAGGCTTACACAACATGTAAATTAATGTGTTAACACATCATTAAACCAGGCTTAAACAACGTGTAAATTAATTTGTTAACACGTCATTATACCAGGCTTACACAATGTGTCAATTAATTTGTTAACACATCATCAGCGGGTCAGTAGCAAAAGGATGTGTCAACACATAAAATACATCAACACACCAAGACTAAAAAGGAGTAATGTGTCAACAAGGGTCTGACTAAAGGTTTGTACAATTCAACTACGCGCACACATACACACACACACAAATCCTTTCTTGTCCAGCGAACAATACAACCTCTAAACAAAGTGCTGCTTGCCTCCCTTTAATGTGGTCGTTACAGAGAGTGTCACGTCCAGCCAATGTGACAAGCTGTGTGTACGTATGTGTACGTGTGACATGTACATATTTAATATTTTAACATGCATCGGTATTTGAATTAAAGGACGACAGTTTATTTCATGAAGGTTTTTTTTTTTAAACTGTGAGGGAGGGGGGGGGGGGGAGAATACATCACAAATGGTGCATTTTAGTCATTACTAGAGCCTAATTAAAGGACATTTTAAAATACCGATGCGCTTTCTGTATGATATAATATATTGTGTGGTATAGGACGTGTTTTCTGTATGATAAAATATATTGTGTGGTATAGGACATGTTTTCTGTATGATATAATATACTGTGTGGTATAGGACATGTTTTCTGTATGATATAATATACTGTGTGGTATATGACATGTTTTCTGTATGATATAATATACTGTGTGGTATAGGACACGTTTTATCACTTATTACCCTGTCCCAAATAAAAGTTCCCCTTCAAAAATTAATTTAATTTACTTTTTACTTACAGACATGCTTGACACATTATTATGACTTAAAATCTCGGTATATATTACACCGATTCCAGAATTAAAGAGTTATCTACAGAGTTAACAGAAATGTGGCATCAGGCCCGCTGCGAGGGTGGCGGGGGGGGGGGTGAAAACTTGTCAGGGACCCTGGACCTTTGTCTAAACCTGAGGTTTGATTGTGCGGTGTGTACACTGTAAACCTGAGGTTTGATTGCGCGGTGTGTACACTGTAAACCTGAGGTTGGATTGTGCGGTGTGTACACTGTAAACCTGAGGTTGGATTGTGCGGTGTGTACACTGTAAACCTGAGGTTGGATTGTGCGGTGTGTACACTGTAAACCTGAGGTTTGATTGTGCGGTGTGTACACTGTAAACCTGAGGTTGGATTGTGCGGTGTGTACACTGTAAACCTGAGGTTTGATTGTGCGGTGTGTACACTGTAAACCTGAGGTTGGATTGTGTGGTGTGTACACTGTAAACCTGAGGTTTGATTGTGCGGTGTGTACACTGTAAACCTGAGGTTTGATTGTGCGGTGTGTACACTGTAAACCTGAGGTTGGATTGTGCGGTGTGTACACTGTAAACCTGAGGTTGGATTGTGCGGTGTGTACACTGTAAACCTGAGGTTGGATTGTGCGGTGTGTACACTGTAAACCTGAGGTTGGATTGTGCGGTGTGTACACTGTAAACCTGAGGTTGGATTGTGCGGTGTGTACACTGTAAACCTGAGGTTGGGTTGTGCGGTGTGTACACTGTAAACCTGAGGTTGGGTTGTGCGGTGTGTACACTGTAAACCTGAGGTTGGATTGTGCGGTGTGTACACTGTAAACCTGAGGTTGGGTTGTGCGGTGTGTACACTGTAAACCTGAGGTTGGGTTGTGCGGTGTGTACACTGTAAACCTGAGGTTGGATTGTGCGGTGTGTACACTGTAAACCTGAGGTTGGATTGTGCGGTGTGTACACTGTAAACCTGAGGTTTGATTGTGCGGTGTGTACACTGTAAACCTGAGGTTGGATTGTGCAGTGTGTACACTGTAAACCTGAGGTTGGATTGTGCAGTGTGTACACTGTAAACCTGAGGTTGGATTGTGCGGTGTGTACACTGTAAACCTGAGGTTGGATTGTGCGGTGTGTACACTGTAAACCTGAGGTTGGATTGTGCGGTGTGTACACTGTAAACCTGAGGTTGGATTGTGCGGTGTGTACACTGTAAACCTGAGGTTGGATTGTGCGGTGTGTACACTGTAAACCTGAGGTTGGATTGTGCGGTGTGTACACTGTAAACCTGAGGTTGGATTGTGCGGTGTGTACAATGTAAACCTGAGGTTTGATTGTGCGGTGTGTACACTGTAAACCTGAGGTTGGATTGTGCGGTGTGTACACTGTAAACCTGAGGTTGGATTGTGCGGTGTGTACACTGTAAACCTGAGGTTGGATTGTGCGGTGTGTACACTGTAAACCTGAGGTTGGATTGTGCGGTGTGTACACTGTAAACCTGAGGTTGGATTGTGCGGTGTGTACACTGTAAACCTGAGGTTGGATTGTGCGGTGTGTACACTGTAAACCTGAGGTTGGATTGTGCGGTGTGTACACTGTAAACCTGAGGTTTGATTGTGCGGTGTGTACACTGTAAACCTGAGGTTTGATTGTGCGGTGTGTACACTGTAAACCTGAGGTTGGATTGTGCGGTGTGTACACTGTAAACCTGAGGTTGGATTGTGCGGTGTGTACACTGTAAACCTGAGGTTGGATTGTGCGGTGTGTACACTGTAAACCTGAGGTTGGATTGTGCGGTGTGTACACTGTAAACCTGAGGTTGGATTGTGCGGTGTGTACACTGTAAACCTGAGGTTGGATTGTGCGGTGTGTACACTGTAAACCTGAGGTTGGATTGAGCGGTGTGTACACTGTAAACCTGAGGTTGGATTGTGCGGTGTGTACACTGTAAACCTGAGGTTGGATTGTGCGGTGTGTACACTGTAAACCTGAGGTTGGATTGTGCGGTGTGTACACTGTAAACCTGAGGTTGGATTGTGCGGTGTGTACACTGTAAACCTGAGGTTGGATTGTGCGGTGTGTACACTGTAAACCTGAGGTTGGATTGTGCGGTGTGTACACTGTAAACCTGAGGTTGGATTGTGCGGTGTGTACACTGTAAACCTGAGGTTGGATTGTGCGGTGTGTACACTGTAAACCTGAGGTTGGATTGTGTGGTGTGTACACTGTAAACCTGAGGTTGGATTGTGCGGTGTGTACACTGTAAACCTGAGGTTGGATTGTGCGGTGTGTACACTGTAAACCTGAGGTTGGATTGTGCGGTGTGTACACTGTAAACCTGAGGTTGGATTGTGCGGTGTGTACACTGTAAACCTGAGGTTGGATTGTGCGGTGTGTACACTGTAAACCTGAGGTTGGATTGTGCGGTGTGTACACTGTAAACCTGAGGTTGGATTGTGCGGTGTGTACACTGTAAACCTGAGGTTGGATTGTGCGGTTTGTACACTGTAAACCTGAGGTTGGATTGTGCGGTGTGTACACTGTAAACCTGAGGTTGGATTGTGCGGTGTGTACACTGTAAACCTGAGGTTTGATTGGGCGGTGTGTACACTGTAAACCTGAGGTTGGATTGTGCGGTGTGTACACTGTAAACCTGAGGTTTGATTGGGCGGTGTGTACACTGTAAACCTGAGGTTGGATTGTGCGGTGTGTACACTGTAAACCTGAGGTTTGATTGGGCGGTGTGTACACTGTAAACCTGAGGTTTGATTGGGCGGTGTGTACACTGTAAACCTGAGGTTTCATTTGCTGCATGTGGCGCTGTGAATAATTTATTATGGAAAGGGGGGTGGAGGGGTTAGGTCTAAAATATGGTAAACAGGGATGAGTGACCTTTATGATGACAAGACAACGGTGAAAGAGCGCAACTTACCCCTTAATGGTGACATATCATTTTTTTCTTCCAGGCATATGGATAACTCCTGAAAGAAGATAAATAGAGAATAACAAATGAATCAACATTTCGAGTTGAGTTTCATATACAACATAATACATACACATCTAGAGTAGAGTTTCACATACAACACAAAACATACAATATGTTATGAAAAGTTTACACTTCGCGACCCACTAAGACAACAGTTGATGTTCCGCAACCCACTAAGACAACAGTTGATGTTCCGCAACCCGCTAAGACAACAGTTGATGTTCCGCAACCCGCTAAGACAACAGTTGATGTTTCGCAACCCACCTGCTAAGTAAAATTACGATAAAAGAAAAAAAAGTTTCATTAACTGTTTAGATCTCTGCACTTTTACTTTACACATTTACTCTGCACATTTACTTTACACTTTTACTCTACACATTTACTTTACACTTTTACTCTACACATTTACTCTGCACTTTTACTTTACACTTTTACAAGCCGTTCATTTTGTGACATTTAGAGAACTTGGGTTGTTAGTATGATTACCCTGTTTTCTCAATCCTTTATTTATAAATTACAATTTTGTCGAAAGGAATTCGTCCGCAACTCACACTTTGAGAACCAATCCTTCATAACATCTGAATAGTTTGGAAGTGATAGAAATTATATTTCAGATAAAAGATTCGCGAAACACTTAACTTTGACATCCCCCCCCCCCCCCACGAAACACAATGCACCGATTATAAAAAAAAACATGAAAACGGGAAAATTCCTGGCAAAAACAAAACAACAACAATACTTCATTAATGAAGAAATCAATTTTGTTCTTTAGTGACATTTTTTAATTGTATAATTTTTGTTTATTTTTTGAGCAATATTCGAAGTGAAACACCCGTGTACTGGTCAGCAAAGACTAAGAACCTCTGGGTCATATGACCATACAAACGACGCGATGCATTCCTGTATACAAACAATGATATGCTTTGTTATTTAAAACAATGTCAGACATACAATGAGAAACGTGTGTCGACAACGTTCAAAGACTTAGTAAAAAAATAATTAATTATCATAATTAAACGAGTGAGATCAAACGGACGGGTTACATTATTAGGGACCATTCAAACACAAAGGACATCAAACAACATCAACATCTGTCACTGGCATCATCAAATGCAGACAATTTGACCCCTGAACACCTGACAAATACACAGGAAAGGTCAATGAAATGTTCCCCGTAAGACTCTAAGGTGAAAGTTGAAAGTACATAAGAGAGGTTGGCTACCTGATTGGTAGAGAGGTTGGCTACCTGGTAGAGAGGTTGGATACCTGATAGAGAGGTTGGCTACCTGGTAGAGATGTTGAATACCTGATAGAGAGATTGGATACCTGATAGAGAGGTTGGCTACCTGGTAGAGAGGTTGGATACCTGGTAGAGAGGTTGGATACCTGGTAGAGAGGTTGGATACCTGATAGAGAGGTTGGCTACCTGGTAGAGAGGTTGGATACCTGGTAGAGAGGTTGGATACCTGGTAGAGAGGTTGGATACCTGGTAGAGAGGTTGGATACCTGATAGAGAGGTTGGCTACCTGGTAGAGAGGTCGGCTACCTGATAGAGAGATTGGATACCTGATAGAGAGGTCGGCTACCTGGTAGAGAGGTCGGCTACCTGATAGAGAGGTTGTATACCTGGTAGAGAGGTTGGATACCTGATAGAGAGGTTGGCTACCTGGTAGAGAAGTTGGATACCTGGTAGAGAGGTTAACAACCTGATAGAGAGGTTGGCTACCTGGTAGAGAGGTTGGCTACCTGGTAGAGAGGTTGGATACCTGATAGAGAGGTTGGATACCTGATAGAGAGGTTGGATACCTGGTAGAAAGGTTGGATACCTGATAGAGAGGTTGGCTACCTGGTAGAGAAGTTGGATACCTGGTAGAGAGGTTAACAACCTGATAGAGAGGTTGGATACCTGATAGAGAGGTTGGATACCTGATAGAGAGGTTGGATACCTGATAGAGAGGTTGGCTACCTGATAGAGAGGTTGGATACCTGGTAGAGAGGTTGGATACCTGGTAGAGAGGTTGGATACCTGGTGGAGAGGTTAACAACCTGATAGAGAGGTTGGCTACCTGGTAGAGAGGTCGGCTACCTGATAGAGAGGTTGGATACCTGGTAGAGAGGTTGGATACCTGGTAGAGAGGTTGGATACCTGGTGGAGAGGTTAACAACCTGATAGAGAGGTTGGCTACCTGGTAGAGAGGTCGGCTACCTGATAGAGAGGTTGGATACCTGGTAGAGAGGTTGGATACCTGGTAGAGAGGCTGACTACCTGGTAGAGAGGTTGGATACCTGGTAGAGAGGTTGGATACCTGATAGAGAGGTTGGATACCTGGTAGAGAGGTTGGATATCTGATAGAGAGGTTGGCTACCTGGTAGAGAGGTTGGATACCTGGTAGAGAGGTTGGATACCTGGTAGAGAGGCTGGCTACCTGATAGAGAGGTTGGATACCTGGTAGATATCTGGCAGCGAGTAGGAGAAAGAACAAACTCCACAAAATGTGCACACATGTAGCCTAATTATTTCAAATTAATGAAATACCAACAGAGATATATGAATACACAGTGGAGCGCAGTACGTTAAATCAACTTGCCCAATGTCTAGTGGGCCCATAGACCGGTAAACTCTGAGGGCCCTTCACAACTGGTGAACAAAGATTCATCACTAACACCACAGAGGGGTCCCCTCCTAATATTTTAAGACCCAGCTCGCCACTGGTCATACATGTTGAAACATGTGTTATGAGTTTGCTTGGACACTGAGAACTACGAAGGAATTGCTTGTATTCCGTGGGGTGCTGTCAGCCAATGACTCAGTGGACATGAGGCTGTGAGACCCACTAGCGTGGTGTACGTTACGGGTTCAAATCTTAGCAGCCTCCTTTATCTAGGTCATGTCAGGGAGTTTTTCTTACAATATAAGTCAATATACACACGGATAGACAACAATCAAAGTCAATAGACACACGGATAGACAACAATCAAAGTCACTAGACACACGGATAGACAACAATCAAAGTCATTAGACACACGGATAGACAACAATCAAAGTCAATAGACACACGGATAGACAACAATCAAAGTCATTAGACACACGGATAGACAACAATCAAAGTCAATAGACACACGGATAGACAACAATCAAAGTCATTAGACACACGGATAGACAACAATCAAAGTCAATAGACACACAGATAGACAACAATCAAAGTCAATAGACACACGGATAGACAACAATCAAAGTCATTAGACACACGCATAGACAACAATCAAAGTCAATAGACACACGGATAGACAACAATCAAAGTCAATAGACACACGGATAGACAACAATCAAAGTCAATAGACACACGGATAGACAACAAAGTCAATAGACACACGGATAGACAACAATCAAAGTCAATAGACACACGGATAGACAACAATCAAAGTCAATAGACACACGGATAGACAACAAAGTCAATAGACACACGGATAGACAACAATCAAAGTTATTAGACACACGGATAGACAACAATCAAAGTCAATAGACACACGGATAGACAACAATCAAAGTCATTAGACACACGGATAGACAACAATCAAAGTCAATAGACACACGGATAGACAACAAAGTCACTAGACAAGCTGATAGACAGCAATCAAAGTCACTAGACAAGCTGATAGAAACAATCACTTTATCTGCCCCTATGGCCATTCAGGGTTAAGAGAACTTTACTTTTTTACCGTCTACTCAGGGAAATTGAACTAAAAAGCAAAGTGAGTAAATTACAAAAGACTTGATGCTACCAAGGCGATCCCAGCACTTTACTACAATGCAACTCCATGAAGCAAAAAAAAAACAACAGAAGAGATTGGGATAGGGAAACATTAAACAAATTCAAACCTTCCCAAATGAATGCTCACTAAGTTCGATAAGGCGACGAATTGCGCGCCTAACTACTGGTGAACACCTGACGAACCCATTCTCCCGCTACCTAGTGACGCACCAAACATTCCAGGGAGTGTACGGTGGTGCCATAAGCCGAGGGGCACTGCGGGACCAGATACAAAACAAGACCAAAACATTCCATGTTCCCTGATCAGCAACAACATCCGATAGACCACCCTTCCGCACACCCTCCCCCCCCACACTCCCCTTCTCCCGGATCAGGGCCCCATCCGTCCCAGGATCCAGTGCCCGGGGGAGATAGACAAGGGGGCGATAGATCGGCATGTGTTCATTCCATCCTCACAGACAGCCCAGTAGCCGGCTGATGAACACATGCACCAACTACTGGCGCCATCTGGACCTTGTCTTGAAAACATTCTTACAGGTTCTTAGCTCACGTAGAAAAGGGAGATTACTGGAAGAAGAAGAGGGTGGGGGGGAGTGGGGAGGGGTATGGAAAACAGTGGTTCCACAACTAATTGTTTTAGAGGTTTTACAGATGTTAAAGTCTGATAAGACGGGAAAAAACATAAATATCTGGGCAACGTCATATCAGTAACAACTTGTTTCATAGATTTGGACCGATTTCTAAAAAATGATCTCAAAAAGGAAAATAATCATCATATATAATAATACTCATTTCCAGTGTGCGTTAAATCGAAAGTAAAGAATTAATACAACAGTATTCCAGTTTAAAATACAACCATGAAAAAAATCGGATCTGCCCGAAACCAAAAAATAACCTAGCCTACCGATCTAGCATAAGGGGATATAACTCTATGCAAAGGTTTTGCAGGGTACAGCTAGTAAATAAATAATAATCACGTTGAAATACCCAGAATCAGCAATTATATGTAAAAATATAGATGTTTGATTGTTTGTGTGAATGTGATAACCCAGTGGTCGGCAAAGTGCGGTTCTGGCATTTAGTTTTATTTAGTATACAACTTATTTAGCGTACTACTTGTTAAGTTAATAAAAGTTTACTAAACAGGCAGATTTGGCTTCCAATTTTTTAAAATTGTTATAATGTTCATATTTGGCTCTTTGGCTGATAAGTTTGCCGACCATTGTGATAACCTATTTGCTAATATGCAGAGCCGTAGCTAGCTCATATGGCGCCCTGTGTGAGTTACATTTTATGGCGCTCTGTGCAAGTTAAATTTTGGACATCCTCCTCCCTATCTGAAAAGTGCAATCAACATTTAACAGCGCCCTTTAGGCGCCCCTCCCTTGTTCGGCGCTCTGTGGGGTAGCTTATCCCACAGTACCGTTCATACGCCACTACTTACATGTGGCCATCACAATATTTTATCCATGTTTATTTTAGATGGTATAACTGGGACGTGAAACGAATATTTATTAATTACATCATATAATACCTGCCAATACGACTTTCACTCAAACACACAACTATGAACGTGTATGACAAGTTTATTGCTGGAGTCACTGTGTGGTCATCTAGCGTCACTGTGTGGTCATCACTAAGTCATAATGTGGTCATCTAGTCACTGTGTGGTCATCTAGTCACTATGTGGTCATGTAGTCACTATGTGGTCATCTAGAGTCACTGTGTGGTCATCACTAAGTCATAATGTGGTCATCTAGTCACTGTGGTCATCTAGTCACTTTTTGGTCATCTAGTCACTGTGTGGTCATCTAGTCACTGTGTGGTCATCTAGTCACTGTGTGGTCATCTAGTCACTGTGTGGTCACTGTGTGGTCATCACTAAGTCATAATGTGGTCATCTAGTCACTATGTGGTCATCTAGTAACGTAGTGGTCAGCGACATTTTTTTTATCTCGTGACATTTTTACCAGTCACCCAAATTGTTTTACTCCACCCCCCACCCCCTCCCTTCACAATCTCATCCGCCTTGAACTCATCATCTCTATTAATGTCTGTCAACTTCTCATCATCCCCATCAATGTTACTACATGTATCACCCCATTTGATGTCATTTACTCCAGTATATCGACCCCCCCCCCAACTCACCTGTAGTTCGTTGTAACACCTGATGAAAAGAAAACTGTGAGCTGGCGAGGGGCGACAACTTGTAAAAAGACTCGACCAAATAAAAAAATTGTAAATGTTTTCTTCTCACGATTATAAAAAAAAAGGAAAGATGAAAAGGGACTTTGGCCTCAATTGATCGCGAGCCAATCAAAAAAAAAGAAAAAAATGTATCATCTCGTTGACTTGATTTTACCTTTGAATGGCGTCTCAACACATTACAACCCAACACCTTCCTGGCATTCTTTTCATGCCAACTAAAGAATCTAACGTTAACGTTGTTTTATAGCCACAGGAAACACCCCATGACGGTTTGATATTTTTTTTTCATTTCAATATTTTTCACTTCTTTCTTTTTAATTATGATTTTTTTTTAATATTCAGTTTAGAGAGCCTGTCTCTTGACTTGTGAATTGGTTAATTTTTACGATGGCCTTTGATGTATTTGATGTTCAACATCTGATGTTGACACACTTGAACTGAGTTAAACGGGACAACGCGGCATACGTGATGTTTTGGTGCATCGACTGATAAAGCAAATAGTGTCCCCGGGGGTGGGGGGGGGGTGAGTGATTCAGAGCCGGTTTTTATTTTTATTATTGATTTTGTCTCTGATTTAAATTAGCAAATAACACGTTTTTGGTGAGAAAACATAAAATAACGTTGTGCTGTGAAAGAAGATAAACTCAAAATAACGTTGTGCTGTGAAAGAAGATAAACAGACAAACTCGAAATAACGTTGTGCTGTGAAAGAAGATAAACAGACAAACTCGAAATAACGTGCTGTGAAAGAAGATAAACAGACAAACTCGAAATAACGTTGTGCTGTGAAAGAAGATAAACAGACAAACTCGAAATAACGTTGTGCTGTGAAAGAAGATAAACAGACAAACTCGAAATAACGTGCTGTGAAAGAAGATAA
The DNA here is from genome assembly GCA_021962125.1 of Bulinus truncatus. Classification (NCBI taxonomy): domain Eukaryota; kingdom Metazoa; phylum Mollusca; class Gastropoda; family Planorbidae; genus Bulinus; species Bulinus truncatus. The sequence goes on from JAGDYQ010000102.1 coordinate 285,891, forward strand.
ACAGACAAACTCAAAATAACGTTGTGCTGTGAAAGAAGATAAACAGACAAACTCGATGACGGAAAAGATACGGATAAAAGAAAACTGATGTATTCTGTCGCTGTCTCTATCGTGTGGCAAATAAGCGAAACGTAATTGATTACGTTGTTCTCGGTAGACAATGTTAAGAAACACACAAAGCTAAGTAAAGATACACAAAGCTAAGCAAAGGAACACACAAAGCTAACTAAAGATACACAAAACTAAGCAAAGAAACACACAAAGCTAAGTAAAGATACACAAAGCTAAGCAAATAAACACACAAAGCTGACTAAAGATACACAAAGCTATTAAAAGAATCATAGAAAGCTAATTAAAGAATCACCCAACGCTAATTAACAAACACACAAAGCTAATTAAAGAATCACACAAAGCTAAATAAACAAACACACAAAGCTAATTAAACAAACACACAAAGCTAATTAAACAAACACACAAAGCTAAATAAAGAAACACACAAAGCTAATTAAAGAATCACCCAACGTTAAATAAAGAAACACAAGGATAAATCAAGACAAAACTGACTACAGACATATTATTAATTAACCAAACGTATATAAGAAAATGTATTTTTTTATTCTTCTTGTTTGTCACGTTATTCCTACTGTCATGATATGACATAATTCTTTGGTTTACCAATGACAGGGCACTGACAACAGTACTCCACCCCCTTCCTCCGACTACAACTACAGTACTACAGTGTCCAGCAGTCTCAAATATTTCACCGGAACTGTCCAGAATTTCATTAAAAAGTTCCCACTTTTCTCCCATGTTACTATAAATAGCCCGGACTACGTATGCATAAACAAAAATTGGTTGTTCGCCAGTTACCAGGAAATTCGGTCACAATAAAATGGAGAGGGGGGGGGATAGATATACAACAAATCAAGTAAAGCTTGTTTTATCTTTGTTTTCATCTAACCTCAGGTTATACACCGAGCAAAATAAACATATTTATATCAAAGCAAACAGTTACGTGTACAAATAAACACGTCCAGAAATAGACTAGCAATAAATCCGAATAAAATTCTTCCTTCCCCTCCCCTTACTACCCGACCCCCCCCTCCCAACCCGTATACATTTCTTTTTATTTTTATTTGTGTGTTAAAGCTGATATGTCGTAGTCAAAGCTAGTTCCTAAACAGTATTTTGACATTTTCTCGGAAAACCAGTCTATAAATCAGGATATGTCTGACTTAGAAACCAGTCTATAAATCAGGATATGTCTGATTTAGAAACCATTCTATAAATCAGGATATGTCTGACTTTAAGTTTTTAGTCTGATTCCAACAATTAGGTTTCTTCAGCCAACTGGTGTACTGTGAAGAGACCAGACGGATATGTAATTCAAGAAGTATCGGTTCAGTCAACACCCAAGTGAATACAGGGAAGGAGGGTGGTGGTTGCGTGTGAGCCTGATCAGTGTTGGGTTGTAGGTTAGGGTTCTAACCCAAGGCGTCCCAAGTTACAAAAGGACCTTCGTGTCCAACCGCTGGTCAAGAGTTCGACACATCCAATGATGTCCAGGTTAGGATGAGAGTTTATCTCTTGATTTTATAAAGACCCCCACTGCTGAGCCAGACATTGTTGTTATTTAAACATAGCTGACCGTGCATAAGCCGTGGAGGCACTACTTGGGACTAAGATGACTTGAGTTACTGTGGCCAGTGCGTGTTAGATGGTCGAGCGGTCAGGCGTTCGACTAGCGACCTTAGGGTTCATGGTTCGATCTCCGGTTAAGGACCAATGGATATTTCAGACCTTGTTTACGTTCCCGCTATAGCTCCCGTGGTGCCTCCAAGGCCATTGCTCTATCGGCTATAGAGGGGGTGAAAGAAGGGCACCATAAAAACAGTCCCATTACTGGTTTATAGGTTCTAAGAGATTTCATCCATCCTTACAAGAGACTTCACACACAGCGGCCTGTGTTCCTTCTAACTGCGCGTGCGCACAAAACTTTGCAAGTGTAGGGCATACAGATTACAACAAAGCTCACTAAAACATTTCGTTTGGTAGGCCTTTGTACCGTTAAGCTGAGCACAACATCTTCTACCGCATTTAGCCTTAGGAACATGACTAGGAAGACTGAGTGTGATTCAAATATTTAACTCTCACCACAACGATCGGGCCAACGACTAGAGACTGCGCGAGTCATAATATTTCGATCTCAATAAATCGATGCCGTTTCTTTGAAGGTATGCCAGAAGTGAACAGTAGAAGGTGTGGTTTTGTAATAAATTTTTGATGGCAAACATAGGCGTGATGCGGCTAACTCACCAGTAAACCAGATAACTCACCAGTAAACCAGATAACTCACCAGTAAACCAGATATCTCATAAGTAAACCAGATCACCAGTAAACCATATAAGTCATCAGTAAACCAGATAATTCACCAGTAAACCAGATAAATCACCAGTAAACAAGATAACTCACCAGTAAACCAGATAAATTATCAGTTAACCAGATAACTCACCAGTAAACCAGATAACTCACCAGTAAACCAGATAACTCACCAGTAAACCAGATAACTCACCAGTAAACCAGATATCTCATAAGTAAACCAGATCACCAGTAAACCATATAAGTCATCAGTAAAGCAGATAATTCACCAGTAAACCAGATAAATCACCAGTAAACAAGATAACTCACCAGTAAACCAGATAAATTATCAGTTAACCAGATAACTCACCAGTAAACCAGATAACTCACCAGTAAACCAGATAACTCACCAGTAAACCAGATAACTCACCAGTAAACCAGATAACTCACCAGTAAACCAGATAACTCATCAGTAAACCAGATAACTCACCAGTAAACCAGATAACTCATCAGTAAACCAGATAACTCATCAGTAAACCAGATAACCATGATTATAGGTAACCCGATGACGCCGAGTTAATGATTTGCAGGGCTAGGATCCCAGCAGACGTCAGTCTACACACTCGGCGAGGTTTCTGATACCGTGGTCATTGCATCCTTACCTATTAGCTAACAGCTGTCGGTGTATTATAATTGACGATTAGCTTACAGATTGGACCTGATACAAAGTACATGTACACTGGTGTGGTGGGGCTAGAAGGTCGTTTATGGGTGGAGAGACAGGACTCCTCGGAGGGGCATGTTACGCTGCACAAAACTCTATTATACTGACACATACACACACGCACACAAAGACTGACAAATACACACACGCACACAAAGACTGACACATACACATACGCACACAAAGACTGACACATACACACACGAACACAAAGACTGACACATACACACACGCACACAAAGACTGACACATACACACACGCACACAAAGACTGACACATACACACACGCACACAAAGACTGACACAATATTTGATGCCATTAGCAGAACATTTGACACTAAGTGCATGTTTTAAAACGTCTTCGTTCCTGTGATGTCAAAACTATGCCAGTACTCCACAACATGTCTACCATCAGCCCATCACTGGTTCAACTGTCAGAAGGTTTTAGTTGTGTCTGCTGTGTTTGTGTGTGGTTTTTTTTAAAATGTAAACTTTCTAAATGTCATCAATCTTTCAATGGAACTCTTTTATCTTATCGGACTGATCACAGCATTGAGATTAAAATGAAAGAAATATTATACAGATGACGTTAAGGAATTTGTATAAAAACACCCATCTCTCACCCTGGTTTACACTAACACATCTACTTCTCTGAAACCATCTCTCACCCTAATTTACACTAACACATCTACTTCTCTGAAACCATCTCTCACCCTAGTTTACACTAACACATCTACTTCTCTGAAACCATCTCTCACCCTGGTTTACACTAATACATCTACTTCTCTGAAACCATCTCTCACCCTGGTTTACACTAACACATCTACTTCTCTGAAACCATCTCTCACCCTGGTTTACACTAACACATCTACTTCTCTGAAACCATCTCTCACCCTAGTTTACACTAACACATCTACTTCTCTGAAACCATCTCTCACCCTAGTTTACACTAACACATCTACTTCTCTGAAACCATCTCTCACCCTAGTTTACACTAACACATCTACTTCTCTGAAACCATCTCTCACCCTAATTTACACTAACACATCTACTTCTCTGAAACCATCTCTCACCCTGTTTTACACTAACACATCTACTTCTCTGAAACCATCTCTCACCCTGGTTTACACTAACACATCTACTTCTCTGAAACCATCTCTCACCCTAGTTTACACTAACACATCTACTTCTCTGAAACCATCTCTCACCCTAGTTTACACTAACACATCTACTTCTCTGAAACCATCTCTCACCCTGGTTTACACTAACACATCTACTTCTCTGAAACCATCTCTCACCCTAGTTTACACTAACACATCTACTTCTATGAAACCATCTCTCACCCTGGTTTACACTAACACATCTACTTCTCTGAAACCATCTCTCACCCTGGTTTACACTAACACATCTACTTCTCTGAAACCATCTCTCACCCTAGTTTACACTAACACATCTACTTCTCTGAAACCATCTCTCACCCTAGTTTACACTAACACATCTACTTCTATGAAACCATCTCTCACCCTGGTTTACACTAACACATCTACTTCTCTGAAACCATCTCTCACCCTGGTTTACACTAACACATCTACTTCTCTGAAACCATCTCTCACCCTAGTTTACACTAACACATCTACTTCTCTGAAACCATCTCTCACCCTAATTTACACTAACACATCTACTCTGAAACCATCTCTCACCCTAATTTACACTAACACATCTACTTCTCTGAGACCATCTCTCACCCTAATTTACACTAACACATCTACTTCTCTGAGACCATCTCTCACCCTAGTTTACACTAACACATCTACTTCTCTGAAACCATCTCTCACCCTAGTTTACACTAACACATCTACTTCTCTGAAACCATCTCTCACCCTGGTTTACACTAACACATCTACTTCTCTGAAACCATCTCTCACCCTAGTTTACACTAACACATCTACTTCTCTGAAACCATCTCTCACCCTAGTTTACACTAACACATCTACTTCTCTGAAACCATCTCTCACCCTGGTTTACACTAACACATCTACTTCTCTGAAACCATCTCTCACCCTAGTTTACACTAACACATCTACTTCTCTGAAACCATCTCTCACCCTGGTTTACACTAACACATCTACTTCTCTGAAACCATCTCTCACCCTAGTTTACACTAACACATCTACTTCTATGAAACCATCTCTCACCCTGGTTTACACTAACATCTACTTCTCTGAAACCATCTCTCACCCTGGTTTACACTAACACATCTACTTCTCTGAAACCATCTCTCACCCTAGTTTACACTAACACATCTACTTCTCTGAAACCATCTCTCACCCTAATTTACACTAACACATCTACTTCTCTGAAACCATCTCTCACCCTAATTTACACTAACACATCTACTTCTCTGAGACCATCTCTCACCCTAATTTACACTAACACATCTACTTCTCTGAGACCATCTCTCACCCTAGTTTACACTAACACATCTACTTCTCTGAAACCATCTCTCACCCTAGTTTACACTAACACATCTACTTCTCTGAAATCATCTCTCACCCTGGTTTACACTAACACATCTACTTCTCTGAAACCATCTCTCACCCTGGTTTACACTAACACATCTACTTCTCTGAAACCATCTCTCACCCTAGTTTACACTAACACATCTACTTCTCTGAAACCATCTCTCACCCTGGTTTACACTAACACATCTACTTCTCTGAAACCATCTCTCACCCTGGTTTACACTAACACATCTACTTCTCTGAAACCATCTCTCACCCTGGTTTACACTAACACATCTACTTCTCTGAAACCATCTCTCACCCTGGTTTACACTAACACATCTACTTCTCTGAAACCATCTCTCACCTAGTTTACACTAACACATCTACTTCTCTGAAACCATCTCTCACCCTAGTTTACACTAACACATCTACTTCTCTGAAACCATCTCTCACCCTAATTTACACTAACACATAAACTTCTCTGAAACCATCTCTCACCCTAATTTACACTAACACATGTACTTCTCTGAAACCATCTCTCACCCTAATTTAAACTAACACATCTACTTCTCTGAAACCATCTCTCACCCTAGTTTACACTAACACATCTACTTCTCTGAAACCATCTCTCACCTTGGTTTACACTAACACATCTACTTCTCTGAAACCATCTCTCACCCTGGTTTACACTAACACATCTACCTCTCTGAAACCATCTCTCACCCTGGTTTACACTAACACATCTACTTCTCTGAAACCATCTCTCACCCTAGTTTACACTAACACATCTACTTCTCTGAAACCATCTCTCACCTAGTTTACACTAACACATCTACTTCTCTGAAACCATCTCTCACCCTAATTTACACTAACACATAAACTTCTCTGAAACCATCTCTCACCCTAATTTACACTAACACATCTACTTCTCTGAAACCATCTCTCACCCTAATTTACACTAACACATCTACTTCTCTGAGACCATCTCTAACCCTAATTTACACTAACATATCTACTTCTCTGAAACCATCTCTCACCCTAATTTACACTAACATATCTACTTCTCTGAAACCATCTCTCACCCTAGTTTACACTAACACATCTACTTCTCTGAAACCATCTCTCACCCTAATTTACACTAACACATCTACTTCTCTGAAACCATCTCTCACCCTGTTTTACACTAACACATCTACTTCTCTGAAACCATCTCTCACCCTGGTTTACACTAACACATCTACTTCTCTGAAACCATCTCTCACCCTAGTTTACACTAACACATCTACTTCTCTGAAACCATCTCTCACCCTAATTTACACTAACACATCTACTTCTCTGAAACCATCTCTCACCCTAATTTACACTAACACATCTACTTCTCTGAAACCATCTCTCACCCTATTTTACACTAACACATCTACTTCTCTGAAACCATCTCTCACCCTAATTTACACTAACACATCTACTTCTCTGAGACCATCTCTCACCCTGGTTTACACTAACACATCTACTTCTCTGAAACCATCTCTCACCCTGTATTACACTAACACATCTACTTCTCTGAAACCATCTCTAAACCCTAATTTACACTAACACATCTACTTCTCTGAAACCATCTCTCACCCTAATTTACACTAACACATCTACTTCTCTGAAACCATCTCTCACCCAATTTACACTAACACATCTACTTCTCTGAAACCATCTCTCACCCTGGTTTACACTAACACATCTACTTCTCTGAAACCATCTCTCACCCTGGTTTACACTAACACATCTACTTCTCTGAAACCATCTCTCACCCTGGTTTACACTAACACATCTACTTCTCTGAAACCATCTCTCACCCTAGTTTACACTAACACATCTACTTCTCTGAAACCATCTCTCACCCTAGTTTACACTAACACATCTACTTCTCTGAAACCATCTCTCACCCTAATTTACACTAACACATCTACTTCTCTGAAACCATCTCTCACCCTAATTTACACTAACACATCTACTTCTCTGAAACCATCTCTCACCCTGTTTACACTAACACATCTACTTCTCTGAAACCATCTCTCACCCTGGTTTACACTAACACATCTACTTCTCTGAAACCATCTCTCACCCTAGTTTACACTAACACATCTACTTCTCTGAAACCATCTCTCACCCTAATTTACACTAACACATCTACTTCTCTGAAACCATCTCTCACCCTAATTTACACTAACACATCTACTTCTCTGAAACCATCTCTCACCCTATTTTACACTAACACATCTACTTCTCTGAAACCATCTCTCACCCTAATTTACACTAACACATCTACTTCTCTGAGACCATCTCTCACCCTAATTTACACTAACACATCTACTTCTCTGAAACCATCTCTCACCCTAATTTACACTAACACATCTACTTCTCTGAAACCATCTCTCACCCTAGTTTTACACTAACACATCTACTTCTCTGAAACCATCTCTCACCCTGGTTTACACTAACACATCTACTTCTCTGAAACCATCTCTCACCCTAATTTACACTAACACATCTACTTCTCTGAAACCATCTCTCACCCTAATTTACACTAACACATCTACTTCTCTGAAACCATCTCTCACCCTAGTTTACACTAACACATCTACTTCTCTGAAACCATCTCTCACCCTGGTTTACACTAACACATCTACTTCTCTGAAACCATCTCTCACCCTGGTTTACACTAACACATCTACTTCTCTGAAACCATCTCTCACCCTGGTTTACACTAACACATCTACTTCTCTGAAACCATCTCTCACCCTAATTTACACTAACACATCTACTTCTCTGAAACCATCTCTCACCCAATTTACACTAACACATCTACTTCTCTGAAACCATCTCTCACCCTGGTTTACACTAACACATCTACTTCTCTGAAACCATCTCTCACCCTGGTTTACACTAACACATCTACTTCTCTGAAACCATCTCTCACCCTAGTTTACACTAACACATCTACTTCTCTGAAACCATCTCTCACCCTATTTTACACTAACACATCTACTTCTCTGAAACCATCTCTCACCCTAGTTTACACTAACACATCTACTTCTCTGAAACCATCTCTCACCCTAGTTTACACTAACACATCTACTTCTCTGAAACCATCTCTCACCCTAATTTACACTAACACATAAACTTCTCTGAAACCATCTCTCACCCTAATTTACACTAACACATCTACTTCTCTGAAACCATCTCTCACCCTAGTTTACACTAACACATCTACTTCTCTGAAACCATCTCTCACCCTAATTTACACAAACACATCTACTTCTCTGAAACCATCTCTCACCCTAGTTTACACTAACACATCTACTTCTCTGAAACCATCTCTCAGCCTAGTTTACACTAACACATCTACTTCTCTGAAACCATCTCTCACCCTAGTTTACACTAACACATCTACTTCTCTGAAACCATCTCTCACCCTGGTTTACACTAACACATCTACTTCTCTGAAACCATCTCTCACCCTAATTTACACTAACACATCTACTTCTCTGAAACCATCTCTCACCCTAATTTACACTAACACATCTACTTCTCTGAAACCATCTCTCACCCTGGTTTACACTAACACATCTACTTCTCTGAAACCATCTCTCACCCTAGTTTACACTAACACATCTACTTCTCTGAAACCATCTCTCACCCTGGTTTACACTAACACATCTACTTCTCTGAAACCATCTCTCACCCTGGTTTACACTAACATATCTACTTCTCTGAAACCATCTCTCAATCTAATTTACACTAACACGTCTACTTCTCTGAAACCATCTCTCACCCTAGTTTACACTAACACATCTACTTCTCTGAAACCATCTCTCACCCTAATTTACACTAACACATAAACTTCTCTGAAACCATCTCTCACCCTAATTTACACTAACACATCTACTTCTCTGAAACCATCTCTCACCCTGGTTTACACTAACTCATCTACTTCTCTGAAACCATCTCTCACCCTAGTTTACACTAACACATCTACTTCTCTGAAACCTTCTCTCACCCTAGTTTACACTAACACATCTACTTCTCTGAAACCATCTCTCACCCTGTATTACACTAACACATCTACTTCTCTGAAACCATCTCTAAACCCTAATTTACACTAACACATCTACTTCTCTGAAACCATCTCTCACCCTAATTTACACTAACACATCTACTTCTCTGAAACCATCTCTCACCCTAATTTACACTAACACATCTACTTCTCTGAAACCATCTCTCACCCTAGTTTACACTAACACATCTACTTCTCTGAAACCATCTCTCACCCTGGTTTACACTAACACATCTACTTCTCTGAAACCATCTCTCACCCTAGTTTACACTAACACATCTACTTCTCTGAAACCATCTCTCACCCTAGTTTACACTAACACATCTACTTCTCTGAAACCATCTCTCACCCTAATTTACACTAACACATAAACTTCTCTGAAACCATCTCTCACCCTAATTTACACTAACACATCTACTTCTCTGAAACCATCTCTCACCCTGTTTTACACTAACACATCTACTTCTCTGAAACCATCTCTCACCCTGGTTTACACTAACACATCTACTTCTCTGAAACCATCTCTCACCCTAGTTTACACTAACACATCTACTTCTCTGAAACCATCTCTCACCCTAATTTACACTAACACATCTACTTCTCTGAAACCATCTCTCACCCTAATTTACACTAACACATCTACTTCTCTGAAACCATCTCTCACCCTATTTTACACTAACACATCTACTTCTCTGAAACCATCTCTCACCCTAATTTACACTAACACATCTACTTCTCTGAGACCATCTCTCACCCTAATTTACACTAACACATCTACTTCTCTGAAACCATCTCTCACCCTAATTTACACTAACACATCTACTTCTCTGAAACCATCTCTCACCCTAGTTTACACTAACACATCTACTTCTCTGAAACCATCTCTCACCCTGGTTTACACTAACACATCTACTTCTCTGAAACCATCTCTCACCCTAATTTACACTAACACATCTACTTCTCTGAAACCATCTCTCACCCTAATTTAAACTAACACATCTACTTCTCTGAGACCATCTCTCACCCTGGTTTACACTAACACATCTACTTCTCTGAAACCATCTCTCACCCTGGTTTACACTAACACATCTACTTCTCTGAAACCATCTCTCACCCTGGTTTACACTAACACATCTACTTCTCTGAAACCATCTCTCACACTGGTTTATACTAACACATCTACTTCTCTGAAACCATCTCTCACCCTAATTTACACTAACACATCTACTTCTCTGAAACCATCTCTCACCCAATTTACACTAACACATCTACTTCTCTGAAACCATCTCTCACCCTGGTTTACACTAACACATCAACTTCTCTGAAACCATCTCTCACCCTGGTTTACACTAACACATCTACTTCTCTGAAACCATCTCTCACCCTGGTTTACACTAACACATCTACTTCTCTGAAACCATCTCTCACCCTAGTTTACACTAACACATCTACTTCTCTGAAACCATCTCTCACCCTAGTTTACACTAACACATCTACTTCTCTGAAACCATCTCTCACCCTAGTTTACACTAACACATCTACTTCTCTGAAACCATCTCTCACCCTAGTTTACACTAACACATCTACTTCTCTGAAACCATCTCTCACCCTAATTTACACTAACACATCTACTTCTCTGAAACCATCTCTCACCCTAATTTACACTAACACATCTACTTCTCTGAGATCATCTCTCACCCTAATTTACACTAACACATCTACTTCTCTGAGACCATCTCTCACCCTAATTTACACTAACACATCTACTTCTCTGAAACCATCTCTCAGCCTAGTTTACACTAACACATCTACTTCTCTGAAACCATCTCTCACCCTAGTTTACACTAACACATCTACTTCTCTGAAACCATCTCTCACCCTGGTTTACACTAACACATCTACTTCTCTGAAACCATCTCTCACCCTAATTTACACTAACACATGTACTTCTCTGAAACCATCTCTCACCCTAATTTAAACTAACACATCTACTTCTCTGAGACCATCTCTCACCCTGGTTTACACTAACACATCTACTTCTCTGAAACCATCTCTCACCCTGGTTTACACTAACACATCTACTTCTCTGAAACCATCTCTCACCCTGGTTTACACTAACACATCTACTTCTCTGAAACCATCTCTCACCCTAGTTTACACTAACACATCTACTTCTCTGAAACCATCTCTCACCCTAATTTACACTAACACATCTACTTCTCTGAAACCATCTCTCACCCTAGTTTACACTAACACATCTACTTCTCTGAAACCATCTCTCACCCTAGTTTACACTAACACATCTACTTCTCTGAAACCATCTCTCACCCTAGTTTACACTAACACATCTACTTCTCTGAAACCATCTCTCACCCTGGTTTACACTAACACATCTACTTCTCTGAAACCATCTCTCACCCTAGTTTACACTAACACATCTACTTCTCTGAAACCATCTCTCACCCTAGTTTACACTAACACATCTACTTCTCTGAAACCATCTCTCACCCTAGTTTACACTAACACATCTACTTCTCTGAAACCATCTCTCACCCTAATTTACACTAACACATCTACTTCTCTGAGACCATCTCTCACCCTAATTTACACTAACACATCTACTTCTCTGAAACCATCTCTCACCCTAGTTTACACTAACACATCTACTTCTCTGAAACCATCTCTCACCCTAGTTTACACTAACACATCTACTTCTCTGAAACCATCTCTCACCCTAGTTTACACTAACACATCTACTTCTCTGAAACCATCTCTCACCCTAATTTACACTAACACATCTACTTCTCTGAAACCATCTCTCACCCTAATTTACACTAACACATCTACTTCTCTGAAACCATCTCTCACCCTGGTTTACACTAACACATCTACTTCTCTGAAACCATCTCTCACCCTAGTTTACACTAACACATCTACTTCTCTGAAACCATCTCTCACCCTGGTTTACACTAACACATCTACTTCTCTGAAACCATCTCTCACCCTGGTTTACACTAACATATCTACTTCTCTGAAACCATCTCTCAATCTAATTTACACTAACACGTCTACTTCTCTGAAACCATCTCTCACCCTAGTTTACACTAACACATCTACTTCTCTGAAACCATCTCTCACCCTGTATTACACTAACACATCTACTTCTCTGAAACCATCTCTAAACCCTAATTTACACTAACACATCTACTTCTCTGAAACCATCTCTCACCCTAATTTACACTAACACATCTACTTCTCTGAGACCATCTCTCACCCTAATTTACACTAACACATCTACTTCTCTGAGACCATCTCTCACCCTAATTTACACAAACACATCTACTTCTTTGAAACCATCTCTCACCCTAGTTTACACTAACACATCTACTTCTCTGAAACCATCTCTCACCCTGGTTTACACTAACACATCTACTTCTCTGAAACCATCTCTCACCCTAATTTACACTTACACATGTACTTCTCTGAAACCATCTCTCACCCTAATTTAAACTAACACATCTACTTCTCTGAAACCATCTCTCACCCTGGTTTACACTAACACATCTACTTCTCTGAAACCATCTCTCACCCTAGTTTACACTAACACATCTACTTCTCTGAAATCATCTCTCACCCTGGTTTACACTAACACATCTACTTCTCTGAAACCATCTCTCACCCTGGTTTACACTAACATATCTACTTCTCTGAAACCATCTCTCAATCTAATTTACACTAACACGTCTACTTCTCTGAAACCATCTCTCACCCTAGTTTACACTAACACATCTACTTCTCTGAAACCATCTCTCACCCTAATTTACACTAACACATAAACTTCTCTGAAACCATCTCTCACCCTAATTTACACTAACACATCTACTTCTCTGAAACCATCTCTCACCCTGGTTTACACTAACTCATCTACTTCTCTGAAACCATCTCTCACCCTAGTTTACACTAACACATCTACTTCTCTGAAACCATCTCTCACCCTAGTTTACACTAACACATCTACTTCTCTGAAACCATCTCTCACCCTAGTTTACACTAACACATCTACTTCTCTGAAACCATCTCTAAACCCTAATTTACACTAACACATCTACTTCTCTGAAACCATCTCTCACCCTAATTTACACTAACACATCTACTTCTCTGAAACCATCTCTCACCCTAGTTTACACTAACACATCTACTTCTCTGAAACCATCTCTCACCCTGGTTTACACTAACACATCTACTTCTCTGAAACCATCTCTCACCCTAATTTACACTTACACATGTACTTCTCTGAAACCATCTCTCACCCTAATTTAAACTAACACATCTACTTCTCTGAAACCATCTCTCACCCTGGTTTACACTAACACATCTACTTCTCTGAAACCATCTCTCACCCTAGTTTACACTAACACATCTACTTCTCTGAAATCATCTCTCACCCTGGTTTACACTAACACATCTACTTCTCTGAAACCATCTCTCACCCTGGTTTACACTAACATATCTACTTCTCTGAAACCATCTCTCACCCTAATTTACACTAACACGTCTACTTCTCTGAAACCATCTCTCACCCTAGTTTACACTAACACATCTACTTCTCTGAAACCATCTCTCACCCTAATTTACACTAACACATAAACTTCTCTGAAACCATCTCTCACCCTAATTTACACTAACACATCTACTTCTCTGAAACCATCTCTCACCCTAATTTACACTAACACATCTACTTCTCTGAGACCATCTCTCACCCTAGTTTACACTAACACATCTACTTCTCTGAAACCATCTCTCACCCTACTTTACACTAACACATCTACTTCTCTGAAACCATCTCTCACCCTAGTTTACACTAACACATCTACTTCTCTGAAACCATCTCTCACCCTAATTTACACTAACACATCTACTTCTCTGAAACCATCTCTCACCCTAATTTACACTAACACATCTACTTCTCTGAGACCATCTCTCACCCTAATTTACACTAACACATCTACTTCTCTGAAACCATCTCTCACCCTAATTTACACTAACACATCTACTTCTCTGAAACCATCTCTCACCCTAGTTTACACTAACACATCTACTTCTCTGAAACCATCTCTCACCCTGGTTTACACTAACACATCTACTTCTCTGAAACCATCTCTCACCCTAATTTACACTAACACATCTACTTCTCTGAAACCATCTCTCACCCTAATTTACACTAACACATCTACTTCTCTGAAACCATCTCTCACCCTGGTTTACACTAACACATCTACTTCTCTGAAACCATCTCTCACCCTAGTTTACACTAACACATCTACTTCTCTGAAACCATCTCTCACCCTGGTTTACACTAACACATCTACTTCTCTGAAACCATCTCTCACCCTGGTTTACACTAACACATCTACTTCTCTGAAACCATCTCTCACCCTAGTTTACACTAACACATCTACTTCTCTGAAACCATCTCTCACCCTAGTTTACACTAACACATCTACTTCTCTGAAACCATCTCTCACCCTGTATTACACTAACACATCTACTTCTCTGAAACCATCTCTAAACCCTAATTTACACTAACACATCTACTTCTCTGAAACCATCTCTCACCCTAATTTACACTAACACATCTACTTCTCTGAGACCATCTCTCACCCTAATTTACACTAACACATCTACTTCTCTGAGACCATCTCTCACCCTAATTTACACAAACACATCTACTTCTCTGAAACCATCTCTCAGCCTAGTTTACACTAACACATCTACTTCTTTGAAACCATCTCTCACCCTAGTTTACACTAACACATCTACTTCTCTGAAACCATCTCTCACCCTGGTTTACACTAACACATCTACTTCTCTGAAACCATCTCTCACCCTAATTTACACTTACACATGTACTTCTCTGAAACCATCTCTCACCCTAATTTAAACTAACACATCTACTTCTCTGAAACCATCTCTCACCCTGGTTTACACTAACACATCTACTTCTCTGAAACCATCTCTCACCCTAGTTTACACTAACACATCTACTTCTCTGAAATCATCTCTCACCCTGGTTTACACTAACACATCTACTTCTCTGAAACCATCTCTCACCCTGGTTTACACTAACATATCTACTTCTCTGAAACCATCTCTCACCCTAATTTACACTAACACGTCTACTTCTCTGAAACCATCTCTCACCCTAGTTTACACTAACACATCTACTTCTCTGAAACCATCTCTCACCCTAATTTACACTAACACATAAACTTCTCTGAAACCATCTCTCACCCTAATTTACACTAACACATCTACTTCTCTGAAACCATCTCTCACCCTGGTTTACACTAACTCATCTACTTCTCTGAAACCATCTCTCACCCTAGTTTACACTAACACATCTACTTCTCTGAAACCTTCTCTCACCCTAGTTTACACTAACACATCTACTTCTCTGAAACCATCTCTCACCCTGTATTACACTAACACATCTACTTCTCTGAAACCATCTCTAAACCCTAATTTACACTAACACATCTACTTCTCTGAAACCATCTCTCACCCAATTTACACTAACACATCTACTTCTCTGAAACCATCTCTCACCCTGGTTTACACTAACACATCTACTTCTCTGAAACCATCTCTCACCCTGGTTTACACTAACACATCTACTTCTCTGAAACCATCTCTCACCCTGGTTTACACTAACACATCTACTTCTCTGAAACCATCTCTCACCCTAGTTTACACTAACACATCTACTTCTCTGAAACCATCTCTCACCCTAGTTTACACTAACACATCTACTTCTCTGAAACCATCTCTCACCCTAATTTACACTAACACATCTACTTCTCTGAAACCATCTCTCACCCTAATTTACACTAACACATCTACTTCTCTGAAACCATCTCTCACCCTAATTTACACTAACACATCTACTTCTCTGAAACCATCTCTCACCCTGGTTTACACTAACACATCTACTTCTCTGAAACCATCTCTCACCCTAGTTTACACTAACACATCTACTTCTCTGAAACCATCTCTCACCCTAATTTACACTAACACATCTACTTCTCTGAAACCATCTCTCACCCTAATTTACACTAACACATGTACTTCTCTGAAACCATCTCTCACCCTAGTTTACACTAACACATCTACTTCTCTGAAACCATCTCTCACCCTAATTTACACTAACACATCTACTTCTCTGAAACCATCTCTCACCCTGGTTTACACCTAACACATCTACTTCTCTGAAACCATCTCTCACCCAGTTTACACTAACACATCTACTTCTCTGAAACCATCTCTCACCCTGGTTTACACTAACACATCTACTTCTCTGAAACCATCTCTCACCCTGGTTTACACTAACACATCTACTTCTCTGAAACCATCTCTCACCCTAGTTTACACTAACACATCTACTTCTCTGAAACCATCTCTCACCCTAATTTACACTAACACATCTGCATCTCTGAAACCATCTCTCACCCTAATTTACACTAACACATCTACTTCTCTGAAACCATCTCTCACCCTAATTTACACTAACACATCTACTTCTCTGAAACCATCTCTCACCCTGGTTTACACTAACACATCTACTTCTCTGAAACCATCTCTCACCCTAGTTTACACTAACACATCTACTTCTCTGAAACCATCTCTCACCCTAGTTTACACTAACACATCTACTTCTCTGAAACCATCTCTCACCCTAGTTTACACTAACACATCTACTTCTGAAAACCATCTCTCACCCTAGTTTTACACTAACACATCTACTTCTCTGAAACCATCTCTCACCCTAATTTACACTAACACATCTACTTCTCTGAAACCATCTCTCACCCTAATTTACACTAACACATCTACTTCTCTGAGACCATCTCTCACCCTAATTTACACTAACACATCTACTTCTCTGAAACCATCTCTCACCCTAATTTACACTAACACATCTACTTCTCTGAAACCATCTCTCACCCTAGTTTACACTAACACATCTACTTCTCTGAAACCATCTCTCACCCTAGTTTACACTAACACATCTACTTCTCTGAAACCATCTCTCACCCTAATTTACACTAACACATCTACTTCTCTGAAACCATCTCTCACCCTAATTTAAACTAACACATCTACTTCTCTGAAACCATCTCTCACCCTGGTTTACACTAACACATCTACTTCTCTGAAACCATCTCTCACCCTAGTTTACACTAACACATCTACTTCTCTGAAACCATCTCTCACCCTAGTTTACACTAACACATCTACTTCTCTGAAACCATCTCTCACCCTGGTTTACACTAACACATCTACTTCTCTGAAACCATCTCTCACCCTAATTTACACTAACACATCTACTTCTCTGAAACCATCTCTCACCCTAATTTACACTAACACATCTACTTCTCTGAAACCATCTCTCACCCTAATTTACACTAACACATAAACTTCTCTGAAACCATCTCTCACCCTAATTTACACCAACACATCTACTTCTCTGAAACCATCTCTCACCCTGGTTTACACTAACACATCTACTTCTCTGAGACCATCTCTCACCCTAATTTACACTAACACATCTACTTCTCTGAGACCATCTCTCACCCTAATTTACACCAACACATCTACTTCTCTGAAACCATCTCTCACCCTGGTTTACACTAACACATCTACTTCTCTGAGACCATCTCTTCACCCTAATTTACACTAACACATCTACTTCTCTGAGACCATCTCTCACCCTAATTTACACTAACACATCTACTTCTCTGAGACCATCTCTCACCCTAATTTACACTAACACATCTACTACTCTGAAACCATCTTCACCCTAATTTACACCAACACATTTCTGTGAAACCATCTCTAAACCCTTATTTACACTAACACATCTACATCTCTGAAACCATCTCTCTAAACCCTAATTTACACTAACACATCTACTTCTGAAACCATCTTTCACCCTAATTTACACTAACACATCTACTTCTCTGAAACCATTTCTCACCCTAATTTACACCTGAAAAACACATCAACTTCTCTGAAACCATCTCTCACCCTAGTTTCTTAGAGCCGGTGAAATCAAACTTGTTGTGTTCCTTAAAATCTGCGAACTGCCCTAAAGGCCAAGGGCCAGCATGCTACCCCGCCGGGTCTACCCTGTGGTCCGCCAGACCGGGGCACTCGAATGGCACACGTTCATCGTTGTCCTAAACTTCTCTGCAGTGGCGGCAAAGGGTAATCAGCATTGGGTCCCAACCTCCCAAATAACGCAGCAATAAGACAACGCCCATTACGGAACTGGACTATTAAGTGCCTGATCCACTCTCCTAAGCACCCGCCACGGGTCCGTTTTGGACGACTGGTCCAATTTACAGTAAAACCATTACTGCTCTGTAACCATCTCCTGTTACACTGGTGTAACTGTCTCCGTGGGTAGTCTTTTACCTGGCCATTTCGTTTCTGGCACGTTCATGACAGCTGACAACCAATGGGAACAAAAAGTAGCCTGCCAAGTACCCACTCCCCTTCACACACACACACACAAACATACACACACATACACATACTAGTAGCCCTCAATGAAATGTTTCACGGTCCACTGGTCCAGCCACATGAACAGAATTACGGATTGATCCACTGACAATGAGAATTAAAGTTTCGTTCAGCTGTCAGACCTTTTAGCTCATTTTTTTAATGTTTAGTCTGACCCAGTGAGGAGGGAGGGGGCGGAGGGTGGGGCAGGGCGATTAATGCTGAATGTAACAGAGAGGTAATGTTACTATGTGTAAATTGTAACAGAGAGGTAATGTTACTATGTGTAAATTGTAACAGAGAGGTAATGTTACTATGTGTAAATTGTAACAGAGAGGTAATGTTACTATGTGTAAATTGTAACAGAGAGGTAATGTTACTATGTGTAAATTGTAACAGAGAGGTAATGTTACTATGTGTAAATTGTAACAGAGAGGTAATGTTACTATGTGTAAATTGTAACAGAGAGGTAATGTTACTATGTGTAAATTGTAACAGAGAGGTAATGTTACTATGTGTAAATTGTAACAGAGAGGTAATGTTACTATGTGTAAATTGCTAACAGAGAGGTAATGTTACTATGTGTAAATTGTAACAGAGAGGTAATGTTACTATGTGTAAATTGTAACAGAGAGGTAATGTTACTATGTGTAAATTGTAACAGAGAGGTAATGTTACTATGTGTAAATTGTAACAGAGAGGTAATGTTACTATGTGTAAATTGTAACAGAGAGGTAATGTTACTATGTGTAAATTGTAACAGAGAGGTAATGTTACAATGTGTAAATTGTAACAGAGAGGTAAAAGTAGTGACACAAAGAGTTAAAGTAGTGACACAAAGAGTTAAAGTAGTGACACAAAGAGTTAAAGTAGTGACACAAAGAGTTAAAGTAGTGACACAAAGAGTTAAAGTAGTGACACAAAGAGTTAAAGTAGTGACACAAACAGTTAAAGTGGTGACACAAACAGTTAAAGTGGTGACACAAAGAGTTAAAGTGGTGACACAAACAGTTAAAGTGGTGACACAAAGAGTTAAAGTAGTGACACAAAGAGTTTAAGTGGTGACACAAAGAGTTAAAGTAGTGAACGAATAAAACAAAGGATTAAAAAACAACAGAAACAGCCTAAAAAATTGCCTTGGATACAAAATTTTCCTTCCATGATCCAATCAAACAACGGACTAAACGTTCTTGACGAACGTGGGGTAAATAATTCCTAAATTTCCCGCCAAACAAATACTGGCGCGAGGATCAAAGAGAGGACTCCGGAGGAAGTGGCCAGATTAAAGGAGATCTCTCCGCCCCCCCCCCCCACACATGCCAATCGTCGTGACGATTAGCCAGGTTAGCTTACACTTGAGGCAATCCGCGGGTAAACATAATTAAATGTGTTGACATACCAACTAAACAAGTTATTACATTCACGTGTGTCAGTCAAACTAAACAAGTTATTACATTCACGTGTGTCAGTCAAACTAAACAAGTTATTACATTGACGTGTGTCAGTCAAACTAAACAAGTTATTACATTCACGTGTGTCAGTCAAACTAAAAAAGTTATTACATGCACGTGTGTCAGTCAAACTAAACAAGTTATTACACTCACGTGTGTCAGTCAAACTAAACAAGTTATTACACTCACGTGTGTCAGTCAAACTAAACAAGTTATTACACTCACGTGTGTCAGTCAAACTAAACAAGTTATTACACTCACGTGTGTCAGTCAAACTAAACAAGTTATTACACTCACGTGTGTCAGTCAAACTAAACAAGTTATTACAATCACGTGTGTCAGTCAAAATCTTCAGCACGAACATGCAAAAAAAAATCTGGCACTGAACTAAGATCGAGTTTAATAATGGAACAAAATTGTTTTCTATTCGCCATGTGTGCAAGCTCTTCTCCATATCAGTGTGTGTGTGTGTGTGTGTGAAGTACATCGCCAGGATGAGATGAAATCTCTTCGATCCTGTAAATCACTAGTGGGACGGCTTTGCGGTGCCCTTCTTTTAGCCCCACCATGGCCGATAGTGCAGTGGCCATGGAGGCACCACGGGAGATATAGCGGGGACTTTACCTATGACCTGAAAAATTCACTGGTCCTCACCGAAGATTGAATCAGGAACCCTCGGTCAACCATCGAGACATTGACATGGAGTTCAATTCTCTGCAACACGGAAACACTCATTTGATTTACATACTTTCAACATAAACATCTCTTGCACGCGAGGGGAGGAGGGGGGGGGTTCTCAATGTGTGGCGATCCACTGGTGAGTAGCTGACGAATTTTAACAATCTTTGTCCACAATGACAACAACTCTTTGTACGCAATGACAACTCTTTGTACACAATGACAACTCTTTGTACACAATGACAACTCTTTTACGCAATGACAACTCTTTGTACGCAATGACAACTCTTTGTACGCAATGACAACTCTTTGTACGCAATGACAACTCTTTGTACACAATGACAACTCTTTGTACGCAATGACAACTCTTTGTACACAATGACAACTCTTTGTACACAATGACAACTCTTTTACGCAATGACAACTCTTTGTACGCAATGCCAACTCTTTGTACGCAATGACAACTCTTTTACGCAATGACAACTCTTTGTACACAATGACAACTCTTTGTACGCAATGACAACTCTTTGTACACAATGACAACTCTTTGTACACAATGACAACTCTTTGTACACAATGACAACTCTTTTACGCAATGACAACTCTTTGTACACAATGACAACTCTTTTACGCAATGACAACTCTTTGTACGCAATGACAACTCTTTGTACGCAATGACAACTCTTTGTACGCAATGACAACTCTTTGTACGCAATGACAACTCTTTGTACACAATGACAACTCTTTGTACGCAATGACAACTCTTTGTACACAATGACAACTCTTTGTACACAATGACAACTCTTTTACGCAATGACAACTCTTTGTACGCAATGCCAACTCTTTGTACGCAATGACAACTCTTTGTACGCAATGACAACTCAATGTCAACAATAACAACTCTTTGCCAACAATAACAACTCTTTGTACACAATGACAACTCTTTGTTCACAATGACAACTCTTTGTACGCAATGACAACTCTTTGTACGCAATGACAACTCTTTGTACACAATGACAACTCTTTGTACACAATGACAACTCTTTTACGCAATGACAACTCTTTGTACACAATGACAACTCTTTTACGCAATGACAACTCTTTGTACGCAATGACAACTCTTTGTACGCAATGACAACTCTTTGTACGCAATGACAACTCTTTGTACGCAATGACAACTCTTTGTACACAATGACAACTCTTTGTACGCAATGACAACTCTTTGTACACAATGACAACTCTTTTACGCAATGCCAACTCTTTGTACGCAATGCCAACTCTTTGTACGCAATGACAACTCTTTGTACGCAATGACAACTCAATGTCAACAATAACAACTCTTTGTCAACAATAACAACTCTTTGTACACAATGACAACTCTTTGTTCACAATGACAACTCTTTGTACGCAATGACAACTCTTTGTACGCAATGACAACTCAATGTCAACAATAACAACTCTTTGTCAACAATAACAACTCTTTGTTCACAATGACAACTCTTTGTACACAATGACAACTCTTTGTACACAATGACAGCTCTTTGTACACAATGACAGCTCTATGTACACAATGACAGCTCTATGTACACAATGACAACTCAATGTTCACAATGACAATTCAATGTCACACAATGACAACTCAATGTCCACAAGAACAACTCTTTGTACACAATGACAACTCTTTGTACACAATGACAACTCTTTGTACACAATGACAGCTCTTTGTACACAATGACAGCTCTTTGTACACAATGACAACTCTTTGTACACAATGACAACTCTTTGTACACAATGACAACTCTTTGTACACAATGACAGCTCTTTGTACACAATGACAGCTCTTTGTACACAATGACAGCTCTTTGTACACAATGACAGCTCTTTGTACACAATGACAGCTCTATGTCCACAATAAAAACTCTATGCAATGTAGACAATACCAACTCTATGTACACAATAAGAACTCTTATTTCTCTATCAGTTACAACTAGACATGTTGGTGAATCTGCAAGTACAATTGGAGAAATCTATATTTAAATTAATGAAGCTTTTATTCTTGGTTTGTTTTTACACGTGGATTACAAACAGACAACATTTTTAGGCGGGAGGGGGGCGTAAAAAGATTCAAAACCGCTGTTCTAATAGATCAGGAGTCTATCTTTACTTTTAGAAAATGTGATAAAAAAACATAAAAAATACATTTTGCCAATATCTGTGCAGACAAAAGTAACCACACAACTTTCAGTATAAACCGTTGTAAACATCTATACGGCCAGAGTGAGTCAAAATACAGTGAGTCTGCACACCTATAAAAGTTTCCCCAGGTGACTCACATTATATGGCGAAATGTTTCTGATGTTGCCAACAATTTTCGTTTTTAACACCAACAACTTCAGCAGTCAGGACAAACAACGGTAGAAAATATCTCACTAATGTACTACTACCGCCATCCACCCCCCCCCCCTCCACACTGATGTATTATATAAAGTGAAACGGGAGGATAGAGAGAAGAATAAAGAAAAAAAAAAGTTGTGTTCCTTCAAGTTCCTTGAACACTACGTCACTGGCTAAAAGACATTGCGTCTGGGGGCAGAGGGTTGGAGGGAGTAATGGAAGAATTAGATTTGTCCATCAGACTACATAAACAACTTCTGATAGCAGAAGTAAAAAAAAAATATGAAATATATATTGCGCGAGCTCGTGATGTTTTTTCTGAAGACTTGATAAAAGAATCAAATGGTAGGGGCGTACAGCACACTAACACCCTGATAATTGTACCTGAGTTTGTTGGCTTTTTATAGAGATGATAGGTCAGAGGTTAACCCGTGAAAACAAACTTGAGATAGCAGGGGTTTGGGATGAAGTTTGTAATGGTACAACTATTGGGGAGGGGAAGTTTGTAATGGTACAACTATTGGAGAGGGGAAGTATGTAATGATACAACTATTGGAGAGGGGAAGCATGTGATGGTACAACTATTGGAGAGGGGAAGCATGTAATGGTACAACTATTGGAGAGGGGAAGCATGTGATGGTACAACTATTGGAGAGGGGAAGCATGTAATGGTACAACTATTGGAGAGGGGAAGCATGTGATGGTACAACTATTGGAGAGGGGAAGCATGTAATGGTACGATTTATTCAAAGGTAAAAGCTGGGAAATATTCAATATGTCAGAAGTAGTTGATGAATTTCAGTGGCGTAACGTGATTGGAGAATGGGGTGGGGGGAACGTAAAGTAGAATAGGACACTAATGGTGACAGATATAGGACACCAATGGTGACTGATATAGGACACTAATGGTGACTGATATAGGACACTAATGGTGACTGATATAGGACACTAATGGTGACTGATATAGGACACTAATGGTGACAGATATAGGACACTAATGGTGACAGATATAGGACACTAATGGTGACAGATATAGGACACCAATGGTGACTGATATAGGACACCAATGGTGACTGATATAGGACACTAATGGTGACTGATATAGGACACTAATGGTGACTGATATAGGACACTAATGGTGACTGATATAGGACACTAATGGTGACTGATATAGGACACTAATGGTGACTGATATAGGACACTAATGGTGACAGATATAGGACACCAATGGTGACTGATATAGGACACTAATGGTGACTGATATAGGACACTAATGGTGACTGATATAGGACACTAATGGTGACTGATATAGGACACTAATGGTGACAGATATAGGACACTAATGGTGACTGATATAGGACACTAATGGTGACAGATATAGGACACTAATGGTGACAGATATAGGACACTAATGGTGACAGATATAGGACACTAATGGTGACAGATATAGGACACTAATGGTGACTGGTATATTTGTTAGGTAGCAGATAGGGAGATGAGCACTAATATTTATCCAATATTAAAAAAAATTTCTTGGATAACTGAAAGACGATCCGTGACACTGGTTTAAAAAAAAAGGTCTAAACAATTCTTTTGGCTCTTCAAAGTTTTGTCGTGTGTGTGTTGGGGGGGGGGGAGAGATCTTCAGAGAGACAACATTTGTTAGAACACTCAATTCTATTAGTAATGCAGACGCCATTATGGTCAGTGTGTTTCTTTGCCTGTTCATTCCTCAATGTAACCGGCCCAGTACTTTCTATGACGGCCTAGAAACATAACCGAACCATTTCATCTTTCGGATTGCCCTGGGGCTAGGCGAATATCATGGGGGGGGGGGGGGGGGCACAACAGCATGTGGCTAGGCGAGTATCATGGGGGCACACCAGCCTGTGGCTAGGCGAGTATCATGGGGGGGCACACCAGCCTGTGGCTAGGCGAGTATCATGGGGGCACACCAGCCTGTGGCTAGGCGAGTATCATGGGGGCACACCAGCCTGTGGCTAGACGAGTATCATGGGGGCACACCAGCCTGTGGCTAGGCGAGTATCATGGGGGCACACCAGCCTGTGGCTAGGCGAGTATCATGGGGGGGGGGGGCACACCAACAATATGTCTAATCATTACAAAAGTTTTCTCAGAGACATGGTCTCAAAAATTTGAGCCCTTTTGTCCCCAACTCGGTGTCCACTTTACCCACCCACAGAGCTGGTTGGTGATCACCAGTGACTGATCACATCATGTATTTTGGGTGCTACAAATGACGATCCTGCTTTACTAAAATTATTGCTTTTTGTTTCCCATTTTCTGAGTCAATTTTAGTTTGTAGTTTAATATCACTAATTAAAATTATAGCCTCTATTTATTAGTATTGAAAAATCAATAAATACATATTAATTGATACATGTATGTGTTAATCTAAATAGTTTTATTTGCCAAGATACACAATTAAAAAAAACTGAAAGCACTAAAAAATTTTACTGAGGCGATTTGTGAATCAACCAAACTTTTACTAAACAAAATAATAAACATTAAAACTTTGGTTTACGAGTAACTTGATTTACGAGTGTTTTCCACGACAAGCACAAAGTGTTATCAGAATTTGTCTTGATATACGAACAATGCCTTGAATGACGAGCGAATTAAAAAACAAGCAATTTAAGTCTTTTCTGTTTCGGACAAAGGACATTTTAGAGCATTTTCGTGTACGCAGTGGCTACGGTTACGCCGTACGAAATCCGTCTTTTTTTTTTCCCGGGTTACAGCCATAGATTTTGCTCCACGCGTATGGGTTTTGATAAATAGAGAGGGAAGTAATCATGTTGAATAACTGTGACAAAAATAAATAATGATCACGCCCCTTTGAATAGCTTTTATTATTAATATATAAAATATAAGCAAAAACTACACTTAAAACACTCCTATATTCGGCCCTGAGAGGTCAGATCGCGAAATAGACTTTCGATGTACACTTGGCAGGCCAAGACCTACAAAATGATATATACATCATGGGTCTAGGACTTATGGTTGCTGAGATATAGGGTGATGACGGACAGACAGACAGACAGACAAAATAGAGCATTTTTTTTCGAAAATGCTCTAAAAATTCTAACAGAGCGAAGATTTTGCAGTAAAAGTGGTGAGTACAAGTAGTACTTGAGTACAAATAGCACGTCGTTACAAGTAGTACGTATCTGCTTTTTTGTGCCAAGATTCATGAAATAACTGCTGAACTGATGGTCTTTCATAATCTCGACCTCAATCAGCCTGCATCACTTGTACAGTCAACGTGTGTGTGTGTGTGAGAGATATACTGTTTGTCAAGTACTGCAACTGTGTATATTGTGACTGTGTAGTAAATGCCACAATTGTGAGAAATCCATCTCCCTCAATAAAATAGGGGGGGGGGGGTAAAATGTTAAAACATAATACCAGTAAGGCGTAGCAGTTCAAGCGATAAATCAGTTTAGCACAATGCTATGACGAATTTCCGCTAAACTCTAACACAGAGGACAAAAACAAGTGTCACTGAAAACATTCTGTGTTACGGCCACACAATAAGAATGACGTTACTATGATAAAACAGCATCAGAGCCAGTAACAGCGAAAGACGTCCTACACAAACGATTCATATAATTTTAAAAAAAGAATCATACAATGTATTCATTAATATGCGTAAGAATAGTCATAGTTTTCTGTATCTTATAGTCATAGTTTTCTGTAACTAATAGCCATAGTTTTCTGTAACTAATAGTCATAGTTTTCTGTAACTAATAGTCATAGTTTTCTGTAACTAATAGTCATAGTTTTCTGTAACTAATAGTCATAGTTTTCTGTAACTAATAGTCATAGTTTTCTGTAACTAATCATCCGAGTCTCCAATATGCTTTATGGGGAAATCTGCTTTGATATACGAGTGACTTGGGTTTCGAGCGATTTTCTGGAACAGTGTTGCTCTTAAGCCGAGGTTTGAGTGTAATGTGTTTTAAGTAAAACTAAAGTTGCCAACTTTTAACTCCATTTCATGTTATTCCGCGTCACAGAGTGTTTCTCAAAAATACTGCAATTCTCGACCCTCTGAGAAACTTATTCAGTTTTGGAAACGACTTGTTACTTCACGAGATAAGGATAAAAGAAAGTGTAACATTAAAAAAGTATACATTCTCGATGGATTTATTCTGGATTCCCCCACTTCACACACTGAGAACCACTGATCTCTATTTGATTGCATTTGTACACAGACAACAAAGTTGACCAGAGGGACAATGTACACTGTTATGAAGTCATCCATCCATGGCGTGATCCACCAGGTTTCACACTCGAAACTTTAGTAAGACACATAATGTAGCGATTTCCTGTCTGAACGTCACTTCCGCTTTTCTCCCGCCACCCCACCTCCTCAATCTCCATCATCGTGCCCATTCCACAACGCGGTTTAAGTTGTGTGTGTGTGTGTGTGTGTGTGTGTGTTTTCTTTTTTTTTCTCTTTAGTTTCTGGATCTGCTGGGCGCACGGACATTTTCAAAATAATACGCAAAGTCAAAATACTCAGGTGGCAATTGTTTGAACATTTCAATACGCTGTGTGTGTGTGTGTAGGCGTATGTAACAATGGCTGGCTATGTTTATAAATCTCCGATGGGGAGAGGAAGAGGAGCGGGGGCTCTATTGTTTCAGGCCCATGAACACATCAATTAATGTAATTTTCTATTGCTTCTGGGCCATAATTAAGTACACTATTGATCTATTAACACATCAAACTTCATATGTATATATCGGGTGTCACAGAAAAAAGACATACAAGTGTCTAACACACCCAAAAGATTAATAAGATTTAAAAATACCACTTCTTTATTGATAGTGATAAAAAAGTAGTGAACAATTATTTATATTTAAGACACACTTGACTTATTTACTCTTTGGTAGATTCACCTCTGCGAAATCTTCCTTTAAAAATCTTAACATTTAATTTCAAATCTACCAAAGTATAGGCGAGATGTGTAATGATGCACCATCCACCAGTTCAACCCTGTATATAAATGGTGCACTACTCGTATGTATTTTGTCTACAGCCAGTTCACAACACGCCTCAGTCTCGCCCCCATCCTTCAGATTTAACATCGATGTGAGCACCCCCCCCCCTGCAGTTTCCCGCTTCAATTAATAATCCTACAGAATATTTTTCTCTCAAGGTGAACAAGTTTCAGCACCCCACCCCGCCCCCAACAACTACACCTTTAGCATCCCTCATAACCACGGTCCTGTCTGTCGTCACTACACCAGGTAGAGGATACAAGACGTATAGTCAGTATAATTAGTCTTACTGTACTGAGATTTGGTTTATAACGGTCATATTAGCTACTCACATAAAATCATTAAGTGCGCATGAATATACTCTTAAACGCACCGAATGTAGCCCAACCGCACCCGACGTTTTAAAAGATTTTTGGATTTTTCCGTTTTTCTTGAATTACGCACTTTTTCATCGAACATTCATCGGTACACTCACTATACACAGTTTTTCTCACAGTTATATATATAAAACCTTTTTTTTTTAAATTTACAAATTGTGCGTAACTACCAAACCTAATCATTTGACAATGGTACTCTTATAAATTCGTCAACATATTTTCATTTATATTTTTAGAGATAACTTTCAAATACATCATTAACACAATGTAGTATAACATTGCTCATGTAATCACGTTCAAATACATCATTAACACAATGTAGTATAACATTGCTCATGTAATCACTTTCAAGTACGTCATTAACACAATGTAGTATAACATTGCTCATGTAATCACGTTCAAGTTCATCATTAACACAATGTAGTATAACATTGCTCATGTAATCACTTTCAAGTACGTCATTAACACAATGTAGTATAACATTGCTCATGTAATCACTTTCAAGTACATCATTAACACAATGTAGTATAACATTGCTCATGTAATGGTCTCTGTTATACCGGATGTTTATTTGTTTAACACGAGAGAGGCGGGAGGTGAAATAAACACAAAGTATAAGTTCAAGCCTGGATCACGGGGAAGTAACTCATTGTGAAATACATGCTGAGTTTTACACTGACCAAATGATACACAATTTAAATACGATAGGCCAATCAAGTTGATACACACACACACACAAACATAACTTTTCTACCTCTCTTTTTTTTTGTGTTCTCTTCATAAAAGAGGTACATGTATATGGTAAACGTGAACTTATTCGCCCTTGGATTCAAGGACTCGAGGGATTAACTCAAAAAGCACCACGTAGAGTTTGATACATAACCAAACAAAAAAAAAAGACCCACATACACACACACACACAACCTACCCACAAGGAGTGAAAAAGCTGTGGAGTGTGGTAGGGAGAAGGGGATAACGGAGTTAACTGAACGTGCCAACGTGACGTACAAGGGAGAGAGAGAGAGAGAAGAACCGCAAAAGAGCTGAGGGCTGGGTAGGGAGGTATAGGCTGAGTGATGAGGCGGGTATGCATGGTCCGTGAAAGGAGTGTGAGGGAACAGGGGGGGGGGGAGAGTAGGAAGGAGGCTGGGATAGATGGGGGATGGAGGAGGGGAGGGCGGGATCACCCCCCCCCCCCATTCACACAGTTTTTGGCAATACATGAAAGAATAACTGTCAGCTTTGAAATGATATCTTCTCTACGTAATGATCTGTGTGCTGCTGAGGTGTACACTGATAGAGGATGGGACACAAACTTGGTAACACTGAATCAGATGAAGAGCTGAAACGACCTAAACCGCCGGGGTGAGGCAGGGCGATGAGGTACAGAAAACAATGAGGTAATACAATCAAGTCAGACGAAACAGGTGAAGTAGACACGGAGGAAAGACAATGCAGTCAGACTAAACATGGTGGAATAGACACAGAGGTAAGTCAATCAAGTCGGACAAAACTGTTAGGTGGAGTAGACACAGAGGTAAGACAATACAGTCAGACAAAACAGTTAGGTGGAGTAGACACAGAGGAAAGACAATGCAGTCAGACAAAACAGTTAGGTGGAGTTAACACGGAGGAAAGACAATACAGTAAGACAAAACAGGTGGGGTAGACACAGAGGTAAGAAAATGCAGTCAGACAAAACAGTTAGGTGGAGTAAACACGGAGGTAAGACTCATTTATGTAATAGACAATCTACGAGGTCACGTAAAATAACGAGCAATGAGGTGTAAAAAAAAACAAGCAATCTAAGCCTGGTATCAGGACGTGTTAGAGCATTTTCGTGTTATAAGTAAGGGAAGTAAGTCATGTTGATTAACGGTTACAGAAATACATAATGAGTTACGCCCCTTTGTACACCCCTTTGTTAATATAGCTTATATAGTAAAAAACGGTACTTAATAAGCCCCCTTTTTCGGCCCTCAGAGGTCAGATCGCGAAATGGACTTTTGATGCACACATGGCAGGCCAAGACCTACAAAATGATATATACACCATGGGTCTAGGACTTATGGTTGTTGAGATCTAGGGTGATGACGGACAGACAGACAGACAGACGGACAGACAAAACGGGGACGATAGAGCAATTTTTTTTCAAATATGCTCTAAAAAGCAGTGAGTTAGGAAACATTGAGATAAACAATGGACGAAGGTAACATTAACTGTAGATCACCTGGGATGGGGGAGGGGGTGTTGGAAGTTAAAAATAAAGAATGAGATGCTATCTCTTACATTCTATACACGACTAATAGGTCTGTTTTTTAAGTGCCTTTTTTTCTTTTCCACCATAGCCGATAGTGCAATGGCCATGGAGGCACCACGGGAGACCCCCCCCCCCCGTTACCCTCAACATACAGGTCGGGCTGAAGTATTAAGATCCGGCTGGCTACCAAAGATAAACCCATTCACAAAAGAAAACTCCCCTTTCCCTTAAATGGCACAGTTTTTTGGCAGTGTATTTCCCTTCTTTAATCCCCACCACAAATGGGAGTTTAATGACCATGGAGGGACCACGGGAGGCAAGAATGGAAATTTCACCATGACCTGAAAAATTCTCTTGGTTCTCGCCAGATATTGAACCCGGGACCTTCCGGTCTACAGCCCACAATTATTATGATTGACGTATGCAGAAGTTAACATTATGATAGACGTATTCAGAAACAGAAACTGTCGGTAAACGGCTGCAAAAAAAAAAGGGTGATGTAACAATGTTATACGATAACACCATCCTGTAGTGAACTGTGACCTCAGCAAGTCAAGTGTGACGCCTAGTTTTACAGTCTATTTAACATGTACACTCGGAGGGCTGCCGACTTGTGTATTTGTGTCACACCAACGGGGACGCTATTATAAGGAAAGATGTTTGAACTCAGATTGAGTTATTCCGATATACGAGACTGAAATTGAGTTTTTACAACGTTTTTCTTAACTTCACATCTTGTCTGTTTATTTGATTGATTGATTGTTTGTCCGCGGAATATGGCAATCCAATTTTAGACAACTTTCCGATAAGCTATAGTTCTGATGAGTTTTTCGTTTTATAAAAATCAGAAGCTCTTATAAAGTCTATTACTATTACCATGTTACCAATTTATTCAGAAATTATTTTTCTCTTTTTAGTACGCAAGAAAAACGTTGTTTTTTATATAAAATATTTTTTTATAATGTAATTTTTATTGATCCATGAAATGGAAGTTTCGGTTTTTAGGATAAACCGCTTTATGTGACACTAAATAGTTTTGGGCGATTTATGCTAGTTAGGTATTTCATGACAATCAGTTTGATTCAGTTGATACGAATTAAGAATTCAAGTTGAGTTAAAACCGTCAATGCCATGCAAGAAAGTTCTCTGAGATGGATCTAAAACAGAGCTTGGCGGTCTAAATACCTCAAGTCATCTAAAATAGAACTGGGCTGTCTAAATACATCAAGTCATCTAAAATAGAACTGGGCAGTCTAAATACCTCAAGTTATCTAAAATAGAACTGGGCTGTCTAAATACCTCAAGTCATCTAAAATAGAACTGGGCTGTCTAAATACCTCAAGTCATCTAAAATAGAACTGGGCTGTCTAAATACCTCAAGTTATCTAAAATAGAACTGGGCTGTCTAAATACCTCAAGTCATCTAAAATAGAACTGGGCTGTCTAAATACCTCAAGTCATCTAAAACAAAACTGGGCTGTATAAATACCTCAAATTATCTAAAACAAAACTGGGCTGTCTAAATACCTCAAATTATCTAAAACAAAACTGGGCTGTCTAAATACCTCAAGTCATCTAAAATAGAACTGGGCTGTCTAAATACCTCAAGTCATCTAAAAGAAAACTGGGCGGTCTAAATACCCCAAGTTATCTAAAAACATGCCAGGGCTAACAAGTAAACTAACCCAGTTATCTAGCTAACACCAGAAGATAAAAACACGGGCCATGAAATGTGTTTCTGACGACAGAGAAAAGTCAAAACTTTCTACAACTAATTAGCAGAGACATGGTGGGGGTGGGGTTGGGGGGGGGGCGCTAGACTTTCACGATAAACTCCGTTTAGCTACAGGTGGCGGAATTTTCCGTTAACATTTCCGCACGTCGCTGTATAACGGTTTTTGTTTTCATCCTCTTATTAAATTATTTGAGTTCAGAATGTATTTTCCTTTATTAAAAACAATACCTCCGATTACCCCCCCCCCCCACCCCCATAGCAGATGCTTTCAATTTTTACAGTTACATTTTAGACTTTTAGACACACACGTGAATAGCTGAGAAACGTTTTTTATTATTTTTCTCATTACTTACCGAGACATTCATAAAATCTTACACACACAGACACACAAACTCCCCCCCCCACACACACACACAATAAACTATACAATACTTTTTACTCATCCAGTCCACAATTTTAAAACTACTTTGTCCATATATTATCAGGATATTGGGTTAGACACTTCCAAAAACAAATTTTTCTGCTAAGTCTCAACAATCGATGGCAATATATACAGAGACAATAACTCTAAATACACAAACCATTCCCGGTATTTATCATGCCCTTCACTGCCATATACTCTGCCCTTCACTGCCATATATCATGCCCTTCACTGCCATATATCATGCCCTTCACATATGCCCTTCACTGCCATATATTATGCCCTTCACATATGCCCTCCACTGCCATATTATGAAAGTCTTTTTTTTACAATCTAATCAACTGGAATTATTTTGAATGTCACACAGCTGATGTTGATGTACTTGGAGTGGACAACTTTAAAACCGATGACACAGTATTTCATCAGATGTGTGTGTCTCTCTCTTGTTTTACTGTTGGTGACACAAACATATTGTATAGTTATCTTGTTCTCTACGTCGTATGATACGTATGATTTAGTTTGTAAGTGCCACGTAGAAGCGTATACTTTTTTTTTACTTATTCACACGACCAAATATGTTGACTTAAGAATGGCAACTCTTGTAAAACGTGTGTGTATGTCGTGATGTTGATAATTTCAAATTCAACGCATGTTGATTCTCTCACACAATAAAATCAGATTCCCTCATGTTGATTCTCTCACACAACAAGATCAGATTCCCTCATGTTGATTCTCTCACACTACAAGATCAGATTCCCTCGTGTTGATTCTCTCAAATACAAGTACAGATTCCCTCATGTTGATTCTCTCGCACAAAAAGTACAGATTCCCTCATGTTGATTCTCTCAAATACAAGTACAGATTCACTCATGTTGATTCTCTCAAATACAAGTACAGATTCACTCATGTTGATTCTCTCAAATACAAGTACAGATTCACTCATGTTGATTCTCTCACACAACAAGTACACACAACAAGTACAGATTCCATCATACAAATAATTTAGTCTCTCTAACATAAACGTACAAATTCGCCAACAAACATAAATTCTCTCTCAAAGTTGGACTACAGAAGTGCCACGTTGTTGTAAGAATGACTGTAACAACACAATAAATATTCACAAAACGCAATTTTAACAGAGGGTTCAAATTAAAAAAAACGTCCATAATTTCTACAGCTAGAAGAAAAAAAAAATGAAATGAAAAAATTTGTGTTAAAAAAAAAAGCCATTATCTTAGATAGCCCAAGTTCATGTAGATTCTGTTAATGTGGCCAGATGATTAATACAATTAAACAGACTCACGATATAAGTTCATGTAGATTCTGTTAATGTGGCCAGATGATTAATACATTTAAACAGACTCACGACATAAACACATTGATTCAACCTAACGCATTTCCCAAACTTCGGGTCTTTTACAAAAAGATAAAAAACATTCCAATATGTTAGTTTCTGACGTCACTTCTTCAGTAAACAAAACAGTCCCCTCTCATTACCGGAAATCGTAGTAGGAATCACAAAATCTGAATCAACTCATTAAGACATAACCAAACGTTGATCAAAAGAGACAACTGTTTCTGATGTGCACATTTTATTTTCTCTCTGTCTCTATGTAAAATTCCTTAATACAAGTTAACTATGCTTTATTTCATTAGGATACTCAATTAATGACATTTTTTGGTTGAGCATTTAGAGCAGACGTGGGCAAACTAAAGCCAGCGGGTCAAGTCTGGGTCAGGCGGTCTGATGCAGCTCGCGTTTTGCTCTTGGCTCATTCACATAAATTACCTTTCATATGAATATATTTCATTTACACAAATTACATTTCACATGACTGTATTTCATTTACAAAAATAACCTTTCATAAGGATGTATTTCATTTACACAAATGACCTTTCATAAGACTGTATTTCATTTACAAAAATAACCTTTCATAAGGATGTATTTCATTTACACAAATTACCTTTCACATGACTGTATTTCATTTACAAAAATAACCTTTCATAAGGATGTATTTCATTTACACAAATTACCTTTCATAAGACTGTATTTAAAAAATACTTTTAATAGTTCCCTATTATCTTGGTCATATCTTTATTCCCGTCATGTTCCCTACCATCTCGTTCATATCTTCATTCCCGTCAAGGTTTCTACCATACTGGTTATATCTTCTTTCCCACCATGTTCCCCTAACATCTTGGTCATATCTTCATTCCCGTCATGTTCCCTACCATCTTGTTCATATATTCTTTCCCATCATGTTCCCCTGACATTTTAATCATATCTTCATTCCCGCCATGTTCCCTACCATCTTGTTCATGTCTTCTTTCCGATCATGTTCCCCTAACATCTTGGTCATATCTCCATTCCCGTCCAGTTCCCTACCATCTTGGTCATATTTTCATTTCCGTCAACTCGACAGGTGAGAGGCACATGATGTGAGTTACCTCACAGGGGTCGACAACCCACCTGTTGAATAGCGGAGAACGTTTCCGTAATTTGACGCTCACCTCATAGCTCCATCCCCCGCCCACCTGTCCGCCATTTTCTCATGCCGAAGTGGTTACATATACAGCGCCGGTAAGAAGAAAAAAAGGGGGAGGGGGGGGGGCGATACATCCTTCGCCACCCTACACCCCCCTCCCGGCTTGTGTCTTTAGTCAATGGAGGTTTCATGTTTTGGCTCAGGACGTATCTTGACCAAGAGATGAGATAAACGCCATTTGGTTTTTCACTCCATCGCCAATCTTTTGTTTAAACTTTGGTTCACTTCAAAGAACTAAGGCAGGGGCGAGGACACTCTGCCTGTGTGTGTGTGTGTGTGGTGGGGGGTGGCTCTGGTAAACTTTAACATTTTGCAATTATTAAAAGTAAAAAAAAAACCTTTTATTTAGTTTTGAAGTTAATGTGGTTCTCAATGAAAGATAACAATGACTGAATCAAGTTTAAATGTAAGATAACAATGACTGTATTAAGTTTAAATGTACAATCATCAAAGAATGAATCAATAAATAATATCGTGTCTCATTTGAAACCTGTGTGTCCCAACGGGAACATGGTGTACAAAGGTATCTGTGTGTCCCAACGGGAACATGGTGTACAAAGGTATCTGTGTTTCCCAACGGGAATATGGTGTACAAAGGTATCTGTTTCCCAACGGAAACATGTTGTACAAAGGTATCTGTGTTTCCCAACGGGAACATGGTGTACAAAGGTATCTGTATCTTCCCCCAGTGAAATATTTGGTTATCGATGGAGACCAAAGGTCTACAGTGATTTCAATTGTATATGATGCAAAATGGCAGAAAGAATTTTAGAAAAACGTGGGGCCCGTCCCCCCCCCCAAAAAAAAAGGTTTGAGAAACCCTGGTTTAAACTATACGTATAATAAAAATATAATACTTTGCATATATATACTGGTATTAAAAACATAATGCTATACAAATACACTAGTATTAATGTTTTACAAAGTGTTGATTTACTTCACACAGTAATCACACACACACACAGAGGGGGAGAGAGAGAGAGAGGGTGGGAGAGAGAGATAGAGAGGGAAGAGAGAGAGAGAGAGAGAGAGAGAGAATAATATATATATATTTCAACAATGTATTCTGTCACTTAAGTATTCTAATCTTTATATTCATGATCTACGTAAAATTCTCTAGAATTTGAGAATGTGACCAAATATCAAATATCGGTCAGCACAGCCAACAGCGTGACGTCACCAGTTCAGTCTCGTAGGGCCAAGTCATTGCAGACTATAAATAAACATTCAAGTTATCTGCTCTGTGTTCCCCGCTCACCCACTCCACCCCCCACTCCCCGGGCCTATCGTAAATGTAAAGGTAGATGTTTTCTTGAATTACAAACAAAAAGCAAGCAAGCACGTGCGCGCTCACCCACACCCCCACACAAGATTTACTCACACACACACATACACTAACCCACCCCACACCCACACAAGATTTACTCACACACACACACACACTAACCCACCCCACACCGACAAATGAAACCAGTTAGAAAACAATCCAAGAAAACCAAGTCTACTTAACCCACACACCCCCTCCCCAAACCGTCGTCTTCTATTACTTCCCCCTTCTGAGAAGAATGCAATAATCAGAACAAGTGGTGGCCATGTTTGTTGGTTTAATCTGGACAATTTATTCTTCTTTTATCCACTAACTGAAGGTTATCTACCTCATTATATAGATATACCTGGTTGGTGGGGGGAGGGGGCGAGGTGTTATTATATAGATATACCTGGTTGGGGGGGATGTACAAGGTTATCTCACTGCTGGTCTAAAACAATATCTCCACTCAGTGGTATGTTCAATTACCATTCTTTTAGCCAGAAGCATACACAACATTTCCAAGAGAAACATTTATTCTGTTTTTATGAGGCACTATATATATATACATAATTACATATATATATATATATATATATATATATATGTACATATCGTTTGTTATACCATAGCCGGTAAACAGTGCTGTGTACAGATCGTTTGTTATACCATAGCCGGTAAACAGTGCTGTGTACAGATCGTTTGTTATACCATAGCCGGTAAACAGTGCTGTGTACAGATTATTTGCTAAACAGAGATGTAAGAAAGTGTCCAGAATGGATGAAAAAAGAGGAGCCGTGGGTGGGGTGTTTGTGTGGGTGGGATTGGAAACGGGGGGGGGGGGTGATTGAAATGTCCAGACTCAGTCCTGACCACTCATTGTTTAAACTGTCCATTCTGGTGTTGGCCAAGTCACGTGAGCAAACGTACAAGTTCTCGTAATGTTATTGGATTACGTCGGGGCTCTTCGTTTTATCAGAAAAACACACACGGAGAAAGAATTGGCTGGCTAGAGATGGTCAGCTAGAACCGTTTTCAGCAAGCATTGTCCATAGAATAGATTTTTGAACGAAAAACACAGATGCAGATCCTACGTGACACACGTAAAATGTCGTCGTGTGCTGTCAATTAAGTGATGACCTCATTACCAAATACGTTCTCTATTCGGTCCCTCCAGGGACAGACTGTACTGACCGGTACTTCCTCTACCCCATATATATATAGCCTATGAAAAAATTGTGTGGTATGCAAGTACTTAGATTTAAAGCAACATAAAGATGAAATCATATTTTGTTCAGTTGAACGCTGTAATGAACAAGCTGCAAGTTGTTGTTTTCTCCATTTCAAACTCTGTCAAAGGTCAATCGATCATACAAAATGCAACAACAACTTTTATTTGTTTGCATTGAAGTCAGCAGCGACGGCAGAGCCTATATTTTGATTCCTGAACTGATTCTTATGGAGTTGAGTCCTAAAGTTGGCAATCATTTTACTGGAGCGTTCATTTCGCCCGTCCATTTTATGTTTCCAGGTAAAGGAATCGAACTCAGAGTCGCAAGATAAGAAAAATATCGGGAGTGGAATCGTATTCGGTAAAAAGTGTTAATATCTTATCATCACGAATCGCAACCTAGAGCAGGGTGTACCATGGTCGATATATCGTGCAATATTCGCCATGGTGTACAAAGGTCACTGTATCTTGCAACTCTGGCCATGGTGAACAAAGGTCACAGTATCTTGCAACTCTGGCCATGGTGAACAAAGGTCACAGTATCTTGCAACTCTGGCCATAGTGTACAAAGGTCACTGTAAATTGTTACCTTGGCCATGGTGTACAAAGGTCACTTCATCAATAATTATATACGGACTTTTCAAGAATCAAGAGATAATCCACTCAGTAAATGAGGTAAGTAAAACCAATCCACTCAGTAAATGAGAAAATTGTAACTAATCCACTCAGTAAATGAGGTAAGTGTGACCAATCCACTCAGTAAATGAGGTAAGTGTAATCAATCCACTCAGTAAATGAGGTAAGTGTAATCAATCCATTCAGTAAATGAGGTAAGTGTAATCAATCCATTCAGTGAATTAGAAGAGTGTCCATGTGTAACCAATCCAGATTTGAGTCGGAGAAAGAAATTAACAAACACTGCACCAACCAGCAGTTTATGTATAGGAGACATAAATGAACATTGCACCAACCAGCAGTTTATGTATAGGAGACATTAATGAACATTGCACCAGCCAGCAGTTTATGTATAGGAGACATTAATGAACATTGCACCAACCAGCAGTTTATGTATAGGAGACATTAATGAACATTGCACCAACCAGCAGTTTATGTATAGGAGACATTAATGAACATTGCACCAACCAGCAGTTTATGTATAGGAGACATTAATGAACATTGCACCAGCCAGCAGTTTATGTATAGGAGACATTAATGAACATTGCACCAGCCAGCAGTTTATGTTATGTATAGGAGACATTAATGAACATTGTACCAGCCAGCAGTTTATGTATAGGAGACATTAATGAACATTGTACCAGCCAGCAGTTTATGTATAGGAGA
Organism: Bulinus truncatus; assembly: GCA_021962125.1. Taxonomy (NCBI): domain Eukaryota; kingdom Metazoa; phylum Mollusca; class Gastropoda; family Planorbidae; genus Bulinus; species Bulinus truncatus. The sequence goes on from JAGDYQ010000102.1 coordinate 325,917, forward strand.
CATTAATGAACATTGCACCAGCCAGCAGTTTATGTATAGGAGACATTAATGAACATTGCACCAGCCAGCAGTTTATGTTATGTATAGGAGACATTAATGAACATTGTACCAGCCAGCAGTTTATGTTATGTATAGGAGACATTACTGAACATTGCACCAACCAGCAGTTTATGTTATGTATAGGAGACATTACTGAACATTGTACCAGCCAGCAGTTTATGTCATGTATAGGAGACATTAATGAACATTGCACCAACCAGCAGTTTATGTATAGGAGACATTAATGAACATTGTACCAGCCAGCAGTTTATGTATAGGAGACATTAATGAACATTGTACCAGCCAGCAGTTTATGTATAGGAGACATTAATGAACATTGCACCAGCGAGCAGTTTATGTTATGTATAGGAGACATTAATGAACATTGTACCAGCCAGCAGTTTATGTATAGGAGACATTAATGAACATTGTACCAGCCAGCAGTTTATGTATAGGAGACATTACTGAACATTGCACCAGCCAGCAGTTTATGCTATGTATAGGAGACATTATTGAACATTGCCGCAGTGACTTGCAGTTTCAAATATCTTGTCATCTCAAGCAGTTGCCATTCGACTCATTCTAACAACAATTGTCAGTTTAATAACAAGTATTTAAAATTCTGTATATGGCTAAGGAAATATATGTGAACAAATGAACCAGTTAACGTATTAAGTAAATTGAGTTTCATCAAGTTTATGTGATCTGGACTTAGAAAATAAATACATCGTTACCATGCCAGCACGTCTTGTATTGATTCTATGTTCCAGAGGTCAGAATTCACCTTTTTTTGGCGATAGTGAACCACGGCTTCCCTCCACCCAAAGATCCCACCACCACCACCAGCACCCCCCACTGAACAAACCCTATCACACAACTGTCCTCAAAGGCCAAATGAAACCTCCCATCTACCCCCCCCCCTTTCCCCCGGTGTAATACAATCGTGGCTACAGGCATCGTTCCGTGGAGAACTTTCTTTCCGTTGAGTAGCACATTAAAAATAGATCACTTTGGCCACCTTGTGCCGATGTTGTGTACACGTGACATTTCGATGACCAATGGCCCAAAAGAATGTTTACTTTTATCGACTGTCGAGAAATAATACACTAATCGTGGAGACAACACCCTTGTTTAACAATAGCCACGGACAATGTGTGTGTGTGTGTAGGGAGGGAGGGAGAGAGTGTGATATAAATACACGTGTAGCACAATGAGGTCCATTCTCTCTCTCTCTCTCTCTCTCTCTCTACTGTCAATGGTCAAGTGTAATAGCACCCCACTCCTCCTCACCCCTTTCTAATCGTAATTAAAGTATTGACTCGTCAGTGGGTTCAAAACCTGTGACTAAATTTTGGATATTGATTGGGAAGACCACAAGATTAGAGGGGTGGTGGGGTGGGGTGGGGGGGGGGGGGGTAAGTGGTCGTGATTTGATCCCGTGATCGGAGTGTCAATTGAAACAGTGACGTCAGGAACAAGATGTGCCGAATCCCAGGATGTCTCTATAATAATAATAATAATATGTACCCCATTATTTATTGTCGTGATACTGTGTACCTCTGGTAGACAAAACATATTGTTTTTAAGGTTATAGTTTCCACACACCTAATTGTTTTCGCTTTAGCCATGCATGTCTGTTTACCCGATGTTCTCAAATCGGTGCTCAACTCCCGGGGTAAGTGTACTACACTTTAGGAAACACTGCAGTAAGGAATCGTCAACCACCACAGGGATCGCCTGGTCCCCACCAGATGGCAGCAGCCAAAAATAGTGGGGCAACTTTGACAACATGGGCCCCTCTGCCCCAATTTCCTTCCGATTTCTGCAGACAAGTAAATACATTTCAAAAATTTTGGAGCCACAGGAAAAACTTTCGGGTTGCCCCCCCTCCCCTATGAGGCAGCCTTTCTGGTCACACCCGAGGCTGCCTTTCTGGCCACACCCGAGGCTGCCTTTCTCACCACACCCGAGGCTGCCTTTCTCACCACACCCGAGGCTGCCTTTTTTGCCACACCCGAGGCTGCCTTTCTCACCACACCCGAGGCTGCCATAGGTGTATCTCATAGGTAGCAAGCGTCTCGGATAGTCGAACATATGATGCGAACAACAGTAACAGAAGTATCGAGTCACCGGAGAAGAAGTACCGGTCAGTACAGTCTGTCCCTGGAGGGACCGAATAGCGAATGTATTTGGTAATGAGGTCATCACTTGATGGACAGCACACGACGACATTTTATGTGTGTCACGTAGGATGTGTTTTTCCTTCAAAAATCTATTCTGTGGACAATGCTTGTTGAAAACGGTTCTAGCTGATCATCTCTAGCCAGCCAATTCTTTCTCCGTGTGTGTTTTTCTGATAAAACGAAGAGCCCCGACGTAATCCAATAACATTACGAGAACTTGTACGTTTGCTCACGTGACTTGGCCAACACCAGAATGGACAGTTTAAACAATGAGTGGTCAGCACTGAGTCTGGACATTTCACTCACCCCCCCCCTCAAATAACACCCACACAAACACCCAACCCACAGCTCCTCTTTTTTTCATCCATTCTGGCCACTTTCCTACATCTCTGTTTAGCAGACGATCTGTATACAGCACTGTTTACCGCCTATAGTATAACAAACGATCTGCACACAGCACTGTTTACCGGCTATGGTATAACAAACCAGGGCTAAATTGAACGCCAAGTATAAAGTAATACGTCAACAAATATACATGTATGCTGTAGAATAAAATAAAAGTAAACAAATGCATTACAAAATATAAATCAACGGGTAAACAAATGCATGTCAGAGTATAAAAGTAATAAGTAAACGAATGTAAAACTAAGTACAAACTGGGATCCAATCAAATATGTAATGGTGATGTTGTGATCCAATCAAATATGTAATGGTGATGTTGTGATCCAATCAAATATGTAACGGTGATGTTGTGATCCAATCAAATATGTAATGGTGATGTTGTGATCCAATCAAATATGTAATGGTGATGTTGTGATCCAATCAAATGTGTAACGGTGATGTTGTGATCCAATCAAATATGTAACGGTGATGTTGTGATCCAATCAAATATGTAACGGTGATGTTGTGATCCAATCAAATATGTAATGGTGATGTTGTGATCTAATCAAATATGTAATGGTGATGTTGTGATCCAATCAAATATGTAATGGTGATGTTGTGATCCAATCAAAGATGTAATGGTGATGTTGTGATCCAATCAAATATGTAATGGTGATGTTGTGATCCAATCAAAGATGTAATGGTGATGTTGTGATCCAATCAAATATGTAATGGTGATGTTGGATCGATGCCAGGTTTTTTTTTACCGATTTCGGATCTACTTCCGATTCCTATTTATAGAAGTGACTTAGTGGAATGATTGAAAATGCGATAGATTGAGGTCTCTGAAATCGGATGAGAAATTTAGTAAAAATTATCCGACTATTATCGGAGAACTATGTACAGTTTCAACCAATATATCAGAGAACCATGTACAGTTTCAACCAATATATCGGAGAACTATGTACAGTTTCAACCAATATATCGGAGAACTATGTACAGTTTCAACCAATATATCGGAGAACTATGTACAGTTTCAACCAATATATCGGAGAACTATGTACAGTTTCAACCAATATATCAGAGAACCATGTACAGTTTCAACCAATATATCGAAGAACTATGTACAGTTTTAACCAATATATCGGAGAACTATGTACAGTTTTAACCAATATATCGGAGAACTATGTACAGTTTTAACCAATATATCGGAGAACTATGTACAGTTTTAACCAATATATCGGAGAACTATGTACAGTTTCAACCAATATCGGAGAACTAAGCACAGTTTCAACGACCAGACAGGAAATAAGAAAGAAACCATTTCATCCATCAACTTGACATGGGGGGGCGGTAAGGGGGTAAGTGTTGACCCCCCCCCTCTCTCTCTCTCTCTCTCTCTCTCTCTCTCTCTCTCTCTCTCTCCCTCCCTCCCTCCCTCCCTCCCTCTCCCTCTCTCCCTTCTCTCCTTTCCCTCTCTCCCTTCTCTCCCTTCTCTCTCTCCCCCTCTCTCTCCCTCTCCCTCTCTCCCTCTCCCTCTCCCTCTCTCCCTCCCCCCCCCCCTCCCTCCCCCCCTCCCTCCCTCCCTCTCCTCCCTCCCTCCCTCTCTCTCTCTCTCTCTCTCTCTCTCTCTCTCTCTCTCTCTCTCTCTCTCTCTCTCTCTCTCTCTCTCTCTCTCTCTCTCTCGTGTCATGAAATCAAAAATAAATTCAGAAAGGTAAATTAACATTTCATCATCTTCATATATTTTTTTTTATCAATCTCCCAAATAAAGGGTTGGGGTGGGGGTGGGGAGCTGGTTGCAAACATTATTTATGGGAGAAATTGAAGTTTTATTTTTTGTGTGCTAAATTTTAAACTTTTCATTTACAGAGAGAAAAATAGAAAGAGAAAAATGGAGAGTTAGAGAAAAGGAGAGTAATAAGCAGAAAAGTGGGGGGGGGGGGAGAAATAATAAAGCCGCGTCCAAGCTAATGAGATTATTTAGTCTATAACTGCCAAACAACGTGAATAATTCAGTTTAATTAACTTAGAATGTGATTTTATTATTCTAAATATTCAAACAGTCGCAGGTGATGTTCTAAATGTCTTCGCTTCCAACTTTCGTCAGTTGTTTAAACAAAGAAAACAAACCGACCAGAGTAAAGTATTTTAAACAGAAAAGTTCTAAACGTTTTACATTCCTGTGAGAGAAAATGTGTGAGTTATGGTCAGCTGGTCACTCTACTGCCGAATCTGGACTGTCCACACGGATGTGGAGGCCTACTAATGTGTGGAGTTTTAGTAAAACTAAATGGTTTGAAATAAAAGATGACGGATGAAGCTCTATGAGTGTAAATAAGTTTAAGGAAGCTCTTACTGAGCATTTAATCCCCTTTTCTGTATCAAGGGCCGTTCTTGGGGCGGATTTTATGGGCTCTAGGCAAAGAGTTTTAAGATATATTTGGTTCATAGGGATAAGTACATGTGGGGGCCACACTAATGATCAGAGCTGATAGGAACGTGTACATGAAGTGGGGGTGATTGGGTTGGGGTGGGGCGCGGTCACCTAGTTTGACCATTCGAAAGAGCGATTCAGTAACTCTGCCTTGGACCCACGACTGTAACTCTGCCAAGATCTCCTAAATTATCTCTGACAAAACCGTATGAATGACTGCCTGCACTGATAACCTGTTGAAGGTATTTTAAAACTAAATTCTACGCAATCCAAAACGTCAAAGCTTACCAACTACATAACTTAAAACTTGGTTATTCTCTGCTCTGCCAACTACGACGTTTTTTATTATTATTATTTTCTTTTATATCGGAATCGGGAATGGAGCATTCTGGGTGAAAAAAAAAATCATTTCCTGTCAGGCAGAAATATCACGTGACAAATCATTTGCCAACCTCACGATTTAACATTTGTATAAGGGAATAAAAACACAGAAGAGTGATGGATGAGAGAGAGAGAGAGAGAGAGAGAGAGAGAGAGGGAGAAAGAGAGGGGGGGAGGGAGGGAGAAAATAAGAAGAAAGAGAGAGCGTGGGAGCCTGATGGGAGAAACCAGGGGAAGCAACACTGCATTCATTAAATTGACGCCCTAATTATAAAGTCCATCCATTTAGCGCGGAATAGAGTCTCGCACTAATAAGATTGACCTTGGGTCAAACATCGACCAATGACCACTTCCAGATAACGTTCACCAGACTTGCGGGTTCACGTGCAAAGAAAGAAAGAAAAAAAAAACCTGCCTCGCAGAATGGCTTCTCGCCCATATCTGAAAGTTATATGGCTAAAAATAGCACGGCTAAAAATAGCACGGGTCAGACCTTGATGAGAAAACCTTTATTTGTGTGTCGAGAGTAGAGAGTTGATTGTTTGTTTTGAAACGAGTTTTACTTCCTGCTAGCAGCACAGTTTTAAAAAAGAAAACTAACGAACACTGATTTACTTGACAGTCAGAACTAATTATTGTTAATGTAGAGAAACTTTTTTGTAGCATTCATTGGCCATTTACTTATTTCTGGTTTTACGACAGTCTTTATATAAGTTGATTCACCAGTGTGTAATGAGTGTTCACCATTCACTAATATGTAATGTGTGTTTCACTTATTGGTACCTGTAAAACAAGCATTGCAATGTATTGTTCATATTCACTAATATGTTATGAATTTTTCACAAATGCGTGTTGACGTTCTGTAATGTGTAAAGTGAGTTTATATTTGTATTAATGTATAATGTATGCCAACATTTAGTGTTCAATGCTGGTTCTGAAATACGCATTGTGAAATACTTATATGCAATGCAAGTTCACTATTGTGTTATGCTGGTTCATTGTGTAATCTTTATTCAACAGTCACCCGCATTACTTTATTTATATCAGGGATGGTAAAAAGGGTTTTATCATCAAAGTGCCAAATAATGATGATTAAACAGAATTTTTTTTTGCGTGCCAAAAATGACCTACTAGTACAGATATGACCAACAATGTTGTAGTACTACTAGTACAGATATGACCAACAATGTTGTAGTACTACTAGTACAGATATGACCAACAATGTTGTAGTACTACTAGTACAGATATGACCAACAATGTTGTAGTACTACTAGTACAGATATGACCAACAATGTTGTAGTACTACTAGTACAGATATGACCAACAATGTTGTAGTACTACTAGTAGCTTGAATGTCATTATAACGACTGCACTCGCCGATATACATTTAAAATATCCCTTTTTTACTTTCCGTCTAAATAATAACGTATAGAATCAGCCATGACATGTAGCTTCCAGCTTACGCCCTGAACTCGACGCTAAAATTGGTAACAAAAATGAGCTAAATGTTAGAGCTAAATGAGATAAATGTTAGAGCTAATGTTAGAGCTAAATGAGCTATATGTTAGAGCTAAATGTTAAGAAGTAAATGAGCTAAATGTTAGAGCTAAATTGGTAAATGCTACTAGACACACACAAAAAAAATCAAGTATTAATTATATTTAGCTCATGTTTTAAATTAAATGTTTTATCTCAAAAACCGACATTCGTATCGACAACATAAAGAATGGTCATAGGGTTTAATGATTATTGTGCAACGTTAGATCGCTTATATCATTGACACCGAAATAGCATATATAAATTATATAACTAACATTACTAACAATGGGAAACAAGAGGTAAGCATTTATATGAATCAAGAATATAATGAGAAGCAAACATTATTTCACTTTTACTCAAAACGCATAAATTGGTGTAGTAGTTTTTTTATAGAATTAAATAATTTTTAAAATGTATAAAATGAAACCTTTTAAAAAAAAATTTAAAAAATTCGATTTTCTTAAAATAAAACGTAAAAAAAACCCCTCATCCGTATCATCCATGTATTTATACAAATTATCCATTCTAAAAATAAAAAGCGTGTGTGATTAAAATATATGAACTAAATATCAACATGTGTTGATAAGTAGCAATAAATAATCTATTTATATACATGGTCTCCCAAGCTTATATTTTTAGTACTAATGATCATTCATGTAGATACTTGTATGACATAAAGATATACGATAGATTGATACATAGATTTATAATATAATTTAACGTTTGTTGATTTCATTTTTTTTTCTTAAGTGAATCTTCCATCCATGAGTTCTATGCAATGACCTCTCACTATTGTGTTAAATGAATTCAATAATGTCTATTGTTACTTAACATTTGTTCAACTGACGCTTAGCATTTACAAAATTGCCAGGGTGACGCTATTCTTGGAAATTTTACACACAAAATAAAACCGTAAGAGGAACTAAGTGCCAGGGTGACGCTATTCTTGGAAATTTTACACACAAAATAAAACCGTAAGAGGAACTAAGTGCCAGGGTGACGCTATTCTTGGAAATTTTACACACAAAATAAAACCGTAAGAGGAACTAAGTGTTGTATCCAAATATACTTGTTTGTTTTTAAATTAACCAGGAAAATAAGATTTTTAAAAAAGGGGAGGGGTGGGGAGCAATACGCAGGCGTCCCGTCTAAGTTAAAATAAAAGGGAGAGTGGGCCGTCCAATGTTTACAAACATTTTTATCGCCAGAATTTCTCTCTCGGCTAGACGATGGTGTCAAAATAACATAAGCTGAGAAACTAGCGTGCACAGTGATGTGTCAGCATCAGTGCTGACCCCACCGAGCCGGGCTGACCCCACCGTGCCGAGACGGCTGTGCTCATCCGTGAGTCTTAGAATACTCGGAGAGCCAGACATGTTTGGTCTGATAAATTATCGCGCACAAACATGTAAACAGATACAAAGATTTAGAAACAAGTAAATAAACGCACTCGAAACCTATTGGCTCACATCGATAGATGGCGCACTAAGACATGTCATTGATTGGTTGATTGGTGGAGGGAGGTGGCTAATTTAATGGCCATGCTACTGTGTGTATACAATAATATGAAATGAAAGTATCGGTGTGAATATAAGATAGTATACATCAATGAGTTATCAGACCTCTTGGTGCTAATCCTGGACACTGCAGGCTGAGACAGAAAGAAAGATACAGGATTTCAGAAAATGGCCCCCATGCTCTCATTAATGGAATACAAAACCATTATCTATGTCAGGGAAGAGATTAACAGCCTGGTGGCCCCTAAAGAACAACTCCTGGCTACAGCCTGGTGGCCCCAAAAGAACAACTCCTGGCTACAGCCTGGTGGCCCCTAAAGAACAACTCCTGGCTACAGCCTGGTGGCCCCTCAAGAACAACTCCTGGCTACAGCCTGGTGGCCCCTCAAGAACAACTCCTGGCTACAGCCTGGTGGCCCCTCAAGAACAACTCCTGGCTGCAATGAAACAACGAAAACTGACGTGGTTCGGGAATATCTCACGCCACAGTACTCTGAGCAAGAAGACCGACCGTCATAGAAAGAACTAGACTGTGAACATTAAAGAATGGACCGGCCGTAATAGAGAGGGGAATGGAGACACTGGCCATAACAGAGAGGGGAATGGAGACACTGGCCATATCATAGAGGGGAATGGAGACACTGGCCATAACAGAGAGGGGAATGGAGACACTGGCCATAACAGAGAGGGGAATGGAGACACAGGCCATATCAGAGAGGGGAATGGAGACACTGGCCATAACAGAGAGGGGAATAGAGACACTGGCCACAACAGAGAGGGGAATGGAGACACTGGCCATATCATGGAGGGGAATGGAGACACTGGCCATAACAGAGAGGGGAATGGAGACACTGGCCATAACAGAGAGGGGAATGGAGACACTGGCCACAACAGAGAGGGGAATGGAGACACTGGCCATAACAGAGAGGGGAATGGAGACACTGGCCACAACAGAGAGGGGAATGGAGACACTGGCCATAACAGAGAGGGGAATGGAGACACTGGCCATAACAGAGAGGGGAATGGAGACACTGGCCATAACAGAGAGGGGATGGAGACACTGGCCATAACAGAAAGGGGAATGGAGACACCTTTCAACGACAATGACCCTAAAGTCACCACAACATGTTAATGGACAATAATGATGCCCATCCGTAAACGTATCAATATGTATGATGTGTCCACAGATTCAGCCAATGAATATAGTTCAATATGCTGTGCACATATATTTAACGTATAATCGTATAAGACGTATGATCTAATAAACTGTGCCTAAAGATTTAGCCCAAAATAAAACATTGTGTATACTATGCCCTCAGATTTAGCCCGTTACATTAAGTGCGGGTTTGTCTAAATAAACAATATAACAGCCCGCCCACATAATACATCAGGCCATAACCACACATTTTCCATACAAACATACCGTGCACACATACCTGGTCAAGATGTAGAATACAACATGCCTCACCCATACAACTGGGAATGGTGTATATAATGTAAAATTCAGCACTCACACGTTTCGCCATAATCCACAGGTAAAAGTTCATTAAATTTACAACTCCATCACTTTCTGCTGTCTGGCACCCACTCATCCCCCGCCTCACTGCATGCAGTGCCAGATATTCATCCCCAAGTCTCAACAGATCGCCAAGAAAATATTGTTCTTGGATTCAGCGCTCATCACCGGCAAGGGACTTAACCCGGTCCCAAGGTAAGCCTGTATCCCCCTCCCCCTCCCTTTCTTATAAAAACAAGAGCACGTGACCCGGGCCAAAGGGAGGGGGGTTCAGATAGAGTCAAGAAACAGTTATGGAACTGAACCAGCAAATGTTGAGCATTTTATCACACCCTCAAGACTCCCGCTGTACCGAGACTAGAACTGAAAAGATGTTGGAGAAATAGAAGCAGGGAGAAGTGGGGGTCAGAGTTATCTACCGTGGAGAATGGGATTTAAATGAAATCACAATCAACCTTTTACTTCCCTTTGGAGCAGAGCATCCACTGCTTGAGTGTGGTGAATGTTTTGATTACATATCATTCAACGGTTCTCGTTGTATTTATTTATGCTTTACATTCAGTGGTACCTTAGTTAACGACAATAATCGGTTGTTCGATATCCGTAGTTATCCAAGATGCCACAGTCAACAAGTAAACTATTGGTAATCGTTTTGTTTGCTCGATATCCGTCGTTATCCAAGATGCCACAGTCAACAAGTAAACTATTGGTAATCGTTTTGTTTGCTCGATATCCGTCGTTATCCAAGATGCCACAGTCAACAAGTTAACTATTGGTAATCGTTTGTTTGCTTCCCCCCCCCCCCCGCTAAGTAATCCATTGACGGAGAGTCGAAACACGAAGCCTGTGTCGTTATCTATCACATATTTTGCTTAAACCCACTGTTCCTTAACCAAGTAAGTCGTTAACTTAGGTTGTCATTAACCAAGGTTATCGTTGTATATAATCCACGTTGTATAGCTCTTCAATACTTAAAAAAGTATCAAGAATGTCTGTTACGCCAAGGTTTTACGGGGCTAGATAAAGGATCAAAAGATGGTGTTTGAATTAATTGACCACTTTTTGAAAACGACCTGTCCGCAATGCACCCCTGCCCCCCCCCCCACCCCCGGAGATGCAGCAAGGGTGTATAGCTCACTCTGTTAGCTCTCGACGTCGCCGAATAACGTGAATTATGCCACCCTATTTAGGGTGCCGCCCTGATATGACGCGTCACAACACCCAATACCGGGACTCTCCGTTATATTTGCGAACAGCTAAGGGTCAACAACGTAAGATCTGGTCATAGACTCTCCGTTATATTTGCGAACAGCTAAGGGTCAACAACGTAAGATCTGGTCATAGACTCTCCGTTATATTTGCGAACAGCTAAGGGTCAACAACGTAAGATCTGGTCATAGACTCTCCGTTATATTTGCGAACAGCTAAGGGTCAACAACGTAAGAACTGGTCATAAACAGCTTAATCCATGATTGGGAAGTAACACTTTCTGGACATCACATCTTATAAATGATTGTATTAATACCACAAGGGTCTGTTCATAAATATGACTGTGTTAATACCACAAGGGTCTGTTCATAAATATGACTGTGTTAATACCACAAGGGTCTGTTCATAAATATGACTGTGTTAATACCACAAGGGTCTGTTCATAAATATGACTGTGTTAATACCACAAGGGTCTGTTCATAAATATGACTGTGTTAATACCACAAGGATTTGTTCATAAATATGACTGTGTTAATACCACAAGGGTCTGTTCATAAATATGACTGTGTTAATACCACAAGGGTCTGTTCATAAATATGACTGTGTTAATACCACAAGGGTCTGTTCATAAATATGACTGTGTTAATACCACAAGGGTCTGTTCATAAATATGACTGTGTTAATACCACAAGGGTCTGTTCATAAATATGACTGTGTTAATACCACAAGGGTCTGTTCATAAATATGACTGTGTTAATACCACAAGGGTCTGTTCATAAATATGACTGTGTTAATACCACAAGGGTCTGTTCATAAATATGACTGTGTTAATACCACAAGGGTCTGTTCATAAATATGACTGTGTTAATACCACAAGGGTTTGTTCATAAATATGACTGTGTTAATACCACAAGGGTCTGTTCATAAATATGACTGTGTTAATATACTAGAGTTCACTCATGAATAAGTGAATGCAAGACATTCTGAATGTTTGAAACATTTCTCCGGACGAACAAAATAAAATGTAGCTGGTAAATAAAGATGCCCACAGGTAGACAGGGTTGCAATACAAACCGCGGGTCCATACCAGATGCTGAAATATTTCTCTCCTATTACGCTATCTTTCACGGTGATACGGTCCTTAATGTGTGGATCTGTCCAGAGATAAAAGCTGTTATTTTTCAATTTACCATCTACCTGGTATCTCACTTAACACAGACACAATGTCACCGTGCTCCCAGATTTGTGCAGAAGAAAAACTTGAATACTAGATTTGTGGTAGAATGTGAGGTGTAATATGTGGTCAAATGTGTGGTGTAATATGTGGTCAAATGTTTGTGTAATATGTGGCCAAATGTATGTGTAATATGTGGTCAAATGTATGGTGTAATATGTGGTGAAATGTGAGGTGTAATATGTGGTGAAATGTGTGGTGTAATATGTATACTAACATTGAAATTATTCCAGAAATAAAATAATGAGTAAGCGCGCAATGTGAAAAAGGCGACATCCCCAGTTTAAAAGTACTAGTACATGGAGCTGGTTAACAAAACATATTAAATAGATACATTGGCTAATGTGAGACAAGATAGACGATGTGTGCACGTCTGAACACTAGAGCCATTCTTGGATGTCACACCTAGTGTCTAATAAATATGATAACTTTTCCATAGAACCCCCAAACATCTCGAGAAGTATATACCTAATGTGCGGCGGGGAAGCACTGAAGATGGCGTATGCATTTAACACTGTCAACAATTAAATGTTTATCAACAAGTACACACCTATTATATACAATGTGATTATGATATTAAATGAGGAAGTGGGTGGATTCACTAACTTACCGAAAGGGTTTCATCCATATTATAATTTGCCAAATTGAATCCAGTTTTATCTTTCCATATGTTGTCATGAAGAGTTTTATTTAGGTCAGTGCTAACGTAGAAACATTCTGAAGAGATGGAAAAAAAAAAGACATTAGGTTCAGGATCAGCATTGTGGAAATGGACATATATTCATTGAGACATGTATTGTGGAAATGGACATATTCATTGAGACATGTATTGTGGAAATGGACATATTCATTGAGACATGTATTGTGGAAATGGACATATTCATTGAGACATGTATTGTGGAAAAGGACATATTCATTGAGACATGTTAGTATAACCGTGGGACAATGAAGACAAGTTAGTATAACTTTACAATACATTCACCGTGGGACAATGAAGACAAGTTAGTATAACTTTACAATACATTCATCGTGGGACAATGAAGACAAGTTAGTATAACTTTACAATACATTCATCGTGGAACTATGAAGACAAGTTAGTATAACTTTACAATACATTCATCGTGGGACAATGAAGACAAGTTAGTATAACTTTACAATACATTCATCGTGGGACAATGAAGACAAGTTAGTATAACTTTACAATACATTCATCGTGGGACAATGAAGACAAGTTAGTATAACTTTACAATACATTCATCGTGGGACAATGAAGACAAGTTAGTATAACTTTACAATACATTCATCGTTGGACAATGAACTCATGAGGTTAATGAGAGCTGGGGTCGGGGTTAAGAGTCACACCATAGTCAATTGAACAAGATTTACTAATTAATTAATATAAAAAGGGATTCATGGGAGCTAAACAACTCATCAAAGTGTCGCACGGGTCTCATATATCCGTATTAGGCCACCATTGAACTATTTTTAGAGCATTTTCGAAAAAAAAATGCTCTATTGTCCCCGTTTTGTCTGTCTGTCTGTCTGTCTGTCCGTCAGCACCCTAGATCTCAACAACCATAAGTCATAGACCCATGATGTATATATCATTTTGTAGGTCTTGGCCTGCCAAGAAATGACTTTTTTCCATTTTGCGATCTGACCTCTCAGGGCCGTAAAAGGGGCCTTATAAAGTACCGTTTTTACTATATAAGTTATATTAATAATGGAGCGCCCTATATCTCAGCAACCATAATTCCTAGACCCATGATGTATATATCATTTTGTAGGTCTTGGCCTGCCATGTGTACATCAAAAGTTCATTTCGCGATAGGACCTCTGAGGGCCGGGCTTCAGGGCTCCTAAGGGGCTTATATATTATATATATGGCCCCATTCTACACCTTGCACGTTCAATAACCCATTCATTTTGGTGCGAAATACTGCAGCACGTAGTTTCACCAAGATTTATTAAGAAACTCATCAAATGAAATAGTAAGCTTGTGTTCTGAGTTTAATTGAAAGTATCAGAGCTATGCAACAAATGACGGAGTTTTCGGACGATTAAATGACTACAATTTCGAATGTTTTCAATTATGAGTCCTATTTCAGTAACCACAAACCACGTGTAGTTAGATTTAAGAGAAAATATTTTTTTTTCAAATATAAAGAAACGTCTTTATAATATTTTTTACAGATATATGCATTACACAATTGAATTTATAAACATTTCCAAAATTGACAAATATTTACTGAAAGCTAACAAACGTACTGATACATAACATGAAAATGCGCTAACACGTCCTGTGTCCAGAATGGAACAGGCTTAATTGCTTGTTTTTTATTCAAGGGACCCTATTCTAGACAAAGGACGTAACCCCGCCAAGGAACTTGACAGCTGAGCTGTAAATATACGTAACTGAAGTGCGCATTAACTATTTTTTACTATTAACTGGTAGAACTTGTTCACTTGCATATCAAAAGTTTCACAACAATACATCGTAAATAAAACTTCCAGTTTCAATTAATTAAAACAGTGTGATCTCAGAAATAAATAAGCTATTAGTCGAACAAAAATGTCTTAAACTGTTAGACTCCATCCAATGTTCGATGCAGTTCTATATATGTCTATAGTATTGTTTAATTACGAATGTAGATTAATTTGGTCATTTTGAAATTTGAATCGATGTTTCTATGTGGCTGGTTTCGGGTTGTTTTCCATGGCGTAAAATTATGGTAAGCCCCCACTGGGCCGAAATTCTACGGACCTTGCGATTATCGTATCTGTTTCGCTCCATATATTAATGCAAACAGACCATTTAAAAACTACACCTGCAAGGAAAAAACTCAGAAAGAAGCGGAAATTTGTTTAGTATTTCGTAGCGGCGAAAAAATATACGGGATTCGCGAGGTCTAGAGACTCGAATTTCCGACCTATAATGAGATTACCTTGAAGGTTTTAAGACACCTTACAATATGGCTGCACATTAATATCTTCCGGCATTTCGGCCCCAATGAGCACTCCAGTTTAATAAAGTTCGGTGGACCATACTCAAGTAACACTTTTTGAAAAACTTCATCTGCACAACACTGACCGATATATCGACCACAATTAGTTCACATTCGGAAAGTGTATTGAATAACACAAGGAAATTCGCTCATGACACACACACGCACGCATGCACACACACACACACACACACACACGTCCCACTGTCCCATGTGTAATCAAATCAACCCGCAGCTCAAGATGTCGCTATGTTATGGGAGACAGGGCGAAATAAAACGTGTGGACCAACACCCCCTCCTCCCCTCCCGATGTTTTTTTCTCTTTCACCGAGCTTGTCTCTAGTAAATTTAGTTTTTTTTAGTTTTATATTTTCTTTAGATTGGATATCCACTCCTCCCCCTATCCATTAATCCAGCTTTTTTAACAATTATTAATATTGATATATCGGTATCCATTTCCATTGGAATCCATTGAAAAACTGAAGAAAGGGAGACAATTGTCATGAAACGTAAACATTGTCATTTCCACCAAGACAACTAGAGACGTTGTCAGTCCAGGGTCAGTTGTTTTTAGATTTTAAAACGGGCCAACCAATGACAAACAATGGTTGTGTAGTATTAATCAGCCTCATTTACTTTACAAAAAAAAAAATCACTAAAATATCGTCCACACCTGAAATAGTTTATTTATGTCTGGATGTGACAATTATTGATCAAGAGTGTTGCTCTCAAACAATCATTCAAGAAACAAATATGCATATGAGTTACTTCAAGATGTCTGTAAACAAAACAATAAAATGAGTTACTTCAAGATGTCTGTAAACGAAACAATAAAATATTGCAAACCACAAAGAAACAAAATCTGGCCAGAAATGGGACACAACAGGTGATACTATGATACTATAGTACTTAGGTAACATGGGAGAGAACTACTGAGTTTAACTTGATACTGTACTCTGACAGAAAGAACTTTGCTATACAGTTAATTGTTTCCATTTCTTTCTATGTTCCACACAAGAACAAATTTAATCATTTTATACAATGAACTATTAATATGCTAGGCAATAGAAAACACACCTACACACACACACATTGTATATAAATACTAGCTGTACCCTGCAAAACCTTTGCATAGAGTTATATTTCCTTAGACTTGATCGGTAGGCTAGGTTATTTTTGGTTTCGGACAGATGATTTTATTTTAAACTGGAATACTGTTGTATTAATTCTTTACTTTCAATTTAACGCAGAACCCACACCGCTATTATTTATATAGATACCCAGGGACGAGGCGTGAGTGTTGCCGGTCATAACTCTTAGAGAAAAATTTATTGATGTTTTTATGCTGTATACAAAGCACAAACGAACAAAGATCTATATATATATGTATAAAGTATTGGACTAACAATATATACGATTTATATATAACTGATGTTATATATATTTAAACTTGTACCGGTAGTCATTTTATGCTATATAATGGTACTGTGTTTATTGAATTTAGTTAGCAAAATCATTTTCATAAGGGTATTTCAGTATAAATGACTATGAAACCTATAGCACACACACCCCCACACACACACAGACAGACATAGTAACGGTGGATGGGTAGTCTGAGCTGTGGTGCCGCACAGTGTGTCTGTCAGATCTGAAGGAGGTGGGGGGGGGGGAGGTGCCAAAACATGTAAGTCACACAGGGTGACACAGATGAAGTAAGAATCGGAAGATTTATTTTAGTTTTATAAAAAAAAATGTAATAAACACAAATATTCTGGTTTGAAAGTAAGTATAAATCAAGGTACGCACCACTAATTGCACGTAAAGACATTTGTACTCTGTAACGTAAAGACACTGGTACTCTGTAACGTAAAGACATTCGTACTCGGTAACGTAAAGACATTCGTACTCTGTAACGTAAAGACATTCGTACTCTGTAACGTAAAGACATTGGTACTCTGTAGAGTGGTGTGGTGTTGCAATCCGTGACCCACTTAGAAACGTGTTCCGTCTTACAGCCCCACTAAGTAAAGAAATGTAGAAAAATGATTAGAAAGGGAATCTACATTTCATTGCACACACTGTCAACAAAGTAATTTTTTTTTCTATTTGTCCAACCACCAGTGAGCCGCTACGCACACTATGAGAACTACTGTAGAGAACTATTGTAGAGAGCTACTGTAGAGAACTATTGTAGAGAACTACTGCAGAGAACTACTGTAGAGAACTACTGTAGAGAACTACTGTAGAGAACTACTGTAGAGAACTATTGTAGAGAACTATTGTAGAGAACTATTGTAGAGAACTATTGTAGAGAACTACTGTAGAGAACTACTGTAGAGAACTATTGTAGAGAACTATTGTAGAGAACTACTGAAGAGAACTATTGTAGAGAACTACTGTAGAGAACTATTGTAGAGAACTACTGTAGAGAACTATTGTAGAGAACTACTGTAGAGAACTATTGTAGAGAACTACTGTAGATAACTATTGTAGAGAACTACTGTAGAGAACTACTGTAGAGCATTGTTGTAGGTATGGAAATAATCTGAAAGGAGGGATAATAAATTCGTTTAAAACCAAGCCTGCTGTTTGAGAAGGTAATACAAGACATCTAACATGTCAATATACAAGACATCTGACATGTCAATATACGAGGCATCTGACATGTCAATATACGAGACATCTGACATGTCAATATACGAGACATCTGACATGTCAATATACGAGACATCTGACATGTCCATATACGAGACATCTGACATGTCCATATACGAGACATCTGACATGTCCATATACGAGGCATCTGACATGTCAATATACGAGACATCTGACATGTCCATATACGAGACATCTGACATGTCCATATACGAGACATCTGACATGTCCATATACGAGGCATCTGACATGTCAATATACGAGACATCTGACATGTCAATATACGAGACATCTGACATGTCCATATACGAGGCATCTGATATGTCAATATACGAGACATCTGACATGTCCATATACGAGGCATCTGACATGTCAAAATACGAGACATCTGACATGTCCATATACGAGACATCTGACATGTCAATATACGAGGCATCTGACATGTCAATATACGAGACATCTGACATGTCAATATACGAGACATATTGCATGTCAATATACGAGGCATCTGACATGTCAATATACGAGTCATGCTATAAAATTTAAAGTCTACAAAAAAAAAAAAAATCACGTAAAAAGAAAATATTTCACCCCAGCTAACAGTGGAACCAAACAAAATATTTCACCCCAGCTAACAGTGGAACCAAACAAAATATTTCACCCCAGCTAACAGTGGAACCAAACACAAACAATAATAAAATACAATTTTCATTTTCACAATTACTGGACAAGCCACACCACCACCACCAAACATGTCGCACAACCACAACATTCATTTTTAATGACCCAATCCATCTCAGCTTTCCCCCCCCCTTCAAGTCACGTGACATGTCCCCTTCCCCCCCCCCTCTCTCTTCTCTCTTCCCCCAGCTTCAAAGACTGACAATGGCCTCCGGTCAGTTTTAAAAATAAAACTTCACTGGTCCTTCAAGCCTCGAACCATTTTGCATTCTTTTTAAAACGTATTTGTAGTTTCTTTGACAGCTTCCCCCCATCCCCACCCCTAGGGCTCCTCAACCAATACAAACTCTTTCAAGATATAAAAGTCATGTCTTCTTGGACAAACTAAAACTACATTAAAACCGGTCAAACTCACCCATCAGCGCCCCATCTACGCCCCCTTCCGATCACCAGACAATCTTATTTTTACAGTCGACTCGACCACCAGTTCTTTTCTTCACCCCATTTTTTTTTCCTTTTCTTCTACTCATCAATCACTTTGTCTTTTAAATCGTTTTTTTTTTTGTTTTGCCCCACCTCCTAATGTAACTATCTTGTTTAGATTCTTCCTAGTTGCTCAAACTGAAACTTTTTTTTTTCCTTCACAATATGATAACCATTATTTGATTTTTTTTTCTTCTTCTTGCTGCCTCGAGTTTGTTTCATTTCTTGATTTCCTGCGATAGATTTTTATTTAGAGATAATTTCTACATTAGAGTTATCTGTTCATTTGATCCTACTCCACGAAAGCGTGGGGGCTTCTAAAAAATAGCCCGCGAACTCGCTACAAAAAAACCGTTAGCAGTTTAAAGTAGTCTAAAACTATACCAATGTATGTAGACCGGGGGGGGGGCTAATGAGATGTAGTAATAAATAAAATATCCCATAAAAACATATATCTGGAAAAAATTGTATGTTTTTTTTTTTTAAAGTGGTGAGACTAAGAGAAGATATGAAGATATTCTGAGTTTTTTTTTTTTTAATACTAGCATATAGAAGAAAAAAAAATGAATAATTCAAGACGCTATTTCTGTGAGTAATGGATATTCCCATGGTGCTGATATGAGAGAAAACTTATACTCCCCCTTTAACTGATCTAGGTGATGGTTTCTTTAGCATTAGTAGGACAACTATCAAGCGTGATATTTTTTAACTCCCCTGTGTCGAAATATATAGGTGAATGGTGTCCCTTGTTGGGAATTATAAAGAGACTATCTTTTACGTTCTGAGTGCGTCGGTATTAGGTGGTAAGGGTGTGGGTGGGGATGGGTTGGTAGAGATAACGGTTTGCACCCAGAGATGAGTTGATGGTACAATCAATGGTACTGCTACCATTACGGCTGCTAACATGGTTGGTAACCATTTAGTTTGTAGGGTTGTGGCGTAACATCAGTTTAGAAATTCATGCTGAAAGATTGGGCGCGGGTTGGACATAGTTTAAAAAAAACAAACAATAAAGAAGTTATTAATGATAAATAATATTAATGGTTAAATAGTGAAACATGAGCACAGAACTGTTGGAATTGATGAACTGTTTGAATTGATGAACTGTTGGAATTGATGAACTGTTGGAATTGATGAACTGTTGGAATTGATGAACTGTTTGAATTGATGAACTGTTGGAATTGATGAACTGTTGGAATTGATGAACTGTTTGATTTAACGAACTGTTGGAATTGATGAACTGTTTGATTTTACGAACTTTTGGAATTGATGAACTGTTGGATTTAACGAACTGTTGGAATTGATGAACTGTTTGATTTAACCAACTGTTGGAATTGATGAACTGTTGGAATTACCGAACTGTTGGAATTGATGAATTGTTTGATTAAACGAACTGTTGGAATTGATGAACTGTTTGATTTTACGAAGTGATTGAATTAAACAACTGTTGGAATTGATGAACTGTTTGATTTTACGAACTATTTGAATTAACTAACCGCTTGAATTGATGAACTGTTTGATTGTACGAACAGTTGGAATTACCAAACTGTTTGATTTAACGGATTGTTTGAATTGATGAGCTGTTTGACTAATGAACTGTATGTCTTACAAAGAAAGTTAGTGAAGTAGCCTCCCTTTCCTCCCTTCTCCCCCCTCCTTCCCGCAATCTCCCGATCTCCTCAGTAGGCCATATAGCTCAACTCCTCAGTAGGCCATATAGCTCAACTCCTCAGTAGGCCATATAGCTCAACTCCTCAGTAGGCCATATAGCTCAGCTCAGAAGATAGTTTATTGGATGCTACTAATTTTCTCCATTATTCAATAATAATTCAGGTTTCAAGAAAATGTAATACAATTTAAAACATAAACCTTTATTGCTTGTCTTTGTTTGCTCTTTGGGTTGCTATTGGAGGTGTGGGCTTGATACATGTGTGCCAAGTCAAGTCAATACTGATGTGTGATTGTGTGTATAATAGTGTGTATATGATTGTGTGTGTGTGTGATTTTGTGTATGATAGTGTGTATATGATTGTGTGTGTGATTGTGTATGATAGTGTGTGTATGATTGCGTGTTCATGTGATTGTGTGTAAGTGTGATTGTACGTGTGAAAATAAGTGCACGTGTGGAGCGAGCTGTGCTCACGCGGGTGTGTTATGAGTGAGTGTATTGATCTAACGGGATGCTTGTCATGGTGTCGTGTGACCCGGGGAGGGGGGGGGTGGAAACTGTAGTCAGACAAGCTGCACAGAAATAAATTTTATTTGTAAATGGAGAAGATTATCTAGATGAGAGTATGGGGGGGATGAGATGGGGGGCTGATTATGGGAAGTTATGGAAGATGGCTGATGATGATTTTGATAATGGCCGGCTTATGTCGGAGGAGAGTCCAAAGTGGCTATTGATGCACCCCAGCTCTACCCCAGTTTGAGAATCAAAACACACAGTACATGTGCTGTCATTTTTTTAAAATACTAACCAACCCCCTGACTTACATTCGAATCAAACAAAAACGATAATATACATTTTGAGTTTCCTTAATCTCTGGAAATGAAATATCTCTACCCACAGAGTGATCTGCTGATAGAAACAAATTTTCAAGAGACTGAAGCGAATTTATGTAGGTGAATATGTGCAACATAATCAGATGACAATCTCTACTTATTTCAGTGTACATTTTGTGAGCTTCTCAGTACTTTCTACTGGACGATTCTTATATCTAGAGATATCATTGCTGACAACTGAACATATCATTGCTCACAACTGAACATCTCATTGCTCACAACTGAACATCTCATTGATCACAACTGAACATCTCATTGATCACAACTGAACATCTCATTGCTCACAACTGAACATCTCATTGATCACAACTGAACATCTCATTGATCACAACTAAACATCTCATTGCTCACAACTGAACATCTCATTGATCACAACTAAACATCTCATTGATCACAACTAAGCATCTCATTGATCACAACTGAACATCTCATTGATCACAAATGAACATTTCAGTGCTCACAACTGAACATCTCAGTATTAACAACTGGACATTTCAATTCTTACTACTAAATTTTAAACATTTCGGTGCGTTAAAACTTACTTGATACAAAAATAGAAAGAAACCATGACCTGAAATGTGCAGCCTACTGATTTACAACACTCGTGACCTTTTTTATTTTTAAATTTATTTAGACACAGGCCTACATGATACAGACTGGTTGCCTGTGACACGCACTGTGACATACTCTGACATGCAACGAGCTGATGTGATCATAAATGAAGTCAATCAAAAGAGCCAATCAACGAAATGACTTTGATCCAATCTTTAAACCTTTTTTATACAGATTCAAAGAGATCGATAAACATCACCATTGGATTGACCAATTTAGTAAAGAAGAAAGTACATGTAATACATGAAATGTAAATACATGTACAAACAAAAGATATTTTAAACTTACGCTACTGCATTAAAAAAACATTTTAAAAAAAAGTAAAAATATAAAAAACATAAAGGCAACCTCTTTTTTTGTTATCAAGAGATTATTTGTCTTTATTATCATCAAGTACATGAGATTATTTGTCTTTATTATCATCAAGTACATGAGATTATTTGTCTTTATTATCATCAAGTACATGAGATTATTTGTCTTTATTATCATCAAGTACATGAGATTATTTGTCTTTATTATCATCAAGTACATGAGATTATTTGTCTTTATTATCATCAAGTACATGAGATTATTTGTCTTTATTATCATCAAGTACATGAGATTATTTGTCTTTATTATCATCAAGTACATGAGATTATTTGTCTTTATTATCATCAAGTACATGAGATTATTTGTCTTTCAAAGGGATGGAGGGGGTGATTAGTTTAATTTAACGTACTGCCATTAATTCAAAATAAATGTCTGCCTACTGCAGAGTGAGTAGTAATAAAGATTACCATAAATGGAAATACTGCCATAGTCATTTATTGAAAGCGTGTTTACAACAGAAAGTGGATATTATGGTATAAACATTTATTTACAAGTCAGAGATGATGAGGTCGAGGCCTGTAATAGTGGATGATAGTAACGACAACTGAACTGCCAAGAAATGGGCACCAGCGACATCAGATATGGGCAAAAAAAAAAACGACCCGAAGGCCTAGTCCCACCAGATCGGTACAAAGGGAGCGAAAGTTATGCCCGCGGGTACTCATCACACGTAAGTTCGCACATAAATGTACTCATTTTCATAAAGGAATGTTCTTACCTTTGTAATGCGAGACTTCGGTCACGCAGCAATCATGGCGACCTTCTTCATACTCATTGGTTGTTTTAAACGAAAATTATATGTCGATGCCTACCCCTGCATAACCTTTCTCGTGCCCCAAGGGGTACAAGTACCACCGGTTGAGAACCGCAGACCTAGACACTCGATATAGAAAACTAAACAGCCACTCAAACTATACGGTCACACGCCTATTAGCTAGACAATTAGAATAGTAAACTAAACAGCCACTCAAACTATACGGTCACGCCTATTAGCTAGATAATTAGAATAGAAAACTAAACAGCCACTCAAACTATACGGTCACACGCCTATTAGCTAGACAATTAAAAAAGACAATAGCCACTCAAACTATACGGTCACGCCTATTAGCTAGATAATTAGAATAGAAAACTAAACAGCCACTCAAACTATACGGTCACGCCTATTAGCTAAACAATTAGAACAGAAAACTAAACAGCCACACACACTATACGGTCATACGCCTATTAGCTAGACAATTAGAACAGAAAACTAAACAGCCACTCAAACTATACGGTCACGCCTATTAGCTAGACAATTAGAACAGAAAACTAGGCCACACTTATTAGCTTAGACACTAGGCAGACACGCTAACTATATGACCACGCTAATTAGCTAGACACTCTAAATAGGAAACTAGGCAGACACGCTATCTGGCCACGCTAATTAGACACAGTGTGTAATCTAGTTTCAAGTTATCACAAATATCTCACTGACCTTGTGCGGTTGGCACAGTTTATTCCACCCACCCTACCCCCTTCAAGAATAAGCCCACCTCAATCCTTAATACGAATAATCCGAGCATTTCTCCTTCCCAATACCCATCTCCAGATAAATCGCCCCCCCCCCCCCAATCCTCCACCCACCCCCTATACCGCCATACAATACCCGCCTTCCTAAACAGGTTAGCATTCTAATGGCCAGACGGCCAAACTGAAATAAATAAAAGAAGGGAAATAAATCGGGGTTTGGGGGGGGGGGGGGGATAATTTGCTGGCATCCACGCCACTGGGAGGATGGGAGAGAGGGGGGGGGAGAAACAATGACGGTTGACTCACTCTTGCACAGCAGCACCATCATCGCGGGGCGTGCGGTAGGGTGCATGGAGTGGGGAGGCTGAAATGTCGCCATGTGTTGCAGAATTGAAGAATTATGTTTCTTCCTTACTGCAGTTGTTTAATGGGGAGGGGGAAAGGGGGGTAACGAAATAAGAAGAAATAATGACCAGTAAGAAAGGCTGACTCTGTGTGTGTGTGTGTGTGAGTGTCCAGTTCAGAATGAGTACCCATCTAAAGAGCTACTGACCTGTGTATGTGTGTGTGTGTCTGTGTGTATCGTATTCAGAGGGAGTATTCATCTAAGATAAGCTGTACAAAAATAAAAAAAAAATAATGTCATTTATTTGTTTGTTTTTCTCGACCGGTAGTTTTTCTCGACCGGTAGTTTTTCTCTACATGCAGCAGTGCGTCTCTACCGATGTTCGTGTTCCACGAAGCCGTTTAAAGTGTTGATCTAATTTTTTTTAAAAATGAGACATACAATTAAACCATTTATTTATTTCAAAAGATCAAAGGTTAGCCCGCACGCGCGCGGGTGGGTGTTTTGTTTTTCTCTATAATAGTGGAGTAATTCTTGTGGGCAATGTTTCAGCTGGTGTATAGTCTATGTTTAGCTGGTGTATAGTCTATGTTCAGCTGGTGCATTGTCTATGTTTAGCAGGTGTGTTGTCTATGCTTAGCTGGTGCATTGTCTATGTTTAGCTGGTGCATTGTCTATGTTCAGCTGGTGTATAGTCTATGTTCAGCTGGTGCATTGTCTATGTTTAGCAGGTGTGTTGTCTATGTTTAGCTGGTGTATTGTCTATGTTTAGCTGGTGTATAGTCTATGTTCAGCTGGTGCATTGTCTATGTTTAGCTGGTGCATTGTCTATGTTTAGCTGGTGTATAGTCTATGTTCCGCTGGTGCATTGTCTATGTTTAGCAGATGTGTTGTCTATGTTCAGCTGGTGCATTGTCTATGTTTAGCAGGTGTGTTGTCTATGTTCAGCTGGTGAGTTGTCTATGTTTAGCCGGTGTGTTGTCTATGTTCAGCTGGTGTGTTGTCTATGTTCAGCTGGTGCAGCCTGTGTGTTGTCTATGTTAGGAGAAGGGAAAAAATGTAAAATTTGAATGTTCCTAGACTTCAAAATTATTGAGAACCACTGGTTGAGATAGTCAATAAAGTTTGACCTAATTAGTAATTAGAAAGTTGTGCATACACTCATCACCACTAAATGGTCTGAGCGTGAACGTCTTCACGATTTGTAACGCAATTTTATTCGTTATACTTTAGATTCTATACAAAATCTCCACACCAAATATGATTCAACTCAAAGTTTTAACAACACATTAGATTCAAATCTCCACACTAAGTATGATTCAACTTAAAGTTTTAACAACACATTAGATTCGGACCATCTTAGTGTTCACCACATATTATATATTATAATATCTAATCTGTGGTGTTCACTGTATAACAGCACCATGAATAGTACAATCGTCATAAAACTTCACAATACAAATGATTTAGTTCAATAATATACTCACGCCGATGTTTCTCCAGGCGTTCAGACAGCTCATCTACAATGTATGTCATTGTTGTTGTTTATTAATACCATCGCGTGAGTTCCAACGCATATTCTTACCAAGAAAGATTATCGTTAGGTTTTTTTTTTCTTTTTCCTTATCAATCCTCCTCCTCCTCATTTCATCAAAACAAATGACAGCCATGACCCCATCACCTGTCCGTGGTTTAATCTACGCCCAGGGACATGAAAAACGTATTTCCATCGCTATTCTACCCACCCCTCCCATGTACGTATCTGAAACAGATCTTTTTCAAGTTGCCTCCCTTGCAGTAATCACCTGACTATTTATTCTCCCATTATCAGAGCCCGCGGGATAACGTTCGCGCCCCACCTAAACATCCGCCTCGCGTGCTGGATGTCTTCGAAAAAGCAACGACTCATGTTTTGGCCACCCCATGATCTGGAAGTTTCGACTCGGTGTTTATTACAGACACCAAACAAGTGGAGTTCTGATGAAGTTTAACCCTCAGACTGCTGGGACTTAACCGTGGAGGAAAAAAAAAAGAGTTCCACTTCACAGTCACCAATGGTAAGAAAATGAATGGGTCGTTGAGAGGACTAAAATGGCGGGAAAGCGTGGAATATATTCATTACTATCGTTACGTTAGTAACACTTAAGTCTGAAAGTAGATGTGTGAAATCAGAGATGATGGTTAACTAGAATGGTCGCGACTGACCAGTGAGTTTATATTTACATAAAAGGTGACATATGAAGAGACTAGAATGAAGTTTAGAATTCATCTGTTGGTTTGAATAGCCACTGAATACTAAGTGATTGCATGGCTAGCACAACGACCAGCCACCTTTACATTTTCCCTTTACGTCTGGTAACCATCACCAGGACCTGAAAAAATGCAGAGGTTCCATTCCGAGCCCTTCCCCCTTCCCACCTCAACCAACCTTGGTCAACAGTTGAGAGCTCTTCACACAACTATCCGTGGCCTAATATTTCTTTATGGTCTGGGGCCCTAAATGTGATGTGAAGTATTAAGGGGCGTAGCGGAAGCCATGGGCAACTGGCGGCGCTTGGGTTCAAACTCCAAACATGAACTGTGCCAGTCGAAATAACGACCTGTCTGCCAGGGACTCTGGCAAGTAACTCAATTAATTCGTTTGATTCCACCCCTCTACCCCGACCAGTTGTTGCCAAGCACAGAATATTGTTCGAATCCAAGCGCCCTATGGTTAACTCTAATGTCTGAAAGACCTGCCACCGACTGGCTCTATGATCAAAGTCAGCAAAGGCAATGATGTGGACAGGACACTATCAGTGGCGCCTTTGGTGTGTGAGGTGGGGGGAAGGGGTCTAGGACGACCAACACGCGTTTGAGGAGGGAATTGGGGGGGAGGAGGGTGGAATTGTTCCGTTTGTTCCGGCACCACACAAACCACTCGCTCTAGACCCTGCAATTGACACTCGCTCTAAGGCCTCGCGTATTGCTAAGGATGTCGTCACAAGCATTAACTGTCATAATAGTAATTGACATTCCGTTAAAGATAAAATATTTCTTCTCATCTTTTAAACTTTGCAGTAATGAGTATTGTACAATATATTGGTTTAAATTTAAAAAAATAAAATAAAATCGGAACACAATTGTTGTCTTACTTCTCTTTTTCTTGAGAATCTTCGTTAATGTTAAAATATTTTGTAATAGAATCATTATTATCGCAGAGAAATGTATCACGAGATCACTATCGTGAATATGTATTCCATTGAACATTGAATTATCACTATGATGTAACTGATAGACCTCACAACATTATCACTATGAACGTAACTGATAGACCTCACAACATTATCACTATGAACGTAACTGATAGACCTCACAACATTATCACAATGACATAACCTCAAGCAAATGAATTAATGCAAACTGACACGGTGTGAACTGAAAAAGGCCCCAACTGACACGGTGTGAACTGAAAAAGGCCCCAACTGACACGGTGTGAACTGAAAAAGGCCCCAACTGACACGGTGTGAACTGAAAAAGGCCCCAACTGACACGGTGTGAACTGAAAAAGCCCCAACTGACACGGTGTGAACTGAAAAAGGCCCCAACTGACACGGTGTGAACTGAAAAAGGCCCCAACTGACACGGTGTGAACTGAAAAATCCCCACCCAAAAACAGAGTGTGCTGCAGAGTTAGTGCCAGGGTCCTTTGCTACAAACAAGGAAATAAGTATCTAGATCCTCGGTTCTCAACCTGTTTTGCTACTGTGCCCCCCAAATAATGAGAAAGTATGTCCGCCGGTAACCCCTCACAAGTAAGTTCTTTAAACTATTGCTTGATTTAAACGAAAATTACATGACGCTGCGTACAACTGCATTACCTTTGCCGTACCATGTCGCTGCGTACACCCTGCATTACCGTTGCCGTGCCATGTCGCTGCGTACACCTGCATTACCTTTGCCGTACCATGTCGCTGCGTACACCTGCATTACCTTTGCCGTACCCTTTAAGGTGCGCGTATCAACAGTTGAGAGCCGCGCATCAAGATAGATAG
The DNA here is from genome assembly GCA_021962125.1 of Bulinus truncatus. NCBI lineage: Eukaryota > Metazoa > Mollusca > Gastropoda > Planorbidae > Bulinus > Bulinus truncatus. The sequence goes on from JAGDYQ010000102.1 coordinate 354,609, forward strand.
AAACGGATAAAAAAAAAAACAATATATAAAAATTGTATAGTTAAATGAACGAAAAAAAAACGGTAGATGTATTGTATATAGGGTTCGAAGTCGCGTAACGTTACGCGTAAGTTACCGTAAATTACGCGTAATTTACGGTAACGTAATTTTGAAAATTACGCGTAAATTACGGTAATTTAAAAATGCATATTCGACGGCCATTTTTAATTGTTTCTGTCGCAATTCGTTGTGTTAACAGTGGCGATTAATTAATTACAGTGATTAGGAGTACCATCTACATCCGGCCACAAGCCTAAACCGGAAGTATTCGTTTGGTAAAACAGCGTAAACCGCAAAGTATATTGTTTGTTTTTAATCGTTTCAGTAAACATAATGAAATAAATATTTTCAATAAGGAAGCCAAAGTCTGGTTAAAAATAAGACAAAATCATAAAAATTTTCGATTAAGTACACAATGAGCTGTATGGCAAGCGGCCGCAAGCCAAACGGGGAGGTTATAAAGTAAAAACATTATCTACAGTACCGTACCCAGGATTTTTTTTTTTTGGGGGGGGGGGTCTATTCCAAGTTTTTAAAGGCAAATATTTGTCAAATTTTTATGAGTTACTATCAGCAATAACATTAGGGGGGGGGTGGGCTGCAGCACCCCCCCAGCCCTCCCCCCACCCTGGGTACGGCCTTGATTATCTATATATGTTCCAAATGTCATGAAACGTATAGAAAACATTTTACTGTGTATATTGCTTCCGTCGATCGCGTCGGCCGTATTACGCTGCGTAATGCACCCACGTCGTCTGTATTTCGCTGCGGATTGCACCTAGAAATACCTCTCTTGTATTTAGAGCACAAGACCTAGTCTTTTATAGCTCTAGAAATGAATGTAGCTGTGTCTCTCAACTCCTGGAGAGTACCATATAGGTTCAAGACCTTTGTGTTACCCAGTGGGTCCCGCCTGAACTCCTGCAGGGCTGGACAGTGAAATAAAACATGACTGACACCTTGTTCAACCTCACCACAGCGTCTACAACGGGGATCGTGCGTGTCCCTGATTCGCGCCAGGTATGTACCGACTGCACAGTGACCAGTTCTGAACTGTGCTATTAGGGCCTGCTCATGCCGCCGGAGCTGCCACCACGGATCGGCCTTGTTTGGTTTTGGCATATTTCTGAAAATCTCACGTCCCGTACTGCCTTCTTCCCAGCGTTTGTACCAGATATCACGTTGGGCCTCTCGGATCAAAATGCGCGCGTTCTCGAAGGAGCATGCCTCTCCGTCTTTTGCTGAGTTCGGCACCCGCGGCGGCCGTATTTCGCGGCGCATTGCACCCGTCCCGCGTCGACCGTATTAGACGGTATTACTCAGCCAAAGATGGCCGCCGCTGATGCAGTCAGTACACGACGAAATACGTGGACGACGGGCAAATTAGTATGACCGGAAAATTACAAGTAAAAACCTTTGAAAACATTATTAAGAATACACCTACTAGCAATCAGTGAGCGTGAGCAACAAAAGGAACATAAATTTTCAAGAAATTGGGCATTAATGGTACGCGTAATTTTGGCGTAAATTACGCGCGCCAATCTTACACGTAATTTTCGAACCCTAACCAGCGTCGATCGCGTGTGCCGTCTTTTGCGTAGTTCGGCACCCGCGGCGGCCGTATTTCGCAGCGCATTGCACCCGCCCCGCGTTAACCGTATTAGACGGTATTACTTAGCCAAAGATGGCCGCCGCTGATGCAGTATGTACACGACGAAATACGTGGCCGATGCGGACGACGGGCAAATTAGTATGACCGGTTAATTACAAGTAAAAACCTTCGAAAACATTATTAAAAATACACCTACTAGCAATCAGTGAGCTTGAGCAACAAAAGGAACATACATTTTCAAGAAATTGGGCATTAATGGTATGCGTAATTTTAGGCGTAACTCACGCGTACTTACGTTGCAAATTACGCGCGCCAATCTTACGCGTAATTTTCGAACCCTAATTGTATACCTTTCATTTTCTTGCCTTCAGATGATCCAATAATATCTAGATCTGTATATAAAGTCATAATGTCGCCAATAGGGCACTTACCAAAACACCACACTATACTAAAATATACTTCAAACAGATGAGTGATTGATTTTTTTAAAAGTATAAACACATCGAGAAATGTATAAACCTATGGGGACATCTGGGCAGCAGGTATTTAATAAGTTAATTATTATCTCACCATCAAAGACTGATGTATAACTGTACCATCATTGATGGCTGCAAATGTGAAATACGCACTGGAGTTAAAAGTTAATAGCGACTACGAGGAATGCAATAAATGAAATTACAGGCGATGAGATAGTAATAAAGCAATAAATTGCGTGATTTCTACAACAATCAGATAAAAGTACCGGACAGTGTGAGTACAATTAACGTACTTCTGTTGGTCTTTGATCTTCAGACAAACAAAAGTGAACGCTAGAGACACAAACCCTGAGGTGAGAATTATAAATCATCATTGACTTGACCTATATTGATACTTCATGCACAGGTGGAAAAGGTGAACGCTGTCCAAAAAACTCTCCCCCCCCCCTCTCTCTCTCTCTCTCTCTCTCTCTCTCTATCTCCCCACCCCCTCTAAGGCAGCCACTTCTTAACCCACACACTTACACCTGCGATGCGATAAAAAGAAAAGACTAGTTGGTGGTGGTGGTGGATGTACAGAGTACTACAGATATAAATAGTATTGATGTGGGGTGTTTTTGTACTCATCAGACACAAGGGGAATGTGTATGGTGACTTGGGTGGGAGTGGGGGGGAGTGACCTTATCAGATCACTACTGGTAGGAAAAGACAACAGGTGAATGAGACAACCAGTCAGCAGGGTGTAATTAATACGGCAGATACAAGACAACCAGTCAGTGCAGGGTGTACTCAACACTACAGATACAAGACAACCAGTCAGTGCAGGGTGTACTCAACACTGCAGATACAAGACAACCAGTCAGTGCAGGGTGTACTCAACACTACAGATACAAGACAACCAGTCAGTGCAGGGTGTACTCAATACTGCAGACACAAGACAACCAGTCAGTGCAGGGTGTACTCAATACTGCAGACACAAGACAACCAGTCAGTGCAGGGTGTGATAACTACTGCAGACACAAGACAACCAGTCAGTGCAGGGTGTACAAGACAATGACGTGTGTGTGTGTGTGTGTGTGTGTTATTGTGCTCATCCAATGGATCAAAAAAAATACAAGTGGAACATGAGTGGAGGGGGGACCTAATCGAGGGATGGTGGGGGAGGGATTGTAAACTTAATCGATCATTACTCGGAACAGAAACTAGGTAAATCAGAATACCATTGTGTACTAGAAATTAAAAATAAAGAGTATATGTGAGCTGTAATCTTAATTAGACAAAACGGATCATTATTAGGACATATATACATTATTAGGACATATTTACATTATTAGGACATATTTACATTATTAGGACATATATACATTATTAGGACATATATACATTATTAGGACATATATACATTTAGGAGCTGTGTGACACGAGCAGGTGTGGACTCAATGGCTAGGGTGGGAACAAACATATGTGTCAAGGTAGTGGTCAGTATTTCAAGTCGCCCCTTTATCCACCCCTGTGTCGATGGGAGCAGGGTCTAGTTGTTAATGGGCGCAGGGTCTAGATGGGTTCATGGGAGCAGGGTACGAGTGTGTTCAAGGGAGCAGGGTCTAGATGTGTTAGTGGGAGCAGGGTATATATGTGTTAATGGGAGCTGGGCTCCAGATGTGTTAATGGGAGCAGTGGGCATGGATGTGTTAATGGGAGCAGGGTATATATATGTTAATGGGAGCAGGGTGTATATATGTGTTAATGGGAGCAGGGTCTAGAGGGGTAATGGGGAGCAGGGTCTAGATGTGTTAATGGGAGCAGGGTATGAATGTGTTCAGCAAGTAGGGTATGGATGTGTTAAGGGAGCAGGGTCTAATATAGGAATGATTATATGAGTCGTTAGCAGTAATAGTAACAATTGTTGACCACGGTATTCAAGGTCAGCTATAGTTGACTACGCTATTCAAGGTCATCTACAGTAGAATTATGAATTTTACACATTTAACCCAGCTGCATATCTTTCTAATCCTAGTCTTCATTGTGACATTAACTTCCAGTTTCTCAATTGTAACAAATGTATTAGTATTGTCCTGCACAACTTAAACAAGTTACTTATGAAACATATTCAGCAATACTATAGGGTGAGGGAAGACACTTTAATAAAGGGGTCATAATAATGGTATCACAGGTAACTGCAATCTAGTCATATGGTATCACAGGTAACTGCAATCTAGTCATATGGTATCACAAAAATTAAAATAAATAAATATCAAAAGCGATGCGCCCAACCCTACTCCCAAAGCTTGGGACCCCCTGACAAGTGTCTGCTCTCTCCTTCTCCTTCTCGGTGACCCTGCATGTTACTACTGGCATTGGAAACAAAAACCATAGCCCCCGGGCTCCCAAGCAAGGCCATGTTAACGGGACCTCAGAAAACAGGACAGGGGCCTGCAAGTTCACGAGGGTCTGTGTTCATTGAGGGGGTCTGCTGTGCTGGCTTGAGGGGCCCCAGGCCCATTGAGGGGGCCCTGTGTTCATTGAGGGGGCCCTGTGTCTATTGAGGGGGCTATGCTAATCTACATTAGGTGGGCCATGAAAACGGTGTAAAAGCCACCACTTGGTAAATATATGCCTGTAATAATCTTTGAAAATTGGGGTCTTCTGACACCGACCCCAACCGCTAAGTATTAAATCCCGATGACCTCACAAACACGTTAAATAACTTTCAACAAAACCAGTTTCAAACAAAAACAATTATTCTCGTTTTCTTGAGAAATCAAAGAGTTCTATGTATCAATGGGTTGGTATTTTATGCATGTGTATCACTGGGTTGGTATTTTATGTCTGTATATCACTGGGTTGGTATTTTATGTATGTATATCGTTGGGTTGGTATTTTATGTCTGTGTATCACTGGGTTGGTATTTTATGATGTATCATTGGGTTGGTATTTTGCGTCTATGTATCATTAAATAAGCATATTTATGTCTAATATCATTAAGTTAATATTTAGGGTATGTGAAGCATTAAATTGATAATTTATATGTGTATCATTGGGTTGGTATTTTATGTATGTGTATCATTGGGCTGGTTTTAGGTCTGGTGGTATCGGTTTGGTTGGTATTTTATGTTCAGGTATCGTAATTAGGTTAATATTTTATGCATGTGTACAATGGCTGATATTTTATGTATGTGTATCATTGGGTTGGTATTTTATGTCTGTGTATCATTGGGTTGACATTTTATGTCTGTGTATCATTGGGTTGATATTTTTTGTCTGGGGTATCATTGTAAGGGTATTTATGTATGTGTATCATTGGGTTGGTATGTTTTCCGTACTACTGGCTTTATTATTTATGTCTGGGTACCATTGGGTTGGTATTTTATGTCTATGTATCATTGAGGTTGGTATTTTATGTAAAAATAAAATGGGGTTGATATTTTATGTCTGTGTACATGGGTTGGTATTTTATGTATGTGTATCATTGGGTTGATATTTTATGTATGTGTATCATTGGGTTGGTATTTTATGTCTGTGTATCATTGGGTTGATATTTTATGTC